>CAXKVI010000003.1:67449601-67489846 GCA_964058755.1 Campiglossa producta | reverse complement strand
AGTTAAAGCATTGATTGCTTCTTTCCTAAAAATTTTATTTTTAAACTAAACTTACTAAAGCGTGCGAGATATGAGAAAAACAAATTGTCACTTTTTTTAATACTTTGGTACATAACAACACATATTGGGGCAACTCTCATGCGGAAACAAATTGGCTATTCGCGCCGACGCCATCTATTTGGAGTGTAACATTTCAATATACATACATATATGAGTTCAACGCCGAATCTACTGTTTGAACTCAATGAGAGAATTGGAGTGTTTACGCAAGTATGGATATGTGTATGCAAATAGATATGAGTATGAAATTGGTTTGACGTTTATTTTGAAGGGGTGGAAATTTGGAAATATGAATTCGTGTAATATTAAAGAATATTAATGAGCGAGAGAACGAAAATAGTTACACATTCATTTTAGAGAAGTATGGGTTGTATTTAAAAAAAATGTATTATACACGGCGTGGTTTTAAAACAGGGCCGGCCAAACAAATACTAAAACATTTGCATAAGTGTGCGTAAGTTTTGAGTGATTTTGCGTACAGTGGCTGTAAAGAAAATGCGGACTGTGAAACTATAAAATCAAAAGGATATTTTATTATTTGCTTTGAAATGGAATGAAATGAAATGAAATAAAATAAAATGGAATGAAATAAAAGAAAATAAAATAAAATAAAGTGGAATGAAATGAAATGAAATAAAATAAAATAAAATAAAATGGAATGAAATGAAATAAAATAAAATAAAATAAAATAAAATATAATATAATGTAATATAATATAATATAATATAATATAATATAATATAATATAATATAATATAATATAATATAATATAAAAAAATGAAATAAAATAAAATAAAACAAATAAAATAAAAGGGAAATAATTATACATTAAATTACGCAAAGTAGTATTTATGTACGTTTTCTTTTGCGCTCACTGTTTTTCTTACTCCGCAAATTGAGTGAAACAACGACGAACCACCGAAAGCACAACTTCGTGCGTGCACATCGTTAGCGTTGGTGTTTGAGTATAAACTCAAAAGTGCACAATGTGCACGCATGGCCGGCCTTGTTTTAAAACTTTTTAGTGGGGGTAAATTACAAATTCTGGTTAGGTCAAAAAAAGTTTGAGGGTTTTCTAGCTTTTTTCTTTAACCATAACTTAGCAATATTTAAAAGACACTTTATATGGATTTTTCCTTTGATTTAAAGAAAAAAAATGTATATTGATTTTTAAAAAAATTCTATTCTATTTGGTCTAGACTTGTTTGGGGCTCGGGTTGCAAATCTGCCCTTTTAAAAGTTAATACATATATAGGTACATATGAAAAGAAATTATTTGTTGTCTTCAGTAAAATTTAAGATTTCCGCTTATCACTTGGTTTAGTTAAAAATTTAAGTATCCATAAAATATGTTTTCGATTTTTATACTTTAAATAAGGAATTTATCAGCAACTCTATCTCAATCGATAGAAATCGTGAAATTTATCGAAATAATCTACAGAAATTGAATAAACAGACCACTATGTTTGAAAAAAATTCGCAAATTGCAGCTTACATCTTCAAAAATTAGAGCAGTCAGACTTATATTAATGGTAATTTTTTGAAATATTTACCAAAAAAAAAAAAAGAAATTGTATAAGCGGTTATAGCATTTCTATAATGGGTGGTATGTATGTATATTTATGATCTAAAATTATTATTTCACATGGCTTTCCGTAAACTAAAAATATTCGCACCAAATTTTTTTTTCTCGAAAATAGAAATCACAACATAAAAATATTGTTTATAAAAATTTTAAGAAGTCAAGATTAGAAATATAAAAATATATAAAAAATATAAAAAATTTTCAATGACAAAAAAGAAAAAATTTTGGCCGATAGCTGTAACTGTACTTGAACCATCAACCGCTCGACCACTACCCCCTAACGCTTCCCACTGGGCTATCGCTTTATTTACAAATTGATTGTCAGATAACCAATTTAAGTTGCATGAAAAATTTTCATTCGCTTATTACAGATAAATGAAGCAGTATTGGTTATATATTAGATAATTGTGCACTGCCTTAGAGGTATGCCAACAAATCCATATGCATTTCATAAATATTTATGCATATTTAGTATGGGTTTAAGCTTGGCAATGATTTATATGTAAAATTTGTTAGCCTATTAATATAATAGATTATTGGGTGGTATATCCTCATCAACATATCGTCGCTGCCAACGAAGACATGTTTCGTTGTTCGCGTGGAAGACTAACATATTTCAGCCAAATTTTTTTTATTAGAATTTTTTGGAGTATGCAGTTTTGTAGCTCATTGAATTCTAGAAGGAAGTCCGTATACATTCATAATCAAGGACTGAAACCGAAACCGAAACCGTAACCGTAACCGATTAAAACCGATTCATTTTTCAAAACCGAAACCGAAACCGTAACCGTTATTTTGATCTGGAAAAGAACGAAACCGAAACCGTTTCAAAAGCCGGAACCGGTTCCAAACGGTTTTGAAAGTTTTTAATGTATCACTTCTTTAAGTGGGCACAAACAGGTACTCTGAAAACTTTCAGGGAGGATTGTCCAGCAAGGTTACAAAATACGCGTTTTAACCTTAGTATAAAAATTCTGAAAGAGGAAATTTGATTATAGTTGAATGAAGCGACCGAAAAAAATTTACGAGATACGAAAACGAAATGTTCAGGCTTGACTCAGAAAGCACCACTCATATTAATGTTTTTGGCGATTTATACATTTCATTTAATATTTTTCTAATAAAAAAGTAGAGTTAATTCTAGGAATTTGTTTTGCAGAAATTTCATCCATGCATAGCGTTAATAAAATTTATTATTATATTAGAGAAATCCCATCATGGCAGCAGGAAAAAGTTATGAAAATTCAAATCTATTTCGAAGCTACATAGGTACTTGACTATTTTAGTAGTAAAATTTATTTTGTTTGTGTTTTTATTTGGTAACCGAAACCGTAACCGAAACCGAAATAAATGTTGAAGAACGAAACCGGAACCGAAACCGAAACACGTTGCAGAACCGAAACCGTAACCCGAACGTTATTTTAATCGGTTTCAGACCTTGTTCATAATATTAACTTTTTATATGAAAGAAAACAATTAAAGTCGTGGAAAAAAAATTCGCCAAAAATCAGCGCAATTTTTTAGGGGTTTGTAATATATCCGTGAGAGGCATGCCTGTTGTAGGAGTAGACTAAGATCCACATCAACCCGAGGGTTGGTGGAGTGAAGAAAATCGTTTCCGCTGATTTAATAATCATGTGATAAAATTTCGCTAATCCCGTTTTATTTTATTTCAAAAGAACCGAAATCAACAGATCCTCCGATTTCGGGATTGACATCCCTTATATATACACTTCAACATGTGGTAGATGGGTGTGCATTTAAGTCATAGGTGGTCAGCCTGCACTAACAAACAAATAAAAATTTTGTCAACTACAATTTCAAACTTATTCTGAGTAATAGAGTGTTAAGAGTTTCATATAATCAAATAAAAAATTTTATTTTAATTCACGTGCTCCCGTCATAAGAGCTCAACTCATGACTGATGCCCATGGCCCCCCTTACCTGTCCAATATGCTTTTCGGAATTTAAATCATATTCTTCAAACATATAAGTGCAGAAGTCTAATATTACTCATATTGGAAAATCTAATTCTAAAATACATTAAAATTTATTTCTAAAATTGTATACTTAATAAATTTTTAATGGCAATGCAAACTGCCCATCTATGATGTTTATGCATAGGCATGAAATGTTAACCAGCTGAACTCTTTGAATTAGTTATTTCGTTTTTCTTTTGAGTCAACGAAGCAAAATTTTTTCTCAACAATGCACTGTGGGCGTCTGATCACCATAATGGGGAAATAAGATAGTTTATATTTATGTACATTAGAGCGGGTTGATTTGTATGGACCCAAAAAAATTCACAGGGGCCCATGGCGATTATGGTTAATTGGATAATTTTAAGCATTTTTGCCGAAGAAACTATAGGTCTAACATGAATTTCGAGCTAGCGGATTTTTCAAACGTATTTTTTTTTTCTTAAAAAAGTGATTCACTTGTTAAAAAGCTGTGTTGAAAACTAAAAAAATTCATTTTATATATGCATTTGGGGGTTTTTTGAGTCGATAAACCCATTTCCGACATTCATTTTTTATTTAGACGTCCGCCAGAGGGCGTTTCCGTCCTTTTATTTTTGTATTTTTTTTTTATTTTTTTGTTTTAAGTAATTCACTCGTTGAAAAGCTGTATTGAAAACTAAAAAAAAATCATTCTATATATGCATCTGGGGGTTTTTGGGGTCGATAAATCCATTTCTGACATTAGTTTTTTCTTTTTACATCCGCCAGAGGGCGCTTACGTCCTTTTTGGATTTTATCTTTATTTTTACGTGGTTCACTTGTAGAAAAGCTGTATTGAAAACAATAAAAAAAAACATTCTATATGTGCATCTGGGGGTTTTTAGGGTTGATAAATCCATTTCTGGTATTGATTTTTTATTTTGACGTCCGCCAGAGGGCGCTTCCGTCCAATTTTTGAATTTTAACACCTTTTTCCGAAAATCACCAACAATGTTCCGAAAATCTATGAAATTCGACTTTCCCATAATGCAATTTCTTTTTTTTAAGTAGACTAATTTTTAAATTGAAAAAAAATACGTTTGGGCCAGTTTTTCGAAATTCGAATTATTACCAAATTTCATGCAAATTCCTCAATTTTTACTCACTCCTAAGAAGTGAACTTCAACAAGTAAGGAAGTCTAAGTTCGGGTGAACCGAAGATTAAATACCCAGCGGTAATTTTCAGAACGGAATTTATCCTTTTTAGAATACGGTCGAAACTACATTTCATTTGATACCCATATTGGCATATCTAAGCCTATATTTAAAAAAAAAATTGGGATAGGTAGCAACCAGCGCCGTAGCAAGGATGTGGCAAGTGAGGCACTTGCCTCAGGCGCCGTCATCAGGGGACGCCAAATCTCGGATAGTTGGTAACAACTTTGAAAACAGAAACAAAATGTCTTCCGTTTTGTCTATTAATTATCCTTAAAGTCCTCAGTATTCTTATTTTCATATTATTGGAAACCCTGTGAAAATGTATACCTATACAACGCATATTGAGTTCAGTTCTAACTAAACTTTGTTCGATTAACAACGAGCTTCGTGCAGTAAGTATACGCGCAATACATTTTTATAAACTTTTTTCTTTCAATTAAACTGTCGCCAGGATTTCGTTTTGATTAAAATATATAATATATAATATTTTATTCAGGTTCCAAGTGTATTTTTATATTTATTTGTTGTATCCAAATCATGAACGAGACGGTGAAGAGAAAAAAAGTGGAGCACAAGCTCGCAAAGATAAAAAGAAAATCGAAGATGAAAAATTGGCAAACACTTTTGGAAAATGGCTTTCAACATCCTCATCTGTGTGTCCTGCATTGTGTGAAAATATCGGTACGTTAACCAAATAAAAGTCTGAAAAACTTTCTTTTATCAGAAAGTCTTAGATGCAGAAATTTATGTAATCCGCAGACGACTCGGCTCGTCACCGCAGGAATACGCATTTTTCATTCACCGACGGTCACGGCACTATTTAAGACCCGCATACGATGCGACATAAATATATCTAAGTTGTAAGTAAAGCGATAGAAATTAATAATTTTTTCTTAAATTTTTGATGTTTTGCTTGTACAAATATACGCGTTTTTATTTTATTTTACGATTTCGCACACATAGATCTAAACAGCGATAATCTCAAAAAAAAAAAAAAATTTCAAAAAACTCGAAAAACTGACTGCCTTTCCCATGTGCGCCAATGGAATTTCTAGTTTTCAATCAGCCTTTCCTCGCTGAGGAATGGACCTACTACTTAATCGAATACACAAATCGGAAGGTATAGTTTCAGGGAATACTACAGGTTGCATAACTTCAAAATTTCATATTTTTTGAAACGATGTGCGATATGAAAATTATTTACGAAAATAACATGAAATGCCCAGAAAAATAAACAAAATACATGTGTCGCATCGTAAACTGTCGACACCGCTCTACGATAGCAGTTTTGAAGTAAGCATATTGCGATGCGTACGAAAACCATACGATTCGTATGCGATTCTCTATTTAAATATACGTGTACGACATCCAAGCGTATGCTTTACGGTATTTTTTACGCGTCCGATGCGGTGACGCGCCGAGTCGTCTGCGGAATGCCTTAAGTTGGATTGCATTGTCAAGCGATTTGGGATTTGCAATTTTAGCTAAACATTTGTGATTCCACAAGAACACGTATTCAATAAATTGCTAAAATTCTCCCAAGGTGCGAATAGATTTTCGTATTTTGGGGCTGTATTTTTTTGATCATCATTTCCTAAATAGTTTTTTCATCGCCTGAATTGGCATCGCAATTCAACTGGATTCTGAATTGGGAAACCTAGCTGGATTTAACAGCTGGGATAGGAGAAAATATTGATTCCTTCGAAAAAAAAGAGCTGACGATTTGAGAATAATTTCCATTTTGAAAAGAAAATAAATATTGCAGATGCATCAAGTGATCAAATTTTGGAAACAGCGTCGAGATTAGATGATTCGAAATCATCGGAAGAAACTTTGATTATTTATATATTATAATGGTCCTTCATCCTGGTCGCGCATCACAGACAGCATGAGAACAGCATTAATATTGCATGGCCCAGATCAGGGAAAAATATCGATTTTGGAAAAATTGAAAAAAGAGATGGACGACGGGATCTTCCTCACTGGTTCCGAAAACAATTACCTAACGGCGAAACCGTTGAGAGAAATTGGTTGATTTACTCTGAGCAGAAACATGCAATATTTTGCTTTTCTTGTTGCTTGTTTGAATCGCAGTGACCTCAAACACCTTTGATTGCCAACTGTCAAGAAGGGGTTTCGGATTGGAAAAACATAAATCCACAGAGCCAACACTGCCTAATAATATAGAACAAAAGTCGTATGATATCTCTATAGATTTTCTTCAAGAAGAAGTTCTTTTTATTTTTGAAGAGAAAATCTTATTAATCTTTACAAAGAGAAATCTTGCAAAAAACGTACTGATTTCTTAGGGTTCCTAACAAGAAGATTCGACTTATTAATGTTTTCAAAGGGAAAACATATTTCCGCGTAATTGTATGTGTTAATAAGACGATCTTAGGGTTCCTAACAAGAAGATTTGACTTATTAATGTTTTCAAAGGGAAAACATATTTCCGCATAATTGTATGTGTTAATAAGACGATCTTAGGGTTCCTAACAAGAAGATTTGACTTATTAACAGATTTCCGCATAATTGTATGTGTTAATAAGATTTGACTTATTAATGTTTTCAAAGGGAAATCTTGCAGAAAACGAACTGATTTCTTAGGGTTCCTAGCAAGAAGATATGACTTATTAATGTTTTCAAAGAGAAATCTTGCAGGAAACGAACTGATTTCTTAGGGTTCCTAACAAGAAGATTCGACTTATTAATGTTTTCAAAATGAAATCACATATTATTGAGAAGAAAATAAAAATTATATTTCAGAGTTCTTATATTGTCTTCGAGGACTTCAGATTATCAGTTACGATTCAGTTTTAGATTTCTCTTGTATTGCCTTTACCTTCTTATGTTGCCTTTTTATATTTCCTTCAAGCCATCTCACCGCACTCTTCCTTACATTGCCTTCCACACTAGCCATATTGCCTCCACCGCGAATCGAACTAACCACATATTGAATGCTGAACACAGGTGCTTACCATCGAGCCATCGGGTACTTCTGCTTCTCAGCGTATAATTGTTCTACATGATGTCTGCTGATGATGATGCAAGATTTCCCTTTGAAAATATTAATAAGTCAAATCTTCTTGTTAGGAACCCTAAGATCGTCTTATTAACACATACAATTATGCGGAAATCTGTTAATAAGTCAAATCTTCTTGTTAGGAACCCTAAGATCGTCTTATTAACACATACAATTATGCGGAAATATGTTTTCCCTTTGAAAACATTAATAAGTCAAATCTTCTTGTTAGGAACCCTAAGATCGTCTTATTAACACATACAATTATGCGGAAATCTGTTAATAAGTCAAATCTTCTTGTTAGGAACCCTAAGTTCGTCTTATTAACAAATACAATTATGCGGAAATCTGTTTTCCCTTTGAAAACATTAATAAGTCAAATCTTCTTGTTAGGAACCCTAAGATCGTCTTATTAACACATACAATTATGCGGAAATCTGTTAATAAGTCAAATCTTCTTGTTAGGAACCCTAAGATCGTCTTATTAACACATACAATTATGCGGAAATATGTTTTCCCTTTGAAAACATTAATAAGTCAAATCTTCTTGTTAGGAACCCTAAGATCGTCTTATTAACACATACCATTATGCGGAAATCAGTTAATAAGTCAGATCTTCTTGTTAGGAACCCTAAGATCGTTTTATTAACACATAAAATTATGAGGAAATCAGTTAATAAGTCATATCTTCTTGTTAGGAACCCTAAGATCGTCTTATTAACACATACAATTATGAGGAAATCTGTTAATAAGTCATATCTTCTTGTTAGGAACCCTAAGATCATCTTCTTGTTAAGAACCCTAAGAAATCAGTCCGTTTTCTGCAAGATTTTCCTTTGAAAACATTAATAAGTCAAATCTTATTGTTAGGAACCCTAAGATCATCTTATTAAAATAAGAAGTTTTTCTCTTTCAGCTTTTTTTCAATATTTTGACAGAAATTTCGAGAAGATTTTCTTATTAATAACACATATAAAAAGAAATCGCAAAGAAAAAAGAAGAAATTGCACTTGATAATATCAATAAGAATTTCCTCATTAAACCAAATAGATTTGCGTATGGTTTTTTTTTCGTTTCCGCCGTCTTGACTACCCCTGAGCCTGAAAACCGTTCATAAAGACAATCTTATTAATTTTATTAGGCATTTTTGGCTCTGTGTCGTATTGAAAACCACGAAAACTCACCAGCTCATCGAAAATATTATCTTCAATGGAAAACACTGGAGGCCAGATTGAAAAACTCGCAATGTATTGATGATAAGTTACAAAAAGAAATTCTTTTGGAAAAAGAGCGATGGCGGCATATTCTACGAGCTGTTTTAAATACTATTATGTTGTGTGCTAAAAACAACCTAACATTACGAGACTCAATGACACAAATTAGTACAAAAGGGAGTGGAGTATTTTTAGACATCTTTGAACTACTCAGTAAGTACGATACAACATTAAAAGAGCTCATTTCGCATCATCAAAAGGGGGGAGTCAACTATTTGTCACCACAAATTCAAAATGAATTTATCAATTTATTGGGACAGAAAGTTCGTAATGAAATTTTGTCAAGGATTAGGCAATCAAAATATTATGGTTTGATGTTCGATTGCACACCTGATGTCTCTCACAGTGAACAAATGGAGGAAATTATTAAGAAAGTTTTATTGACTTCATTTTTACGGAAGAAAAAAGTGGCGAAGGATTGGCATCTGATATAATGAAAAAATTAAAAGAGGATCAGCTCGAAATTCAAGACGCTAGAGGTCAAGGTTACGATAATGGAGCTAATATGTCGGGAAAATATCATGGCGTGCAAGCACATATCCAGGAAAGAAATGACCTTGCCACTTACATACCATGAGCAAACCACAGCTTGAATTTGGCAGGGGTTCATTCCGCTTCAGTCAATGCTGAAATGAAAGATTTTTTTGAAGTGGTAGAAAGCATATATAAATTTTTCTCTCGTTCCACAACTCGTTGGTCCCTCCTGATGAAAACATTGAATATTTAATTGAAAGGACACTCGGAAACACGATGGTCGTCAAAGGCCAACGCCATAAAACCGTTGAATGCCCAAATTAAAGATGTCTATGCGATACTTCGAAACATGATTGCCAATCCACTGAATCTTGATACAAAATCATCTGCCGAAAATCTTCTCAAAAATATTGATCCAACACTGATAAAAAGGATTTCCTTAAAGTAAGGAAACCTCCATACAAATTCAAGTAAATGAAGGGAACAATATTGCACCAAGGCCGCACTGCCTTAAAAGAAAGAAATTGTTATACTTAAATTTACTTTTAAGTAGGGCTTGTACTTAAATGGTAGTTAAGTAATTTTAAACTTAAAAAAAAAACTATTTTACACCGTTCTTATATTGCCTTCAACGAGAATCGAACTCACAACTTTTCGAATGGTAAACTCAGATGTCTACCATGAAGCTATTGAATACTTACGCTTGACAGCGTCTAATTACACCTTTGTTCTGTTTATGGAATTTCACCACTCTTACTCACGTTGCCTCCCAACATAAGGAAATATTGACTTATTTTTAATTTTTAGGATAGTTGTATACTTAATATGTAATAAAATTCCTTAAAAATTACGCGGGCAGAACGTTTTTTGCGGCGAATGCGAAAATAAGTAAATATGGTCCTAAATTAAGTTAAACACTGCCTTGATTTCACTGGAAAAAAGGTCTTCAGCATAAGGAAATATTTACTTATTTTGAACTTAAGGACAGTTTTATACTTAATAACCTTGTAAATTGATTGAAACTAGTAAAAATGTCATTAATACTGAAATGAGTACATTGATTTACTTATGGCAAGTAGAAATGTTCTTTTAAACTAAGTAGATTTGTCCGTAAAACAGAGTTTTTTCCTTAAAAATAGGAAAAATATTTTTTTTTTAAGCCAAGTAGTACGTTTCCTCAATTTTAGGACAATTATTTTTATCAGTGAAGATTTTAGTTTTTTCTTGACGCCTAGGATCAGATATTAGGGCAAGTTGATCGTGTCACAAAAGCTTTACAAAATAAAAGTTTAAGTTTGGATAAAGCTGCATCCCTGATACAGGGATTGAAAAACTCACTGCAAGAACTACGTGATACAGAATTCGTGGAAAATTTTACACGCGCTTCTACATTAGCTGTTACTCTGGAAATCAGCAATGAACCCAAAAGATCAAGAAAGAAAAAACGATTAGAGTTGTACGAAGGAGAAGATGACCAGCCTAATATCTCAAATATTCAACAATGTCGCATAGACATTAACCAGGCAGTTGATATGTTTTTTGCTGAACTCGATTGGAGATATCAAAAGTTAATGGAAGTTGCCAAAGATTTTGGATTCTTGTCTGGAGCGTCCCTACAAAACATGCGCACCACGGAACTGTAGAAAGCTGCCATGGATTTGGCAATTAAATATGAAAAAGACATCAACGGCACATAATTCGTTGAGGAGATTTCTGATTCTCAGCATGCAGCTTTGTCAATTTTTCCAGACCAACTTGAATCCGCAACAATTCTAGAATTACTTCAGCTGATTCATGATTATAGCTTAAAAGCATCATACCCTAATATTGATATCGCCTTTAGAATCTTTTTATCAATGCCTGTAACCATCGCTACATGTGAACGTACCTTCAGCAAACTAAAACTTATAAAGAATTATTTAAGATCTAACATGTCCCAAGAAAGACTGTCAAATTTGGCTATTTTATCTATGTATAGAAAACGAAGCTGCCAAAAAAATTGATTTTGATGATATTATTGACGAATTTACTGAAATGAAATCAAAGAAAATACAATTGTGAGTTTAAAAAAAGGGGTTGACTACATCCTATTTTTACATGATACTAACGTAAGATTTCTTTACAAGTCCTGCAATATATACATATGAGTGCCTTAAAAATATATTACTTACTTGTTCCGATAAGATAAGCGCTGTTTTCTATTTTCTTTGGAATTGTGATGGAGTCAGAAGGGGCGGAGCGGGGCGCCAATTTGCAAAACTTGCCTCATGCGCCAAAAGACCTTGCTACGGCTCTGGTAGCAACCCTGTTAACCGCCCCAAGTTGCAACACCCATGTATATACCCTGCAGCGAAACCTCAAACTAGTCAGAAAAATACTAGTATACCTACAACTATAATTTTCTGGCAGAACTCTTACTAGTCAGGAAATATCCATTTCATACTAATATACCACTAGAATTTTCTCTTTGATCTCATACTAGTCAGGAAATATCCATTTCACGCTAGTATGCAACTAGAATTTTCTGGCTGAAGTCATACCAGTTGAAAAGTACAAAATTTCCCTTGCTTCTTTTTTCTCTTATAATTCACAGATGCTTTTTCGTGATAGGGTAAATACAAATAGTCGCTGCTTTCTTAAGAATAAACATCAAAGTAAAAGCAAATGATAAAATAAAGGGTAAGTCATGAAAATTCTTATTGAAATCATACTAGTCCAGGTTCATTGCCTTTGGACTAGTATGGGACTAGTATATTTCATACTAGTTCTTTTGGAATAGTATGGGGACTAGTTTATTTTATAGAAATCATACTGTCCAGGTTGAACTAGTATGGGACTGGTATTTTACAACTAGTATAATTCTAGTATATCATGACTAGTAGATGGCTGGTATGTTCTGGTCGAAATCTGTCAATTGACATTTCGTAAGACATCAACACGTAAAAAATACCAGTTGCTTATATGGAAAAAAGACAAAACACTGACTAGTTGTATCCGGTGCACCAACTAGTTTTAAAGTAGTTTTCAACTAGTTGCTTTCGCTGCAGGGTAATCTTAGAATGTATCAAATTGTCTATATGCCAAATTTTTTCCAAATCGGTCAGGCAGATCCCGAGATATACGAAAAAAATAAATAAATTGCGGTTAGGTGGCAGCCCTAAGTGGCAGCCTTGCTTGAAATTATCTTATTTGGAATACGGTCGAAAATACCTTTCATTTGATATGGGTATGAAATTATCTTTTTTGGAATACGGTCGAAAATACATTTCATTTGATACCCATATTGGCATATCTAGCTCTTTATTTAAAAAAAATTAGGATAGGTGGCAATTCTGTAAAACGCCATAAGTGGCAACACCCATAAATTCTACTCGGCCTAACTAGTATAATTTGTGCACTCTTAGCTAGATCCCAGAATTTCACCTCCCTTTTGATTTGCACAGCTAAACATCGTGGTGAAAATGACCTACGCCTGAAAGTCTGCAACATACGTGCATAATTTCCGATGCATCATCATTAATTTTCTCAAATTTTACTCTCAATCAAAACTTCATATCGCCGCCTAAGAAGTTAACTTCAACAAGTAAGGAAGTCTAAGTTCGGGTGAACCGAACATTAAATACCCAGCGGTAATATTCAGAACGGGATAACAATGATATAGGCCCTAGGACCGAATTATGTCAGTTTATGTGATTCTCGAAATTTCCCATATCGAAAGTGGGCGTGGTCGGGAAGCGATTTCGTCCAATTACATCAGGTATGCTCCCTATTATGCTAGTATACCTTGTACCAATTTCATCCTTCTACCGTAATCAGTTTGAAAGTTATGACCCGTGAAATTTGCAAATATGCCTCCCTGAAATGTGGGCGACGCCACGCCTACTTTTAAAAATTTATCAAAAAATCATAATAGAATGACCATTTCCGTTACAGAATTACATCAATTTAGGTGACTTTCGAAGCTTTCTATATCGAAAGTGGGCATGGTTGGAGAGCGATTTTTTTTCAATTTTATCAGGTTTACTCCCAACGATACTAGTATGCCTTGTGCCAACTTTCATCGTTCAACCCTAATCAGTTTTAAGTTACGACCAGTCGAATTTTCAAAAATGCCTCCCTTCAAAATGGGCGGGAGCACGCACACTTTGGAAAATTTATCAAAAAATCATTATATAATGATCAGGGGTATTCACCTATAAAATAACATCATTTTACCCATTTCCGTTACCGAGTTATGTCAATTTGGGCGATTTTAAAAATTTTCGATATCGAAAGTGGGCATGGTTTGTATGCTTTTTTTTATTATGCTTTTTACTTTTATGCATTTCATTTCATTTCAAGTTAAACATTTAATAACAAAAAATACTGAAAAAAAAATAAAATAACAACAAGTAAAAACTAATTAACTCTAGATGGTCAGTCCGAAATTTGTGTTGAGGTACAGAAATATGTAAGTATAATATTTGTATAGTCAGCGTACTAGTACTAGTACAAGGGTATATTAATTTTGTTCACATAACGGTAGTTTGTAACGGCACAAAATAATCGAGATAGATATAGAGTTCCATATATGAAAGTTCTTAGGCTGAAAAGAGGAGTTCAATAAGCCATGTCCGTCCGTCTGTCCGTCCGTCCTTCCGTCTGTGTACACGATAACTTGAGTAAAAATTGAGATATTTGCATGAAATTTTGTATACAGGTTACTTTCTGGCCAAGGTAGGTTGCTATTGAAAATGGGCGAGATCGGATGATAACCACGCCCCCTTTTTCGATATCGAAAATTTCGAAAATCACACAAATTGACATATCTTCTTATGATTTTTCCATAAATTTTTTGGAGTGGGCGTGGCACCGCCCACTTTTAAGGGAGGCATTTTTGAAAATTTTACCGGTCGTAACTCTTAAACTGATTACGATAAGCCATTCACGTGACGTGGTTATCATCCGATTTTACCCATTTGCCATAGCAACCTACCTTGGCTAGAAAGTAACCTGTATACAAAATTTCAAGCAAATACCTCAATTTTTACTCAAGTTATCGTGTACACAGACGGACGGACAGACGGACGGACATGCCTTAATGAACTCTTCTTTTCAACCTAAGAACTTTCATATATGGAACTCTATATCTATCTCGATTATTTTATGCCGTTACGTACTACGTTATGTGAACAAAATTAATATACCCTTGTACTAGTACTAGTACGCTGGGCATAAAAACACACAAACAAAAAACACACAAACAAACAGAAAAGGGTGAAAAGCTAACAAAAGCAAACACGCCGTTGGGCCAAGTGATTGGCGCGTGTCACCTAAAGCATTGTTTAATAATATAAGGTTAAGCAGTCCGAGACGTTTTTGACACTTCTCGGCTTCACGCTTCCCTATCTGATTGACAGTGCTACTTCTTTTCAAAATCGTATGAAAATGGTAGTAAAAACCAATATTCTTGATACGAACAAAATTACAGCAACACTGAAAGCTTTTGAAGTTTGTTTTACTTTTATTTAAAAAAAATTAATTGTCTATTTGGTAAGATTTTTATGAAAATTAATTATTTTAACTAAATAATAGCAATTTCACCTGTTCTGCAGCCTTTTGTCAGCATACAAATACGTTGCCTCATCGTTTGAAGCTGAATTTAAATCAAGGAAAAAGCTTGTGTGCATTCTTAGAAGAAGCTCACATTTCATCAAAATGCAGGTTGTGAGCTTGCCCTCCTCGCTAGCTCGAATGCTCTTGAAGCCAATAGTCCCCAATCCGCAGATCCTCGAGCTGTTGACCCAGGGTTCTTGAATGAGAACCACATCCATGTCGCATTTAGAAAGCCGAGGATACTTTAGATTTGTGTAGATTTATCGGAAGCACCACCAACATGAGAGCGCTCAGACTTCCCTGACGTACCCATATCGTCGAGGTCTGCCCCATCCCGGAGGTTGTCTCTCAACAACGAATTGGCGTAACGGGAGCCATGCTGACTGAAGCATCAGAGATAATGCGCTCAGGATTGGTTGCTCCCCGTCCAACAAGCTGTCTTCCAACTCCAAGCTGTTCACGTCACTTTGCGAAAGTGCTGTGACAGATAACATGCTTTTCGTTTTCTCTTGCAGTTCTTCGATATCCGAGTCCCCCGTTGCAGCGGAGATGGCAGCGCGCTCTGCATAGCCACGGTTTACGTGGATAACGATCTGACCGACACTCTAATGCCAATAAGACTGTTAGCGAGTTCGTTCCGGACGTGTCGCCACTGGTCTTTGGGGATGGCCAAACGGTCGTTGCCTCGGTCAAGAATGCCTATAAGGATCCTGTCCTTAGTTACTTCGGAGCTTGGTTTTCCCACTCCGGGGTGAGGTTTTAAGTCCACGTCCGATCTCTTGCGTTTGAAAGGGTTTCCGTTTACCCTCTTTGGCACATAAGTGGTTTGGAAATCCGGTATCAGAGATTGCACCAATTCCACCGACTTCCTGGAACTCGGCGACAGCGTCGAGACTCCCTCATATTTCTTCAGGGTCCTTGCGGCCAATCGTGTTTCCAAGTACGCAGAGCGGAGGGAAAATGTCTCCTGGGAGTCCGGACCCATCGCGGTCGCTTTGCTGAAAGCTTAGTTGCAGCTGTTTTCTCCTTTGGATCTCCGAGGCCAGTTCGTGAGACCGCTGCCACAGACGTTAAGAGATTGGTTTTCATACCGGTGATTGATGAAAGTTTTTAAAAAAGGATCAAATTATAAACATTGCTGTTTTATAAGCTTATTTCGTACATGTTTACTGCTACTCAAAAAAAGGGCATGCTTTTTACAGTTAAATTTAAAATTAATTCAATTTTCCGAATAATTCTAAAAAATAAATGTTGAAAAAACAGATTTCCGGAAAAAAAATCCTGAAATTTTGCGAACGGCGTTCCTTCCTTTTCTACTACAATTTTCCTAAAGGGGGATATTTTTACCCTTTTTTGCATCCTTCGTAAATGCAACTCTAATAAGGAAGCTTTGCCTTGGCAAATGTCAAAATCTGCTTAACCTTATATAATTTAACAATGACCTAAAGCGCATTGACAAGCGAAGCTTAGCATCTTCCGAAATAGGTCCATCTGCGTAGCTATGGTGTTTGTTTCTAGTTTGTACCTTTTCTAATAAATTAAAATTCAATAATTGTTGAAAATGCAATTCCGCAATAATTATAAAAAAAGGTCTTGAAGTCGCAAAAAGTTTTCAAAGTTTCAAAATAAAATAAATTAAAATAAATACATAAAATAAAACAAAATAAAATAGAATGAAATTAAATTAGATAAAATACAATAAAGGAAATTAAAATAAAACAATGAAGTAATATAAAATAAAATAAATTAAATAAAACAAAACAAATAAAAATGAAAAACAAAAAATAAATAAAAAAATAAAATATATTAAAATAAAATAAAATCAAATAAAATAAAATAAAAAAATTAAGTAAAATAAAATAAACCAACAAAAAAAATAAAATAAAATAGCATGAAATGAAATAAAATAAAATAAATTAGAATGAAATGATATAAAATAAAATACAATAAAGCAAAATTAAAAATTAAATAAAATAAATTAAATAAAATAAAAAAAATTTAATAAAATAAAAAAAAATTAAAAAAAAATAAAATAAAATAGAATGAAATGAAATAAAATAAAATACGATAAAGCAAAATAAAATTAAAAAAATGACATAAAAGATGTAAAACAAAATAAAATAACATAAAAAAAAAATTTTTTAAAATAAAAAAAGCTTGATATAACGGATTTTTAGTTTCCTCGCCTGTCCACTCGTCCCTTGCAGGTATGTAAGTTGAGAAACCCCTCGCGGGAGCAGAGTTCGGCGCACAGTAATCTGCTCTGTTAGGGATAAAGTCAAAGTTCGATAGTATATTGGAATGGCCATACGGAACAAGCTTATATCCGGCATTTCGGAGCCTAATTGCGGCCCGAGCAGCACCTATTTTTCCTACAAGGTCAACTGGGTGCAGATTGAGCATAACATTCAATGCCAGGGTAGGAGTGGTCCGCATGGACCCACTAATCCCAACCATAGCCATTCGCTGCACCGTGACCATTTTTTGCGTGGTGGAAACCGTGTCTAGTACGCCCCACCAGACCACCACCCGATAAAAAAGGAGAGGTTTCCCCCAACGTACACTCAGAAAAAAAATATAGTAGAATGAACTGGATTAGAGGTTAAATCAACAGATTTCACAGGCAAAAACCATCCATACGATATATCTGTTGAAACAACAGATACTGTTAGTTCGTTAAAATTTGAATAGTTTTACTGTTTAATATAATAAATTTCTGTCCAATCGACTGTAATTAATTCGTTGCTTCAGCAGTTTTCTGTTAAGGGTAACGACCGTGACAGTTGATTTGCCAGATTTTGCTGTCGAGTTTACAAAATTTCTGTCCCCTTGAACTTTCATCTGTTAATTCTTAACAAACGGGACTATTTGTATGCCATATTTGTATGTTTATGCTGTTAAGTTAACAGTTAAGCTGTGGTTTTAACAGGCAATTTTGTTGTTTCAGGTATTCTGAGTCCGGTTCTCGGTGTAGTCAATATATTTTGTTTTTATATGTAACTAAAATAAGTGATATTTTAACACTATAAAAAATAAAAAGCAAACAAAAATTTTTTTTTTTTCAAAGTTCTTATATTGTGTCTTCACCGAGAATCGAACTCAGGGCTCTTGAACGCTCAACCCAGCTGCTTACTGTCTAACCATTATGCCTTCGCTTGCCAGCGTCTACATAATTACAGCTTTGTTCTAAATGGCACTTTCCCACGTTGCTTTGTTGCCTCCACCGAGAATCGAGCTCACCCTGCTTTGACTGCTGAGCGGAGATGTTAACCATCAGGCCATTGCGTACTTATGCTTGATTGCGTCGAATTGCAGCTTTGTTCTATGACAGTAATGACAGTATATTCGCTGATGGATTCACTGAATTCGCATCAAAAAGTCGATTTGGCTAAGAACGGGATTTGGCGGGTTTACACTCTTACGCCCAGAGAAAAAATACAGTAGAACGAACTGGACTACAGGTTAAAACAACAGATTTCACATTCAAAAACCATCCGAACGATATATCTGCTGAAACAACAGATGCTGTTCGTCCGTGAACAGTTTTAGCTGTTGTTTTAACAGAAAATTTTGTTGTTTTAGGTATTCCGAGTTCGATTCTCGGTGAAGTCAATATAATTTTTTTTTTTTTTTTTCAAAACAAAATCAAATTTTTTTTTTCAGAGTTCTTATATTGTGAATTCACCGAGAATCGGAACTCAGGGCTCTTGAAAACTCAACCCAGGTGTCTACTGTATAACCACTATGCCATCGCTTACTTATATGCTTCCCAGCGTCTAATTACAGCTTTGTTCTAAATGGCACTTTCCCACGTTGCTTTGTTGCCTCCACCGAGAATCGAGCTCACCCTGCTTTGACTGCTGAACGGAGATGTTAACCATCAGGCCATCGCGTACTTATGTTTGATGGCGTCGAATTGCAGCTTTGTTCTATGACAGTAATGGGAGTATCTTCGCTGTTGAATTACTGTTAAATCTGTTGGATTAACTGCAGAAGCCTGTTGTGAGAGTGTTAAATCTGTTGGATTAACTGCAGAAGTCTGTTGGTTTAACTGCAGAAGTCTGTTGTGAGAGTGTTAAATCTGCTGGATTAACTTAAATCTGTTGGATTAACTGCAGAAATCTGTTGTGAGAGTGTCTTCGCTGTTAAAGATTTCAGTCATTACAACAGTTTTTGGTATTAACAGTAGAGGACTGTTGATATAACTGTGATTTTTTCTCTGATTGTAGCCGACGATATACATTAAACAGTTGAAATAACAGATGTTATGCAAATTAACAAATCGCCAATTATATCAACAATATTTAACAGGTCGGGACTGTTGAATGAAGAGAAGCAGACGTCTGTTAAACTAAATGAATTGTTCGTCAAATCAGCCCAAAAATCCCGTCAATTCAACCATTTTTGGTATTAACAGTAGAGGACTGTTAAAATAACTGTGATTTTTTTTCTGAGTGTATTCATTATTGCGTTTCGTTTTCAAGCAAAGACAATGTGACGGTTGGTACTCGTGTAAAAAAGTAAAATAACTACTGATGACGTAATCAAAGCTTTGTTTGAGTGGACGTGTTTATTTTCGCTCTCCGATTGTTGTGTAAACAAATGGTTAAACCAAGCTAAGTATTTGCTGAAATCGCTACATATACGAGATAGAGACTCATAAAGTGAATAAATGTTTTTTATTTGAAATTAAAGTAAAGTAATTTTGAAAATTTAAATACTTTTATTTCGCCAATTTATGTGAGAAAGTGACTCAACCCAGTGGGAAAGTAGGTAATGCATTACCTTTTTCCATGCATGAAAAGATGTATGAATTTTGTTATAAGAAAAGATCACACCAAAAGCAAGGAAGGGAGTAATGTGTCGCTCAATCTTTGATTTGTAGTTTAAAAAAAATGTTTTTCATACATGAAAAGATGTACGAATTTTGATGTTAGAAAAGATTATACCCATTGTGTATCAATACCAAGTGTAAACTCTTCTGCATAGACGTCAAAATTCCAAAATGAGTTTAACACCTGTTTGAGATTGTGGTTAATAACAAGTGTGATATCATAGACATAGTCGTGAAAACTTCAAAGTGAGTTTAGTCACCTGGTCTTAATTTCCCTTTTTGTCTCACTTCTTTCCATCTTCCCATCTCTTTCTACCATTAGGTAAAAGATAGGAGACCGCCATGTTGATGTGTGCAGGATGTTAAAACAACGCCATTGCTTTTCTGTTTTTCGGTGCTGGCGACATTTTAATATGTGCAGGATGTAAACAAACCGACATTTTAATGTGTGTTGTCAAAAGAAGAGTTCACACTTGGTATTGATACACAATGATCATACCAAAAGCAAGGAAGGGAGTAATGTGTCGCCCTATTTTTATTTGTAGTTTGAAAACTTCAAAAAAAAAAAATAGACAACTTTCAAACATAAAAAAAATACAATTTAAATTCATTTTGAAACTGCTGCTCGTTACGCACATCTCCATCGCTTTTTCTGCTGCTGTAAGGCTTTTCAGAAGTCGAGAGTCGACTGGACTGTTTGCTCCTGATGCCGGTGCCTTTGTGGTTTTGGTTTTTTTATTATATTTTTTTTGGTGCACTCATCTTGGTCGTAGCCCATGACGAGCTCGTCATTCAAACATTTAAAATAGGACCTTAACTCTTCCCCCGCTGTAGAGCCTCACTGCGTCTTAATGTCCTTGTTACTCCACAAGGAAATTTATAAAATGTTATGCAAAATTAAATATGTCCCTTGTAAAGCATCTTTTCATTCAAGAAAGGCAATGCAAGATATAATGTATCCCTTGTAGTGCATATTTTCATTCTTGAAAAGTAATGCATCTTTTCATTTATAAAAAGTAATGTAAACAAGTATCTTTAGTTTTGTAGGCGAGCGACACATTACTTTTCCTATGACATCGCTGTAGAAAAATTCATGCATGTTTTCATGTATAGTCTATAGGAGCTATACATTACTTTATGCATTGCTGTACATTACCTTTTCCCACTGGGAAAGTAATTAAAATCGTTGTCAACGATACATATAGAGAAAAACGGGAAATATAAACAAACTGGAAAAGCTCAAACAGAGTAAATGAGTGTGTGTGCGACGTGTAAGTCCCACATTAGGGGAGAGAGTGGTATAAGATGTGAGGGAGTTTGTGGTAAAGTGTTTCATGAAACACTCTCATGTGCAGGTGTCGACAAATATAGCAGCAAAGTTCTTGGCGTGCCAAACAGTATGGTGCGGCTGATGTGTGATGACTGTATGACATACATACATAGTGTACCAATACAAGTGTAAACTCTTCTGCATAGACGTCAAAATTCCAAAATGAGTTTAACACCTGTTCATCAGAGTTGTTTTTTTGGAAAAAGAGCATCATTTTGCGCCGAGTTGCATTCGATTTGGTATACAAAATTAGTAGTCATCATCATCATTTATTGGCGCTTAACCGCCTAAGCGATTTTGGCCGTCGCCTATCAAAGCACGCCAGTCATTCCTTTTTAGCGATAACTGACGCCAATTGGAAACCCCAAGGGAGTTCAAGTCATCCTCCACCTGTTGTTTCCATCTCAGTCGAGGCCTCCCCCTTCCTCTGCTGCCGAATTCGGGTGACGATTGGAAAACCTTCTGGGCTGGAGCTTCTTTGTCCATTCGCATGACGTGACCCAGCCAGCGGAGCCTTTGGGCTTTAATTCGCTGGACTATGGTCAGATCTGCGTAAAGCTCGTACAGGTCAGTACAAATTAGTAGTAGGTTGCATAAAAAAGTAGTTCGCTAAAACTTAGAAATTTGATTTTTTTTAACATAAATAACAGCGAACTATATAAAATTATTAATTAGAATAACTCTTTCGAGTCTGCTCACTATTTTCTCTTAAACAAATAACAAACAACTGCTAATAATTAGCTTCAAACCCCAAAATTTGGTATTTGTTTCCTTTAGGGGTCAACTCCTAATAAATTAGCTAGAATTATGGAAGACAGCTCAAAATACGGGTTTTGGCCTGAGGATCACGAATCCGGAAGCGCTTTTTAATTTTTTTGTGTCTGTGGAAAGTTATGGTCAAAAACCGAAAATTGACCCGGGTTCGGTACCAAAATTGGGGCGGGTTCTCTTCAGAAAAGCAAAATATTAAAAAAGCGCTTCCGGATTCGTAATCCTGAGGCCAAACCCCGTATTTTGAGCTATCTTCCATAATTCTAGCTAATTTATTAGGAGTTGACCCCTAAAGGAAACAAATACCAAATTTTGGGGTTTGAAGCCTTCTTTGTGCTAAGATATGTATTTGATAGTAAATCTATCTAAAAACATCGTATATACATGTTTCCAAAAAAACGTTTGTTTTCATTTTCTGTCTAATTTCCCATTTCGAAGATGCTTACCTCAAAATTTTTCTGTAAAATAAATAAAATTTACTAGTTTTACGTTTTTTTATTTGGTGTATTTTTTTTTTCTTTGATATAAAGTATAAACTGAAAGATTCGTTTAAAAGTTGCCTTAGAAACTGGAGTGAAAAAGTTGTGCAACACAGCAACACTTTTGTGCAAACAAGAACTCTGTTTCATTGATATTCGGTGCTGCACACAACCCGATCACAACGAAAACAACAATAGCAACCCAGATTTTTGACATGGATGTGTGTTTTGACATTTGTGATTTGACGTGGAAGTGTGTTTTGACATTTCTGTCAAAGCAACAGTTCACACTTGTATTGATACACTATGCATACATACAAAATGTGGATACGGTGCTACAAGCCATGCAAATGAGTGTACAAAAAAATGGCTCGATATTGAATGAGTATAAGAATGAGTTTGAAGAAGTGATGAAGGAAAGTCAAAGTGAGATAAAAGCTTTGCTTGAAGCTATTGAGAGCCGTTACACCAAACGAGTAGAGAGAATGGAGAAAACACAAAAGCTCTTTGAGAAGAAAATTGGAGATATGAAAAGCTTATATGAAATGGTGGAAGAAGTGAAAAACAAAACTGAATTGATCAACAAAGATAATGAGAAAGTATACAGTGAAGTGCAAAAAATAAGCAGCAACAATAGTAGTGTACAAAAATCATACGCCGATGCTATGAAATTCAATGCTAAAAAAAGTGAAATACCTCACCTAAAAAATGACGTAGCCATAATTGTGAAACCCAAAGAAAAACCAGCAGGTAGTAAAACAAAAGAGGACTTAAACAGCAAAGTAGATCCGGAAAATCTAAAAGTATCGAATATTGCAACAAAAAATAATGGAGTGGTGGTTATCCATAGTGAAAATAACGATGAACGTGAAAAAATTAAAGTAGCAATTGAAAAAAATATTGGGAAAGAATACTCTGTGAAAGTGCCTGAAGTGATTCACCCAACCTTTATAATCAAGGGTCTTAATTTTAAATATGACAACAAAGTGTTGATTGATAAGATAAAAAAACAAAATGAAGATATCAGCGAAACTTCGTTAAATGTTGTTAAGATCCTAGAAAGAAAACGCTATTATTGAAATTCGATAGGGATTGTCCATGCTATGTGAATAAATTCCATATAAAGATGCAGAAGCTTGGGTATTAGCCACTAACAGATGACGAAGTAGTCGATGGTATAAGTAAGCAAAACAAAATAAACAATAATAAAGATAAGAACGAAATAAAGTGTATCTACTTAAACACAAATAGTATTACAGCAAACAAAGGTGAACTTGAAGTAATGATAGGGAAGGAAAGCCCAAATATTGTTTTATATGCTGAGACCCATACCACCAGAAATGTAACTGAAGCAGAGCTAAATATCGTTGGATATAACCATATCAGGTGTGATTCACATAGTCGTCATACAGGTGGTGTCCTTATATATATACATAAACAGATCGACTTTAAAGTAATATGTAAAAACAGTGTAAACAACAACGTATGGATTGTGGTGATTAAAACAATAAAAAGCCCGATTAACTGGCAAATAGGCGTAGTATACCATTCGCCAAATGCGAGCTACACTGAATTTATAAACTATTTGGGAGAAATAATCGATGAGCACTTCAGTGAAAATTTAAACAATATAGTTATCGGTGACTTCAACATAAATGTAAATACCCAATCTTCTCACTCGAACCAGCTTACTAATACGTTCGCAGCAGCATCTATGCAGCAACTAATTGACTTTAACACGAGAATCACCGAGTCATCTCAAACTAAAATAGACCTTCTGTTTAGTAATAGTGATAACATTAAAGTACAACGTCTCGAGAAGCATAAGATATCAGACCATGAGACAATCTGTTTCAAAATGCCAACCTCAAGATGTTATAAAATGAGAGTGTATGAAAATCGCCTGTGCTGGGATAACTACACAAAAGAAAACCTGATAAATAACCTAAGGAACTTCAATATAGCAGAACTATCGAACTGCGATATCGGACAGAAAATCCAATTAATACTCAATGTCTTGAGTGAAATAATGGAAGTACTAAGTGCTGGAAGACCTCTATAATTGTGCCAGTAGAAAAAGTTAAAGGAACAGTGAAACCTGATGAGATACGACCGATCAACACACTGCCTAGCGATGATAAACTTATGGAAAGCATTGTAAAAGAGCAGCTACTGGAATATCTTAATGAACACGAAATTATTATCAGCGAACAATCGGGATTCAGGTCTAAGCACTCCTGTGAAACTGCACTCAACTTGGTAATAGCAGAGTGGAAAGAAAGCATGTCCAGTAAACAAACAGCAGTGTCAGTCTTTCTAGATCTTAAAAGAGCCTTTGAAACCATCGACAGGGACATCATGCTGACGAAACTGCACGAAATCGGTGTACGTAGCGTTGCAATTAACTGGTTCAAAAGTTATCTTGATGGAAGAAAACAGCGGACAGTAATACGAAATGCAGTATCGGACGAAGTTAACATTGAACTAGGCCTACCGCAACGATCAGTACTAGCAGCAATTATGTTCATCATCTATATTAATGATATAAATACCTGTATCGACCACTGTAAAATACGACTCTTCGCGGATGATGCTTTATTAACTATAAGCTGCCCATCTTCAACTGAGGCTATATCAAAAATACGAGCTGACCTAAACAACATATATAAGTGGTTATGCCAAAATAAACTCAAAATAAATGCAGAGAAAACGAAATGGATGATTATACGAAGACAATCTACAGAAGAGCAAAATGTGATGCTAAAACAAGTAAGGAAAGCTGTCTTCGGCTGTGCCAAAGGCTAAATACCTTTCATGAATAAGCGTCACGATTTTCACTGTTTGATCCCCAGTACAGCCTGTGTGAATTTAACTTTAGCTCATACCGAAATTATCGGAGCTATCGATTATATGGGGACGATGTGTTATATTGGTCCAATCTCATTGATTTTTAACATCGACATTTCACATTCTAAAATAGCAACATTTACGAAATTTCACGTTCCTACCGCTATAATTACAGGAGTTATCTACCAAAATCCGTTTATCGGAACAATCGATTGTATGGGGGCAATGTGAAATATTTATCCCATTTCAATTATTTTCAACATCGATATTTTACATATAAAAATAGCGATGCTTCCAAAATTTCACGTTCCTATGTGTTTAATTACAGGACTTATAGCCCAAAATCCGCTTATCGGAATAATCGATTGTATGGGAGCTATGTGAAATTTGTATGCCATCTCAATGATTTTCAACACCGATATTTCGCATATAAAAATAGCGATACTTCCAAAATTTCACGTTCCTACCTATATAATTACAGGAGTTATCTACCAAAATCGGTTTATCGGAACAATCGATTGTATGGGGGCTATGTGAAATATTTATCCAATCTCGATGATTTTCAACATCGATATTTCACATATAAAAATAGCAATACGTCCAAAATTTCACGTTCCTACGTGTTTAATTACAGGAGTTATAGCCCAAAATCCGTTTATCGGAATAATCGATTGTATGGGAGCTATGTGAAATATTTATCCCATCTCTATGAGTTTCAACATCGATATTTCACATATAAAAATAGCAATACTTACAAAATTTCACGTTCCTACGTGTTTAATTACAGGAGTTATAGCCCAAAATCCGTTTATCGGAATAATCGATTGTATGGGAGCTATATGAAATATTTATCCCATCTCTATGATTTTCAGCATCGATATTTCACATATAAAAATAGCAACACTTATAAAATTTCACGTTCCTTCGGGTTAAATTACAGGAGTTATAGCCCAAAATACGTTTATCGGAATAATCGGTTGTATGGGAGCTATATGTTATATTGGTCCGATCTTGCTGGTTCCGACAAATGATTCCTATATTGGAAAATAGTGGCCGCATACCAAATTTCAGCCAAATATCTCAAAAACTGAGGGACTAGTTTGCGTTCAAACAGACAGACAGACAGACGGACAGACGGACATGGCTAAATCAACTCATCTCGTCATCCTGATCATTTCGGTATACTTATTGATGGGTCTATCTCTTCTTCTTCTCATATTTACAAACATCGGACCAAAGTTATAATACCATTTCATGTTCATGAAAGGTATAAATAGCTGATACCCCTATACAAAAAGTTAATCAAATAAAATATTTGGGAGTAATAATAGATGATAGACTGAAGTTTCATGAGCATTTTATATACACGAAGAAAAAAATATCTAAAAAGATAGGCTTTATGATACGATCATGTAAATACGTTAGTAGACATTACAAAACAATGGTTTATAGATCCATTATAGAACCCCATTTCATATATTGTCCCACGATCCTCTTCACATTGGCATCAACACACATACATAAACTACAAATAAAGCAAAACAAAGTGATGCGATTTATACTCAAAAAACGCTTTGATACTCCAATCTCGGAAATGCTGGAGAATTTGAACTGGCTTAGTGTTAAATCATAGTGTATCAATACAAAGTGTAAACTCTTCTGCATAGACGTCAAAATTCCAAAATGAGTTTAACACCTGTTTGAGATTGTGGTTAATAACAAGTGTGATATCATAGGCATAGGCCTGAAAATTTCAAAGTGAGTTTAGTCACCTGTTTTTAATTTCCCTTTTTGTCTCACTTCTTTCCATCTTCCCATCTCTTTCTACCATTATGTAAAAGATAGGAGACCGCCATGTTGATGTGTGCAGGATGTTAAACAACGCCATTGCTTTTCTGTTATTCGGTGCTGGCGACATTTTAATATGTGCAGGATGTAAACAAACCGACATTTTAATGTGTGTTGTCAAAAGAAGAGTTCACACTTGTTATTGATACACAATGGTGTTAAACAAACCATTAAATACCACACTTTGAAATTTATACACAACATGAAGTTAGATAATCTGCCGAACTACATAAAAGACCGAGTGTTGTAAGATCTGAGTTTGATAAAAATAGTATATATTATGAGGGGCTAAGGGCATATAATGAGCTACCAAGTGAGATAAAAGACTGCAATAGTATTACCAATTTAAAAAAATTATTATTTATTTACTGTAAGACTCTACCTTTTAGATAATGTTATTGGGATAGTAAAGATATAATCTAAGTCAAAAAAGACTGTAATAAATAAATAAATAAATCTAGACTACCCCATGTCATCGAAAATAAGCAAAACAAAGACCCAGTAATACGTAATACTTGAACGGCCCCTTTTCGAAATTTTCCATATCGAAAGTGGGCGTGGTCGTGAAGAGACTTCGTCCGATTTCATCAGGTATACTCCCAACGATGACAGTATGCTTTGTGCCAAATTTAATCGTTCTACCTTAAGCAGTTTAAAAGTTACGACCAGTCGTATTTTCAAAAATGCCTCCCTTAAAAGTGGGCGGTTCCACGCGGCGTGGTTATCATCCAATTTCGCCCATTTTCAATAGCAACCTACCTTGGCCGGAAAGTAACTTGTATACAAAATTGCATGTCAATATCTAAATTTTTACTCAAATTATCGTGCACACGGACGGACGGACGGTCATGCCTTAATGAACTCTTCTTCTAAACCTAAGAACTTTCATATAAGGAACTCTATATCTATATCGATTATTTTGTGCCGTTACGTACTACCGTTATGTAGACAAAATTATGATACCCCTGGGTATGAAAACATATACATTAGACTGGGCCAAAAATAAAAAATTTCGTTTTTTTTCAAAAATTATATTGATTTTCTTTTTAAGAAAGGTGAAAAAAATTAATGACTGTAATTTTTTCAGATTTTTAAATTAAAGTCTAGAGGTCTACCATCGCCAGTTTAGATTTTACAGACTTTACCACAAACCATTGCTGTAAAACACTAGGTATTTATCTGAACATATTTTTTAAGGGAGTCGGATTCCCTACAAAATTTGCATTGACCAAAATTTTCTCAGACTAGCCGTTTTCTAGTATTCTAGCCTTAAAAATTAGCATATTTTTCGATTTCCCATTTTTTCTTTCAAAAGTGTCAAAAATGCAAATATCCAGGTACAAAAAAGATAGATACAGATTCTTAAATGAAATTGAGTGGGCTAAAAAAAAGGTTAAACAACTTTTTTTTGTAAAGTTACTTTTTCAAAACTTATTTAGTATTAAATAAAAAAAAATCATATTTCCGTCTATTTTTTGTGTTTTTGATCCAATTTGTTTACAAAATTTTGTTTATTGTTATTCTACATGGTTAGTTATCATTATGTAATGAATATTATAACCAAAAATATAAATTTCTCATATACGTTCAAACATTTTTGCTTAATATATGCTTCGTCTGCGAAGGTGTAGTTCTACAGTCATCAAATGGCGCAAAAACAAAAAAACAAAAAGTTGACTTATCTGTAAATTCAATACATGAATTTTCATGTACTTTGGCGAGCTTAATCCAAATCCGTGATCAGAATCAGCCTAACAGGTCGCAGTTCTTATCCAACCTAACAAAACCATCACAAAATAATATTGGGCTTTTTTGCAAGGTTAGTGACGAACGTCGGGCCCGTTGTTGAATTCTGATATCGAATTCGGACTCAGCAGCCAATTTCCCTTAAGAATAAGTATTTAGCTTTATTCTATGTTTTTTCATGTTTCGCAAATTTTCAAACCAAAATCGAAAAATCCAAAAAGCATGCCAATGTTTGAGGCTAGAATACTAGAAAACGGCTAGTCTGAGAAAATTTCAGTCTAGGCGGCTTTTGTAGGGAATTCAATTTCCTACAAAATTATGTTCAGGTAAATGGCGTTTTTCAAGAATGATTTGTCGTTTTTATACCAAATTGGAGGCTAAGTCTGTAAAATCTAAACTAGCAATGATAGACCTCTGGACTTTAATTTAAAAATCTGAAAAAATAACAGTAATTTTTTTTCACCTTTCTTAAAAAGAAAATCAATATAATTTTTGAAAAAAAACGAATTTTTTTATTTTTGGCCCAGTCTAATATACATACTTAAAGAAGTTAACCAAGTCCAAAGAACAACTGTGTACATTGAGTAATTTACGCGAGTAACCCAGGAAACAACTAGGACAACATTGCTGTAATTGTTTATGCCGCTTGAAACATTGAATGAGCAGCTTGTTTTGTATGAGAAATCAAGTGGTTGGCGTGGTGTTGGCGGCAGTGATGACATCTCTTTGGGGTGGTGGACACAGTACAAGTTCACGCTGCGGGCTGGCAACAATGTGTAATGGAAATTCCGTCTCACAAAACTGAAATGGGTTGCATTAGGGTACATAAAAGTCAATGACGGAAATAGCAAATACATAGTATACATGTTAGAATGGATCTACAAGTTGCAGCAAGGGTTATTGAATTTATTGTTGGGCGAGTAGTTGGGTATGTATGTGCCTTATGGACAAGCGAGTAAAAGGGCAACATTTTATACACATGCATGGGAAAATGTCAAATAAACAGAGAAAATATCACGAGAGAATTAAAATTAATGTCAACGATGAAAGCAAACCCGAAATACGCTTGACCGAAGCAAATAAATATATGTGCATAAATTGAGAGTGAGAATACAAGTGAAAAGATAATAGTGAAACTAGAGAAATGAATAATGGAAAAATGCAGATGAAACTATAGTTATGTATGAGGGTACGTAGTGTCCAGCACGAACAGAGGGTACCTACACAAATTTGAACGAACCACATACCGATAAATCTATATAGGTACCTACATGTTAACAGTGATGGGAAAGAATTTGATATAAGAGACATTCCATACGAAAACGTCTAATTCAAAACGCTGGCTAGTCCCGGATTCCGCTCAAACTTTGAGGGACACTTCTTCAGGCACCTTAAAGATGAAATGTACACACATTTAATTTTCATAACCACTCGTTTCGGACTGGTCGAATTTCAAAGTTTAAAAAACGTGATTTTTAGGCTTACCCTATTATTGCTGTACAAATGTTTCTATTAGAGATATTCTTACATGCGATACGGCGTTTTAAAGGTAAAAGAGAGTAGTTTCGTTGTTTTGAGTAGCCACTAAATTTTTTTCAGAAATTAAAAGTACATATCCTAAAAGAAACTAACTCATCCATTGGCCAAAAAAACTCACTCCTTATAGATAAATGATTATCTCGAAATTTGTAAGTTTTCTAAAATCGTGTTTTGTACGCTCAAAAACAGACATGTTTAAAGAAGAGATAAAAATACGAATTTATCTTGGACTCCAGTCCTGACCTTTAGCTTCTAATACCTCAACATTTCGTTTTGTTATTTTCATATTAAGGGTCTCTGCTGATGGATCTCCTAAACCAATATAATTTTTTTTTTTTTTTTTTCAAAGTAAATTTTCGTATAATTTTTTAGACTTTTTCAAGCAACCTTTCACAGTCTGAAAGCTGAAGCTTCCAAATTTCCAACAAAAAAATCCGCGTGCAATTATCATAACTACTAAACTATTTACATTTATTTAAAAATTAATGGCGGCATTATATGAATCTGTTCCTTGAAATTAATTTATATTAGTTATTTTCAAATTTCTGTAACTACCCTACAAGACAGATGACAATCATTTGATGCAACATTTGATTGTCATTGCTGTCAGCTAAACGATCATCGCTCCAATCATTTCACACGAGGAAAAAGAAAAAGTTGATGTCAACAACTGTGTCCGTGTGAGTTTTTGTCTCCCTCTAATACATTACTAATTTCAATAAATCTGTCTCACTCTATTTTTGGATCAATGATGATATCATGATGATGTCACAATGATATCACAGCTGACAACTGTCTAACCTTTAAAATTTGATGTAAAAATTATGTTTAAACATTTTTTTCACTATAATATTCATTTATTTTAATCAAATTAAAAAACTTAGTATTTATTGAAAATTTTATATAAATAAATGCAATACAACTCATATTAAAACCTAATTATTACTGCTATGTATGCTCACACTGCAGCCGACTTTTCATCAGACAAAGTCGAGTGCGTTCTATTTTAACGGACGGGCGCGGATATCGCGGGAGCTTATTCAAAACACACGTGTGCGGATGTGTTGCAGTGTGGGCGTAGGGGAAGGCTCACCCGATGTCAACAAAAAACACCGGAATGTGAACGAACATTTCCCGTCAGTTAAATAGCACGGGCTTGAATTTCTTGGGTGATAAAGTGGGCTGCAGTGTGAGCTAGACTAGGCTACGTGCCAGTCACGCCTTGTGCTGGTCACAATTTCGGTCATGGTGGCTTTGCTGGGGCTGGCTATTCCTTTGCAAAAAACACCTATAAAAACAATGCAAACTTTGATTTTATTTAATTAAATTAATTTTAAAAATTAATATACCCATCTGCATATGTTATACAGCTTCTTTTTTCCATTTTAATTAAAAGAAATGTGTATTGGACTGAAATTTTTAGTTTTGAAAATGTAATAAAAATATAATTTTTAACTTCAAATTCAAAATATTCCAAGTTTGGAAAAAACCATTCGTCGGCTTAAGTCGCAAAGGTGCTAAGTGCCATTTTTCAAATTTTACAGGAGAGACAAAAAACAATATAAAAACATAAATGTAAGTTAGGAGTTTCGGTTTTTTACGTCAAGTTACTTAATTTTAGAGTATAATAAGTGAAAGCCCATAAAAAAATAAAAATTTTTAATTTAGGCCGACTTATATGCACTTTTGGGGCTTAGCACCTTTTCGGCAACTACTTTTTATATTTTTCATTGGACTTAGCTCCTTTTCCAAAATCAAAAAACCTGTGAGTGACCTAAAGCAATTTTCTGAGTATGAGGGTTCTTAGAGGTTCTTCCGCAGAATTTTTACCTAGTCTTAGAATTTTTATATTAAGCTTAGTTATACCACAGTCCGCGCTTAAAGCTCAAATTACCTATTTTTTGGAGCTCTGTTACTCTGCAATTACAAGCAATATTTGGATCAAAGTACATTATTCTGAAGGCCTAGATGCAGACAAGCACGAGCAGATTTTATTGCACAACTTTTGACGAAAATCGCTTTTGCGAAAGTCGACAAGTAAATGTGATTTAGGTCTTTGGAAGGCTGAATATGATAGCCCAAACATTTGTCTTTACTATCCAAGGTCAAAAATGTATGTGTCAGTTACTAAGGAGAAGGGAGGTCAGCACAGGTAGATAATCCCATTTAACATTTTTTTCATTTCCACTAAAACCACAATGTCCAGTATATGAAGTTTTTGATTCCATACATATTCATAGTCGAAATAAAGTAGGTACTTATGCCGATTTTTATGACAGATAGGGCGTTGGAAATTGTGTCAAAAAAGCCGACGCTAACTTTAGTAGCTACTTTATTTCGAATATGAATATGCCCCATATATTTTTACTTTAAATTTTCAAATTCGCTTGGAGTTAGCACTTTTTCCTTTCATTGATGGACTTAGCACCTTTTCTAATCAATGCAAACAACGCACTTAAAAGCAGAATAGTGATGCAATTCATGATGTAAGTGGCGTATATTAACTATTTCTAGCAATTTGCATCAAAACCTGAAAAAATCCAAAAGGTGGACTTAGCACCTTTGCGACTTAAGCCGACGCATTGTTAAATTATATAAGGTTAAGCAGATTTTGACATTTGCCAAGGCATAGCTTCCTTATTAGAGTTGCATTTACGAAGGATGCAAAAAGGGTAAAAAAATCCCCCTTTAGGTAAATTGTAGTAGAAAAGGAAGGAACGCCGTTCGCAAAATTTCTTTCTCCGGAAATCTGTCTTTTCCACATTTGAGTTGATTTGATTTTGTGTTTTTCCGACAGGGTGGATACAAAACCAAATTTGACAAGGGATGACGGAAAATCGTTCCAATATACATCTAGTTTTCCACATTTATTTTTTAAAATTATTAGGAAAATAAAATTAATTTTAAATTTAACTGTAAAAAGCATGCCCTTTTTGTGGATAGCAGTAAACATGTACGAAATAAGCATATAAAATGGTTTATAATTGGATCCTTTTTAATAAATTTCATCAATCGCCGGTATGAAAAACAATCTCTTAACGTCTGTGGCAGCGGTCTCAAGAACTGGCCTAGGAGATACAAAGGAGAAAAAAGCTACACCTGAGTTTTCAGCAAAGGGAGCGACCGCGATGGCAACTACGGGTCTGGACTCCCAGGAGGCATCTCTCCTCCGCTCTGCGTACTTGGAAAAACGATTGGGAGCAAGGACCCTGAGGAAATATGAGGAAGTTTCGCAGGAAACGCTGTCGCCGTTGGTGCAATCTCTGATACCGGATTTCCAAACTACTTATGTGCCAAAAAGGGTAAACGGAAACTCTTTCAAAAGCAAGAGATCGGACATGGAGTTAAAACCTCACCCCGGAGTGGGCAAACCAAGCCTTGCCGAAGTAACTAAGGACAGGATCCTTATAGGCATTCTTTACCGAGCAACGACCGTTTGGCCATCCCCAAGACCAGTGGCGGCACGTCCGGAACGATAACCCTCTTATTGACGTTTATTTGAAGACTCCATGTGGTACAGCGGCAGTCACGGATGCGGGTTGGTACCAGAGACACATTAAAATAGTCGCGTGTGACGACGCATGAACTGTTGCACTGTACAACGAAGCAGGAGCAATACTGGGTGAAGTCTACAAAGGTGCAAAAATCGAGGTCGTCGACTGGAATGACATTCCGGCTTGGCCAAGGGCAAGGGCATCGATTCGTGGCATCCCTGCAGAGCCTGAGAGAATTCTCACGATAGGTAGGTAGGTAGAAGTGGCTGCCGCAAAGGCACACCTAGGCCAGTAAAAGAAGGCCCGTTGTGATACCACCAAACACTAGGAAAGTCAGTTCCGGGGCCCGGCCATATGGAAAATCCCAGTGCTGTCGGGACTCTCCATATAGCCGAAACCCGGGACTGACACTCCTAACCGACACCGCTACCCCTCCTCGAACCATTTTGATAACTCACGATAGTCCGGATAATGAATCCGTCCCTCTCGACGCAGGACTGGAGTGTCGGGGATGCGGTAGGGCCTGACAGACAAGTGGTCTTCAGCATGAATAAGGAGGCACTCGAGCCGCTTAAAAGTTGCAATGGACTAGTGCATTAGAGTGTAGGCCAGATCGCTATCCACGTCAACCGTGCCTATGCAGATCGCGCTGCCATAACCGCTGCTCCGGGGGACTAGAATATCGAAGAACTGCAAGAGGAAACGGAGGAGTCCGACGCGAAAAGCATGTTATCTGCCACCGCACTTTCGCAAAGTGACGTGAACAGCTCGGAGATGGAAGACAGCTTGCTGGACGGGGAAGGCCTCGAAGTCACGGTGGTAGCAACCAATACTGAGCGCATTATCTCTGATGCTTCAGTTAGCAGGGCTCCCGTTACGCCAACTCGTCGTTGAGAGACAACCTCTCATGCTTCAGATAAATCTGCACATTTCTAAAGTATCCAAGGCTGCAAAAAAGGAAAATTGCTGTTATTAAATTAAAATAATAAATTTTCATAAAAATCTTACCAAATAGACAATTAATTTTTCAAAATAAAAATAAAACAAACTTCAAAAGCTTTCAGTGTTGCTGTAATTTTGTTCGTATCAAGAATATTGGTTTATACTACCATTTTCATACGATTTTGAAAAGAAGGAGCACTGTCAATCAGACAAGGAAGCATGAAGCCGAGAAATGTCAAAAACGTCTCGGACTGCTTAACCTTATATTATTAAACAATGGAAAAAACATCATTTGTTATAATCATTTTATGCTCACGTGAAAGTCAGTTATGACAATTAATTGACAATCGTCAGTGTTTTTATCAAAACTTTATCAGCGTTGATAGTTTATAGTGTGAGTGTGTTAGTAAAATTATCAGCCCGTCTTGTAGGGTAGATCAAGAGTTATGATAATTGCAAGCGGTTTTTTTTTGTTGGAAAGTGGCACGCTTCAAATTTAAGACTATGTAATGGTTGCTTGAAAAAAGTTCCAGAAATTATACGAAAATGTACTTTGAAAAAAAAAATGTATATTGGTTTAGGAGATCCATCAGCAGAGACCCTTAGTATGAAAATAACAAAACGAACTGTTGAGGTATTAGAAGCTGTCAGGACTGGAGTCCATGAGAAATTCGTGTTTTTTTATCTCTTGAGAAACATGTCCGTTTTAGAGCCTGAAAAACGCGATTTTTTAAAACTTTCAAATTTCGAGATAATCATTTATCTATAAGGAGTGAGTTTTTTGGCCAATGAATGCGTTAGTTTCTTCTAAGATATGTACCCTTAATTTCTGAAAAAAATTGAGTGGGTACTTAAAACATTGAAGATGCCAGAGCCAGCTAAAATTGTTAAAAAAGGATAAAAATGACATATTTTTAGTACCAGGTTTTTAATACCAGGTACTCGCTATATGATTTATTATTTACTTTTAAAGAAACTACTCTCTTTCTCTTTTAAAATGCCGTATCGCAGATAAGGATATCTCAAATAGAAACATTTTTACAGCAATAATATGGTAAGCCTAAAAATGACGTTTTTCAAACTTTGAAATTCGACCAGTCCGAAACAAGTGGTTATTAAAATTAAATGTGTGCAAATTTGTTCCTTTAGGACCGTCCCTCAAAGTTTGAGTGAAATCCGAGACTAGTCAGCGACGATTTTTGCTAATATTAGACGTTTTCATATGGATTGACTCATAACATAAAAAAAAAGCTAAAAAAGAAAATAAAAGTAAAATAAGATAAAACAAACTAAGTAAATGAACAAAAAAAAACAGTTAAATAAATGTAAAATAAAATGAAGTGATATAAAAGAATATTCAAACAAAATTAAAATGAAGTAAAATAAAATAAAATAAATGAAACTAAAATAAAATAAATGTATATTTTTGTTTTGCCGGCTATAGGTGAAAAGTAATAAAACGATATGATTTTTATTTTCCCCATATATTTCGATAATTAAAAAATAAAATAAAATAAAACAATTAAAAAAAATAAAATAAAATAAAATAGAATAAAATACAGAGTAATAACTGTTATAACAAATATTGAAAAAATCAAAAAATAGAAAATTTAAAAATTGTTCATAACAGTTATTGAAAGACTTTGGGCTCAACTTTGGATCATTTTGGGGTCATATTAGAATCAATTTGGGGTCATTTCGGGGGTCCATTTGGCATCATTTTGTGCTAATGTTGGGATAATTTTTGGGTAATTTTTAAGTCATACTCTTTCAATTTTGCCCAGTTAATTTTGCACTGCAGGATTTACACTCACTGACACCGTTTTCACTATTAAAATTGAAAAACTCACGACGAACAAATTACGTTTGCGACCCATTTCGCTATTCTTTCAGAATTTTTTTTTTAAGAATTCTCTGCCGTATTTTTCTATGAGAAATTGTTGACACTTTTTCTGGAGCATGATAAAGTTTAGCAATGGACCTGCGAAAAGAAAAGTTTTTAGGACGATTTATGGTCCTTCATTTGATGACTAATACGAGTACGAAAGGAAATTTAACCATGAGCAGTTCTAGATTTACGTACTTAGGTATGTATGAGCACAGCACAGATTAAAGCCAAAAAAGCTCCGCTGGGTGGGTTATTTTATGAGAATGGTGAAAGAAGCTCCTGCCCAGGTTTTCTTTCCACGCCCTAACTGGGCGGGAGACAAAACTTCGAAAAACAGAAGGAGGATGACTTCACCGTCTAAAGGGAAATATCTGGGTGCGTGCTTTGGGTGCAAAGACCGAAGTCGCCGCGGTTAATCGCCAATTATTAATGATTCTTACCAGTTGTTTTTCAAATTTAGCCACACAACGACTTAGCTAGCCGGCGCTCCTTTATTCGGTGGAATTTACTCTGCCCCGCTCCCCGCATTTATTTATTTTAAAATAAGTCTCAAGAAAGGTCTTTGAAGACTAGAGAAAAAAATGTCTCAAAATGATTCCAAAATAAAAAAAAAATTGCTCATAATTATTATTTTGAGATTTTTAAAATAAAAAGCCTGAGTAATAATTACGGCTGGCTCAAAAAAATATTTCTCAATCATAATTATTACGATAAGACTCTGTTATATTTGTTGAAATTTTTGTGATGGATAATTATTATTTCGGAAGTCTGATAAAATATGATAAAATAAAATTAAATTGATTTTAATTAAATAAAATAAAATATAAAACAAAACAAAACATAATCAAATAAAATTAAGCAAATAAGACAGCAAAGTAACACAAAGAAAAATAAAATAAAATGAAGTGAAAAAGTAAATAAAAAATAAAATTAAAATACAATAAATAAATGATATAAAACAAAATAAAATAAAACATAATTTAACAAAATAAAATTTAACTATATTATATAAATTAAAATAAAAAATAAAATTTTAAACAAAAAGAATAATACAAAAGAAGATAAAACAAATAATCTCAAATCCGATTCTATCTAACTGTACATTACTATATTATAAAATACGTGCATATGTGCAAAAGACACGTTCGAAAAATTTTACATATGTATGTACGAACACATAAGCATGACCACAATAACAGAAAGCGAGGGTACGTAAACTCGGCAAAAATGAATGTACATTAAATGAGTATTGTATAAAACGATACTCTGGGTTTATCAAAACAAAAACAAAATTTACATCAAAAACAAATAAAAAATTCAACAAGACAATTACAATAAATGCCAGCACTGATAGCTATTGACGGCCGCCGTGGTGTAGCGGTTAAGTGTTCGGCTTATACACCAAGTCGGCAAAGTAACATCAAAAATTATTTAGAAAAAATAATTTTTCTAAACGGGGTCGCCCCTCGTCAGTATTTTGGCAAACTCCCTAATTTGCTTTGTAGGAAAAACTCAAAAGGAACACACCACAAGTTGGAAATAGAAGCTAGGCAATAATCCAAGGTATGGGACCGATTAAAATAACGTTCCGGTTTCGGTTTTGTAACACGATTCGGTTTCGATTTAGTTCTTCAAGTTTATTTTGGTTTCGATTACACTTCCCGAAGGTTTTGACAGTCCTTGGCCGGATATGAACCCGGTACGATGCGGTACTCTCTTGCGGTGAGGAAGGAGAAGATGGGTAATGAGAAGTGAGAGGCATCATATCCGTAGATTAACCATCGAGTTAGCACGTCATTACCTATGTGCATATTAGTCGCCTCTTACGACCGGTATGCCTACCTCGGGCATATTCTAAACCCCTAACCCACGCTATGTATGGATGAAATTTCTGCAAAATAAATTTAAAAAAAATGACTACTTTTTCTAATAGAAAAATATTAGAATGGAAACTAAATGATATAAAGTCAAAATATGTGATACGGGCCACTAAACACCTTTTTCTCGGAACTCGTAAATTTTTTTTCGATGCCATCATTCAGCTATAGCTAAATTTCCTCTTTCGGAATTTGATACTGAGGTCAAAACGTGTCTTTTGTAACATTGCTCGACAATCTTCCGTGAAAGCTGTTCAGGTTACCCTTTGATAAAAGAAAATATGTTCCCACAAAAAGAAAAAAGGCATAAATAAAATTCAAAACCGTTTAGAAACGGTTCCGGCTTTTGAAACGGTTTCGGTTTCGTTGTTTTTCAGATCAAAATAACGGTTACGGTTGCGTTTCGGTTTTGAAAAATGAATCGATTTTAATCGGTTACGGTTACGGTTTCGGTTTCAGTCCTTACAAAAATCTCGTTAGAGGTTATGATAACCTGTTGGTATATCGCCGCCATTAGTTTTTTTTAGATGGCGAGCAAACCGATGTATGTATGTATAATTAAAATAGAATAAGCAGCGCAGACAACAACAAAATCACACAACTCATAAATGTATACTTGTATTCAGGGTTGCCGCTAAAAAATCTAACAACCATTAAAAAAAAAATCTCCCAAATTTGGAAAAAATGTACCAAAATATTTATTTCAGTTATTTCAAGAAACAAACTTCAGTCTTTAATAAGGAATATTAAGTTGAAAGTATGGTAAAATATATAAAATCATATTAATGTCTTTTTAATTTAATAGTCAATATACACCTCAATACCAATGGGTAGCTACCCCACTATTTTCCAAGTGGAAATCCATGCAATAGAAATCTGTGGCAGAGAATACCTCCGAAGAGGACTATCCTGTAAGTGAATTTATATTATGTCGGACAGTCAGGCCGCCCTACGTGCCTTGCAGTCGTACACAATAACTTCGAAGCTTGTTTATGAGTGCGTCACAGTCCTTAATGATCTGGGGGCCAAAAACAAAGTGTTGTTAGGTTGGGTCCCAGGGCATGAAGGACATGACGGCAACGAAAAAGCGGACCAGCTTGCAAAACAAGGTGCTCTAACAGCTTTTTATGATTCGGAACCCTTCTGTGGGCTCACCAAGGCCCACGTAAAGGAGACCATAAGCAACTGGCAAGACAAACAGTTTAGGCAGCATTGGCTTAGCAGCCTAGGACAGAGGCAGGCCAAACTCTTTATAGAACCATCGCAAAGATCATCGGCCAGGCTCATAAATCTAAGAAGGGTGGATCTAAGAACCCTTACTGGGTATTATACGGGACATTGTAGTCTACGTTATCACCTGAGTAAATTAAATCTGTCAGATACAACAATTTGTCGGTTTTGCGAACTGGACGATGAAACGCCGGTTCACATACTCTGCGAATGCATTGCGTTAGCAAGAAAGAGAGTTTGCTACCTAGGTG
>CAXKVI010000003.1:67414601-67444601 GCA_964058755.1 Campiglossa producta | reverse complement strand
ATTTTTTCTTAGTTTTTTTAATTGAGTATAGAATAAATACGGACGCGACAAAATTTTCTGAGCTACTCTTGCTTTCGTTTAGCTTCTTCCTTTTTGTATTCCTGCCATTTCTCGACGTTTTCTTTCATTTTCTCTCTATATTTCATTATTATTGTTTTTCTTGTTTCTTTTGCCGTTTTTGTCATCTATAAAATTTTAATCTTGTGCAATTTCTACAACTTTATTTAATATTTAAGGTTTGCGGTAATGGACGCGACGAATTTCAAACGCCAATAAATTTTATTAATCGTTTTTGCCGAGAGTCAATGGCTACTTTTCTTAAGTGAAATAATTTATTTGCTCAAAGTCTGAAAGCAATTTACCCTTGTACACTTTGTACACTAATGAGAACAATAAATGCTGTTTTTCGGTAACGGACGCGAATATAAGCAGAAGTAATAAAAAAAAACTACCGTTATTCGATCTCCACTAAGTCTGTCTGCTTGTTAAACATTATGTTACTACCCTGCAGTCAACTTAACTAGTTTTATACTAATAAAATACCAGTCAGCCAGGCGGCCTCAACTAGTTCGAGTTGTGTAATTTTTTCATATTAGAAAGGGGTATTTTTAACACAGCGATGTCCTACGAGATGGCAATTGTCCTTCTCTGCATCAGCACCATACCAATTGGCTGACTAGCCAGCCTCTGCATCAGGAATATACCAGTTGATATACTTGTTATTATATACATCAGTTCATTGACTATACATTTTGTGGTGTATTTATACTAGTTCATTGCTGATTAGCTTCAAAACAGTCAAGGCCAAACTACTCAGCAAGCAATATAGTTCATTGACTATACATTTTGTGGTGTATTCATACTAGTTCATTTCTGATCACCTTTAAACCAGTCAATGTCGAACTACTCAGCAAACAATATAGTTCATTGACTATACATTTTGTGGTGTATTCATACTAGTTCATTTCTGATCACCTTTAAACCAGTCAATGTCGAACTACTCAGCAAACAATATAGTTCATTGACTATACATTTTGTAGTGTATTCATACTAGTTCATTTCTGATCACCTTTAAACCAGTCAATGTCGAACTACTCAGCAAACAATATAATTCATTGTCTATACATTTTGTAGTGTATTCATACTAGTTCATTGCTGATCACCTTTAAACCAGTCAATGTCCAACTACTCAGCTAACAATATAGTTCATTGACTATACATTTTGTGGTTTATTCATACTAGTTAATTTCTGACTACCTTCAAACTAATCAATTCCAAACTACTCAGCAGACACCTAGCTCGTTTACTATACATTTTATGGATGTTTTTATACTAGTTCTTTGCTGATTACCCTTAAACCAATCAATGCCAATCTAATCAGAAAACATACTAGTATACAACTATAATTGGCTGGGCGAAATCATACTAGTCAGAAAAATCTTGGTTCGTACTAGTATGCAAGTATGTATGAATCTCGGGTTGAAATCATACTACACCTTTTTCAGTTTATATTCAGAAAGTTTTCTGAATATCAATTGTAATTTTCTGAATGTCAATTGTATTTTTCTGAATATAAAATGGAAATTCTGAATGTGAATTGTAATTTTCTGAATATAAATTGTTACTTTCTGAATATAAACTGAAAAAGGTGTAGTCAGAAAAAGTCTAATCTATTTTAGAAAAATACTAATTAGAAAAATTCCATTTCATACTACATTATTATTATAAGGCCTTATTACACCGCAACCATTAGTACGATCTATTGTAGTACATGGTACTATGCAAACATTATTTGAAATTTTTGGTTTGCTTCTTTTTTTCTCTTGTAATTCACAGATGCTTTTTCGTGTTTGGGTAAATAAAAAAACTGGATGCTGATGTTTATATGATCTAGTATGTCAACTGCTATATTTCTTGTGTATATACACAGAAAAAAGGCACTGGTAAAATCAACAATCTCGTGCTGTTATCCTGAAGTTGACCAAATTTTGGTTGTTTGAACGATAATTTTTGTTGAAGTAACTGCATTCAGATCTTTTATGATCCCTCTAGATCTTTTATGATCCCATTTTGGCCAGGTTTGTTTGGATGTCCTGCACCCTGGGGATTGTTGCCACCTTTCGTTGGCTTGACGGAGTGTGTACTCCTTCAGCAACTCCTTCGGCAAACGGCTAAAAATCCACAAAAAAGCACCAAAATATCCCCGAAATTAGTCCAAAATGACCACAAAATAAACCCGAAATGATCCCAATATAGATACCAAAATTACCCCAAAATGACCACAAAATAACAACAATATATCCCCGAAATTAGTCCAAAATGACCACAAAATAACCCCAAAATATTCCCAAAATTACCCCAAAAATGACCACAAAATGACACCAAATTATTCAAAAAATGACCACAAAATAACAACAATATATCCCCGAAATTGGTGCAAAATGACCACAAAATAACCCCAAAATATTCCCAAAATTACCCCAAAATGACCACAAAATGACACCAAATTATTCAAAAAATGACCACAAAATAACAACAATATATCCCCGAAATAGGTGCAAATTGACCACTAAATCACCAGAAAATGACCACACAATGAGCCCAAAAAATTCCCAAAATGACCACAAAATAACAGCTAAACTTTCCTCGAAATATCATCAAATTTAGTGCCAAATGACCACAAAATAACTCCAAAATATTCCCAAAATTACCCCAAAATGACCACAAAATGACACCAAATTATTCAAAAAATGACCACAAAATAACACCAATATATCCCCGAAATTTGTCCAAAATGACCACAAAATAACCCCAAAATATTCCCCAAAATGACACCAAATTATTCAAAAAATGACCACAAAATAACAACAATATATCCCCGAAATTAGTCCAAAATGACCACACAATGAGCCCAAAAAATCCCCAAAATGACAACAAAATATTTCAAAAATGACCACAAAATGACAACAACGAAATTACCACAAAATGACCCCCAAATAATCCCAATATGACCATAAAATCAAATTTTTCCTCCTAGTCACCTTCAAATTCTGTTCGCCAGATTTTGACACTTCCGGCGAACCAATTTGGATCGAGTCGCAAACAGTAATCGCTTCATTTTTTACATTCGCTTAATTTTGAAGTTTGAGGCGAATGCTACCGAGCGACTCGCAGTCGGTAATACAAATGTCGGCGCGTCGCTCATATTTTTGTTCGACTCGCAAACCGTAATAGGCCCCTACATAAATCTTTGACAAATGCGCGCCTTGTTTTTGAGCATTTGCAAAAATTTCGCTTCGCTTTACGTTTAAAAAACTTTGTATGAAAGAGGATCCTACAAAGTTGAATGCAATTGGGCCTTCACCTATATAATCAAACATGATGAAAGCGGAATTTGAAAGGAGCCATTGCAAGTTCAATTCAATAATTAAATTAAAAATACAATAAACAACATAATTAAAAAAATATAGAAAAAAAAATTGTGTTAACTTTACCGAGAATCGAACTCAGAGCCTTTAGCTCATTTTTGGCAGTGTATGAACTAGTATATCAACTGGTACAATGCTGATGCAGAGGCTGACTAGTATACCAATTGGTATGGTGCTGATGCAGAAGAGGGCAATTGCTTTTCTTTTCTCTCGTGTAACTGCTTCTTTTTTACCTTGTAATTCACAGATGCTTTTTCGTGTTTGGGTAAATACAAATCGTCGCTGCTTTCTAAAGAATAAACTGGTATATTGCTGATGTAGGGACTGACTATGATACTGTTGCATAGACCGACTAGTTTACCACCTAGAATGAATGTCCAATTCGTGGACTAGTATGACAAGTGATACGATCTGAATGGGCATATTGATTAGTATGTCCTGCCGTATAGACTGAGCAGTATGTCAACTGGTATGATTCTGATGTATATATGAACTAGTATGTCAACTGGAAAGATTCTGATGCATATATGAACTAGTATGTCAAATGGTATATTTCTGATGCAAATTTGAACTAGTCTGCCAACTGGTAAGATTCTGTTGCATATATGAACTAGTATGTCAAATGGTATGATTCTGATGCAAATTTGAACTAGTATATCAACTGGTATGATTCTGATGCATAAATGAACTGGTGTATCAACTGGTATGATTCTGATGCATAAATGAACTACTATGTCAACTGGTATGATTCTGACGCATATATGAATTAGTATGACAACTGATATGATCCCGATGCTTTTTTTAACTAGTCTGTCAATTGGTATGATTCTGATGCATAAATGAACTAGTCTGTCAACTGGTATGATTCTGATGCATATAAGAAGAAGTCTGTTAACAGGTATGATTCTGATGCATATATGAACTAGTCTGCCAACTGGTATGATTCTGATGCATATATGAACTAGTCTGTCAACTGGTATGATTCTGATGCATATATGAACTAGTCTTTCAACTGGTATGATTCTGATGTATATATGAACTAGTCTGCCAACTGGTATGATTCTGATGTATATATGAACTATTCTTTCAACTGGTACGATCCTGACGTATATACGAACTAGTATCTCAAATGGTATGATACTGATGTGTATAATAACAAGTATATAAACTGGTATATTCCAGATGCAGAGGCTGACTAGTCAGCCAATTGATATGGTGCTGATGCAGGGAAGGACAATTGCCATCTCGTAGGACATCGCCGTGTTAAAAATACCAGTTGCTAATATGGAAAAATTACAGAACTCGAACTAGTTGAGGCCGCCTGGCTGACTGGTATTTGATTAGTATAAAACTAGTTAAGTTGACTGCAGGGTATGATCTAGTATGTCAACTGCTATATTTCTGATGTACTGTTATCCTGAAGTTGACTGTTACCGACAGAAACTGTAGACGCGATGTAAATTTCCTACATCCTATTTTCTACTCATTTTCGTATAAGCCTACACGCGAATGTATGCGTGTTCTTACGCATTTATATTACAATCTACCTTCATCTACTGCTTTTCATATTTCCACATATACTGACGCATAAATTGTCATTTATTGTATTTTATTTCAAACATACATTCTCGCATCTTGTATATATTTTGCAGCATATATTCGTATTTACTAAAAGTAACTGCAATGTACCCTCGTGAAGGGTGGACACCTTGCCGCGGTACGAGGGCTTAAGTCGTTAGCCACAGGGCTACGTTGCCCTTGTGATCATAGCGCCACCGGTACTACATCACGAGAGAAGCCAAGCCTCTCTGGCGCGACGACTAAGATCTTCCCCCTCCCAATCCAGGGTGTTATGCGACCACGTGCCCATTGGACGTTTGCAGCCGGGAGGCAAATCGTGGCTGTAATCGAACGGGGCCTCTCTGATACCGGGCCGCCTCGGAGAGTAACTATGGCCTTACCGCGGTATGGGGCTCTGCCGCGGCGGACGACACATTCCCCTTACTCTTCCCTTGACCCTAAACTGGCCTTGCCCGGGGAGGGGTCGTACGAACAAGATGATAAATAATAACAAAAACCCTAAAACTAAAGATACAACAATGTATACTGCACAGCAGAGGAGGAAAATGCTGGAGCAAGCGAGAACGCAACGTCGGAGGACAAACTCCATTTCCTTATCAGCCGAGAGATCGACAGCGATGGCAACTACGGGTCGATTAGCTCTGGATAACAAGGGGGCAATCCCCAAAGTAAGTACCGGTACAAACACAGTGAAGCCAACAACGGCTGATGCTAAAGTCCTAGTAAGTGCCGGTACCGAAACAAAGTTTTTAACGTCTGTGGCAGTGGTCTCACGACCTGGCCCCAGAGATCCAAAAAATGGAACGACCGCGATGGCAACTACGGGTCGAAATTTACACCAAAAGACATCTCCCAGTCGCTCTGAGTACTTGGACAAAAGAGCGGCCGCGAGGATCCTGAAGAAATTCGAGGGTATTTCACAAGAGACGCTATCGCCGAATGCTAGAAAGACGGCGGAGATGGCTGAAGCTATCTTACCGAACTTCCAAAGCGATTACGCGCCAAAGAAGGTTAATGGAAATCCCTTCAAACGCCAGAGATCGGACGTGGATTTAAACCTCACCCTAAGCGGCAGCAACACGCCCCCGTAGTGGGTAAACTCAGCTTTGCTGAAGTAACTAAGGATAGGATCCCTAGGGACCAGTAGCGGTACGTCCGGAACGCTATCGGTAATGCCCTTCTCGACATTATGGATGAGTCTCCGGGTGCCACGCCGATGGGTTCTGATGCGGGATGGAACCAGGGCCGAATCAAGGTATTCGCTTGCGAGGATGCAAAAACTGTTGCACTGTACAAGGCAGCAGCTGCAAGACTGGATGAGATCTACCACGGGGCAAGAATCGAGGTTGTCGACTGGAAGGACATCCCGGCTCGGCCAAGGGAAAGAGCGTGGATTCCTGCTATCCCTGCTGAACCTGAGAGAATTCTCAGGATGCTGAGGATCATGAATCCGTCTCTCCCGACGCAGGACTGGGGTGTCAATCTGGTCGAGGATGCGGTAGGGCCTGACAGGCAAGTGGTCTTCACCTTGACTAAGGAAGCACTCGAGCCCCTTAAACGGTGCAATGGACGAGTGCACTACGGCATGGGTCAGATCGTGAACACGTATACCGCGGCGATGCACAGCGCGCTGCTATTTCGGCTGCACCGGAGGGCTCGGACATCGCAGTGCCGGTAGAGGAGTCGGAGATGTCCGACTCGGAAAGTATGTTATCTGCCACGTCAAATGGCGAAGGAGCAGTGAACAGCTCGGAGATGGGAGACAGCCTGCTGGAAGGGGAAGACCTCAACGTCACAGTGATAGCAGCTAGTCCTGAGCGCACCAATGTCAATACTGCCACAGTTAGTAGGATCTCGGCTACGCCAAATCGTGGTCTGAACGTTGAAAGATAAGCCTCCAGACGAGGTGGAACTCGACGATACGGCCGTGGCAGGGAAGTCTGAGCGCTCTCATGTTGGTGGTGATTCAGATAAACCTGCACAAATCTAAAGCAGCCTCGGCTGCTTTAATCAGTCGTCTCTCTAAAGGCGACATAGATGTGGTCCTCATCCAAGAACCCTGGGTCAACAGCTCAAGGATTTGCGGTTTGGAAACTAAGGGTTTTAAGCTAATCCAAGCCAGCGAGGGGGGCAGGGTTAGAGCCTGTATTTTGGTTAAGTCTGAGCTGAATGCCTTTCTCTTGCCAACTATACCAATGGTGACGTTACAGCTGCCAGTTTAACAGTGATAGTACCAGTCTGACGATGGCATCGGTCTATATGCCCTACGACGCCGAAGAACCTCCGCCACAGAGGGAGGTAAAAGACCTGGTGGCAAATTTTTCCATGGGTCATCTTATTATCGGAACTGACGCCAATGCTCATCACGTCCAGTGGGGAAGCTCCGATATCAATGCTAGAGGAGAGTCGTTGTTTGATTATTTGTTAACAACTAACCTGGTAGTTTGCAACGTGGGTAACGAACCTACGTTTATTACCAAAACCCGTAGGGAGGTCATAGATCTCACTATTTGCAGCGAAGGCGCTTATGAGTGGGTCAGAAAATGGCGCGTTTTCGATGAACACTCATTCTCCGACCACCGGTACGTATAATTAGTTCTAGACTTTTCTGTTGAGCAGCCGGTTATGAAACGCAACCCACGTAACACTAACTGGCAGCTACACAATGAAATACTATCTAGGGACTTGCCAGCACTGCCCCCACAAGTCCCCTCATCAGTAGGGGAGTTGGAGGATCTGGTAAAGACCTTTACAACGGCGCTCTCGAAGGCCCTAGAGCAGGCTTGCCCAGTGCCAAAACCACGCGGTAAACATAGGCCGCATTGGTGGTCCTACGACCTAGACTCGCTCCGTAAATCATGTAGGACACAATTTAATAAGGCCAAGAGCCTTGGCACGGAGAATCAATGGCTCGAATATAAAGTTAAACTCAGGGCCTACAAAAAAGCTCTGAGGCAGGCGAAGAGAGTATCGTGGAGAAATTTCTGCACTGGGGTCGAAAATGTCGACGATACAGCGAGACTTAGACGAGTGCTCTCAAAAACTCAAACAGCCACAAGCTATTTGCGCAAACCTGACGGATCCTGGACCAGCACGGAGAGGGAAACCCTAGAGCTGCTCTTGAATACGCACTTCCCAGGGAACTTGCATGAGGAACCCCTAGCACCTACAACAAACCTGGCTGTACACATACCCATCACGGAGGAAAAGGTTAGGTGGGCGGTTAAAAGCTTCGAACCGTTCAAGGCTGCCGGGCCAGACGGGATTATTCCCGCACAACTCATAAACACGCTGGAGACATCAGCCAAATGGCTGGTATTTCTGTATACAGCCTGCCTGGCTCTTAGCTACATTCCGTGCTCCTGGAGAAGTGCCACGGTAGTGTTTAGGTAGTGGCATATGCAGATGACTTAGCTATAGTATACAGGGGCAAATTCCCACAAACCCTTTGCGACTTGATGCAAGTAGCACTGAGAGAGGTTTCCTCATGGTGCTCGCGCTGCGGACTGAGCATCAACCCGGGAAAAGTGGAACTGGTCCTTTTCACCAACCGCTATAAGATACCACCGCTAATACTACCAAAACTGAATAACGTGCACCTGAACTTGGCTGAGAAGGCAAGTTCTTGGGCACAGTTCTGGATAGGAAACTTACCTGGAAGGAGAATGTTCTTCAGCACCAGAAGAAAGCGTGTATTGCACTCTACACGTGCAAAAGAGCCATTGGAAAGAAATGGGGGCTCAGCCCCAAAATATGCAAATGGATCTACACTGCAATCATTCGACCAATCATGCTCTATGGAGTTGTGGTATGGTGGCCTGCGCTGAGCAAGGCAACAAACCTTAATCTGCTAGGTAAAGTACACAGATCTTGCATGATCTGTATAAGCGGTGCGTTAAGAACAACGCCCAATGAAGCACTGCAGGCCATTCTTGGCATTTTGCCACTCGATCTGGAAGAGCACCGAGTAGCAGCAGCGACGGCTCTGCGTCTAAGGGAAACGTCCGGCTGGGGCGAAAGCACTACTGGACACGCCTGTATTTTGGGACCCTATAGCTTTCTTCCGCTGAGCACAGATTGCTGTGCGACCACAACAGTCGGAGATAGCGGTTTTAAAATCAACATTCCCAGCAGGGAAGAATGGGAGAGCACGAATCGGAGTCCCGTCACTCATGGCGGCACTTCCATTTATACTGATGGCTCGAAGTTAGACGGCAAAGTTGGGGGAGGGGTTTATTCAAAGGATCTGAACCTTGAGCTCTCCTTCAGACTACCTGATCACTGCAGTGTCTTCCAGGCTGAAGTTTCAGCAATCATGGACGCCGCGGCTTGGATAGGCCAACACACTATCAGACAGGACATTTTTATATTCAGCGACAGCCAGGCGGCCATCAAATCCGTTGGCTCTTACTCGTTCAACTCTGAACTGACGCTCAGCTGTCGTCGATCTCTACAAGAGATGGCCCAACAGAATCGCGTTAACCTCACATGGGTCCCGGGGCATAGGAACATTGAGGGAAATTGTAGGGCAGACGAACTTGCGAGGCAGGGCACGACCAAGCAGGTTCTTCGCGATAAAGAGCGCTTAGGTATGCCGTTTGCCACATGCAAGCTTATGCTGAAGGAATACACACTCCGCCAAGCCAACGAAAGATGGCTGCAATCTCCAGGATGGCGGATATCCAAAGAAACCTGGCCCAAATGGGATCATAAAAGATCAAGACAAATTTATGCCCTAAGGAGAAGAGAAATCTCCATATTAATAGGCGTATTAACCATTGTGTATCAATACCAAGTGTGAGCTCTTCTTTTGACAACACACATTAAAATGTCGGTTTGTTTACATCCTGCACATATTAAAATGTCGCCAGCACAGAATAACAGAAAAGCAAATGGCGTTGTTTAACATCCTGCACACATCAACATGGCGGTCTCCTATCTTTTACCTAATGGTAGAAAGAGATGGGAAGATGGAAAAAAGTGAGACAAAAAAGGAAATTAAAAATAGGTGACTAAACTCACTTTGAAGTTTTCACGACTATGTCTATGATATCACACTTGTTATTAACCACAATCTCAAACAGGTGTTAAACTCATTTTGGAATTTTGACGTCTATGCAGAAGAATTTACACTTGGTATTGATACACAATGGTATTAACTGGGCACTGCCTCATTGGTAGGCACGCAGAAAGACTTGGTGTGCCCTACCGACGATGCTGTAGGAGTTGTAAGGATGATGAGGAGGAGGAAACGGTGGAGCACCTCATCTGCACCTGCCCGGCTTTAAGTGGCGCGAGAATGCGCTTTTTGGGAGTTCCCTTCCTGGTCAGCCTACGCCAGGTCACGGAGCTGGACATAAAGGACCTGATGGCCTTCATCAAGTCATCTAAATGGTTCGAGGAGGAGTAACGGTGTCGGTATAGGAGGGTTAGCTATGTGGAGAATTCCGTTAATACCGGGATTTTCCATGTGGCAGGGTCCCGGAACTGACTTTCCTAGTGTTGGTGGTATCACAACGGGCCTTTTAATACTGGCCTAGGTGTGCCTCTGCGGCAGCCACTTTGAACCTAACCTAACCTAACTGCAATGTAAGGTCACCTTTGACAGTATAAAGGAATGAAATTTGGTGAAAAGACTACAGTCATTAGAAATAAAACAAAAAGACAAAAAGTTTTAAAGCGATCACGCGCTATTGGAAATTTGTGTTTTTTATTATATAATTCGACTGCCGCGCATAAGAATACGCGCAACATTGACCAAACTTTGGTTGTTTGAACGGTAATTTTAGTTGAAGTAACTGCATTCAACTGTTGATTGAACAGTCATGGTTTGTCAATTTTTAAAAAAACTGTAGGTCCCGCCAACTTGTAGAAAAAAAATCAACCAGCGCACTATAAGTTGGAAGAGAAGCTCGGCAAAAATCTCGTTAGAAGTTATGACAACCTGTTGGAATATAACCGCCATTTTTTTTACGTTGCGACATAAACTTGAGTTTATTGACAACAACAATATAAATTAACTCTAACAATGCTCCTTTAACTCGATTTTATGGCCCAGCATGAAAGCAGTCTTACTTTGACTCTTTTTGATGTTAAAATAAGACTTACTTTTATCTATATATACATATGTGGGACCGGAACTCCGCATTGGACGATTAACTTAACCATAAGTAACCTTAATTCAAGATATTTAAAACGAAGCTCGTGAGGTTTTTAAAGCATTGTTCACCTAAGCCATTTTTTTGTAATGAGACTTTTTCCCAAAATTTTTCTATTTCCATATTAGGACGAAGACCGATGTTACTCAGTCGCAACATTTTCCACTCAGTAATTAAGTCTTCTGTGTTGCTTTCAACCAAATTTGAAAATAATGAGATTAAAGGAAATAAAGAAACTTCATCATTAGACCGAACTTCAACTGGAGTTATTATAGACAAATATTTCAAATCATTTCTTGCAAAATCAAATCGTTTTTTTTAACTGCATCCCTAATTCCATATAAAAACAAAGAGCATTTTCTTTAACTTCAATAAGCTCAGATTGGGACACTCTACCTTCATCCAAAAACTTTTCCGCACAATTGCCTATAAATACTTGCTCGATACTCAAAAACATATCCTGTTGATCTTTACTCATATCCTCTAAGTTTACTGCATCGTTATTTTGTTGAATTTTTTCTAAATCAGTCAATATTATGTTTAGATTTACATTTTGCACGACACTATTTTTCATAAAATTTGTGAGAACGAGTTTAAAGGTCATACTTATCCTTGAAGAAAGGTAAGGTAGTCGAATTTTTTCAGATTGGAACTCGTTGTTCAAATCATTTATTATTTTAAGAATATATGATAGAAATAGAAGTATGCTTTCAAAGTAGGTTTTCGCATTATGTTTGCCAATTTCGCCGCATTAATACCATTAACTTCAATGGCATTGTGGAGGAAATACGATTGCAAGGCATCCCATTGCTCGATAATTCGACTGATAACCACGGTTGCCACTCCAAAATTTTTTTTTGAGGACTCAACTTAAGCAGATCAAAAGATTTTTTGATTCCTTAATCTTTTTATTTAAGTAAAACGGACTATTTAATACTTCAGACATCGATAGCATCGGGAGTGATACATTTAAAAAATCCTTAAGAATTTCCCCGAGAACATTGTTAAAAAAAACATTTCACTTCCCAAGAAGTCAGGGGTTTGTGGATTTTAATCATGACTTACACGGGTCGATTTGCAGGTCCATTTTGGTCTTTCCGACCGGTAAATAGCAATTCTATCATCGACAACCTGTATTTGTGCGACCCTGTATTTTATCCGCTGCTGGTTAGCAGGGTAGGCTGTCGATCTAACGGAATGAATCTGCTTAACGCCTAACTATGCAGTTTCATAACATTTTAATCGATTAACACAACAACCTTGCAAACCTGTCCGTCGCACCAACACATCGAAAAATTTTATTTAAACCTCTACAAAGGCAATTCCAATTGCACTGGAGTAAGTGGATACGAAACGGCCAAAATCGCTTAGGCGGTTAAGTGCCAATAAATGATGATGATGAAGTGGTTCCCTCCTTAAAATTGAAGGCGATTCGTTTCTGGCTGCGCCAAATAGATACACAAGTAATCACAAATCGATCTCCACTTCGTCCTTCCATCTGAGTGGCGTTCTTTCTCTTTATGTTTTCGCCAACACGTATGTATATACATCTTCATTGACAGCTGAAATAGGCCTAGCAGTTACACTCCACCTAACTGATACGGGTCCTACAAAAAAAGTACCACTTTTTGTACTAAAGTACCAACTTCGGCAACCGTGCTGATAACTCCTTCTAGAGAGAGCCACCTTGTGTTTGAAACCCCTAGTATTTTATGCGGCTCGATTTGGCAATGGTGAAAAGAAATTGTAAATACTTCGACATATTTTTTTAATTTCAACGGGTAATTTTTGCAAGCGTGAGAAGAGCAGAGATGCAATGAATGACATGAGCATTTCAACGGGTAATTTTTGCAAGCGTGAGAAGAGCAGAGATGCAATGAATGACATGAGCATTTAATATAGAAATATCTACATCTTTCATAAACTTTGCCTTTAGACCACCGTATTCGCCTGCCATAACATTAGCTCCATCAGTTGCTAGTCCTATTCTTTAAGGGAATATTATTAGCAGAAAAAAAATCGAATATATACAAGGACTCTGCACCAGTATTGAAAACTTCAATAAGAGTTAAAAACCTATCTCTGACTTTGCGAGCTATTTTTTTTATCATAATATCTCACTACAATAACATGCGATTTTTTACTGCTGATGTCTGTAGTTTCGTCGATAATACAAGAAAACTTTGTTGTTTTAAGAATGGATATAATATTTTCTTTGGCCTTATCTGCCCAGGGCATCCGTCAATATCTTTGATTTTGTTCGCCCACATTTTACAGCAGCTGCTATCTTGGAGTGCGGGCAACACTCAACCAGCAATTTTGGAATAACATCCATTAACGAAAAGGGTAAATTGTGTTGAATGCAAAACATAGTTAATGCTAATTCTGCGTTACCGACTTGTTTTCGCATGTTAACTTGATCGATATTCAAACATTTATCAAGCTGAACCTGTGATTTTTTCTTAGCAACATTTCGCAAATGCTTTTTCTTGGGAAGCATGAACTTTTAAGTGACTGTAGTGGCTTATCGTTATTTTTGTGTATAAGCCAAGAAAATTCGGTCATCCACTCCACGCGAAATTTTCTTTTTACAACAGGTTTCTTTTCATCACTTGAGCTTAAAAATAAGAATAGTTGTTGGTTTCCGCGCTTTCGTTTACCGGAATTTCTTTTCGCATAACAAATCTACAGCAATTATTACATTTAGATATTTAAATACATATGTTAAAAGTATGACATTTTATCACCAACCTGTCCATTTTTACTTTTTGTTAACAACTTTTTATTACACCTCGGATGAAACATTCGTTAAAGAAAATTTTGAGTTGAGTTAGAGATGTTCGCTCGTTATCGATATGCATACTCATACAGTGTGCTTATTTGTGTTCGAAAAAATATGTAATATAATAATGGGACTGTTTGTGATGCGCAAACTCTTTTACGAACAGACCCAATGTATTCAAGATTTCGAAAAGGACCAAAAGGAAAAAAATCCACCATTCTACCAAAACGGGTTTTTTGAAATTTTGTCTACCAAAAATAGTAGAATTCTACTAAGCGGCACCCTGCTTGTATTAAAAAATCAGTGGCAACAATTGAAATGGTTAATTAAAGTTAGTTTTGTGATTTGTGGGTGCTCTCAGCGATGTAATCCGAGTAGAAGGCAAGAGTTAGGCGGAATGAGGGCGCAGTGTCACCAAATAATAAAGGGTACGCAGTACTGATAGAAAACAATAGATATTAACATTTGTATATTTGCACGCATACCAACGGACATGGGTGAGCAATAGGTACGGTAACCATAATTTTTTTTTTTTTTGAAAAAAAAAACAACTCTTTTTACTTAAGGCTATTTGGAGTTACACTCTCAATATTTGGAATAAAAAAGTGTTTTCAAGTGCGTAATCATCTTTTTGCATTCAAAATTGTTGCCAACGTCTGTGAAACATTGAAATTGCAATTTCAAATAATTTCAACCAAAGTGAATCAATTGAAAGTCATTTTTTTAAGTATATTTTTTCGTTTTGTGAATAGTATTTCCTGATCGTGAGAGACATTTCCTTGTTAATTTAAAACCTACCATAACCTCGGTTGCCGTTTTGGCCGAAATGTACAATTTTTGGTACGGATTTTTTTGTGCACCTTATTTTTGAATTCAATTGCATCTTTGATGTTGTATTTAGAGGATAGGGTTAGTTTGTTCAGCTTGGTTAAGCAAGTCGAAAGTTTTATTGCTCGTCTATTTCAAAATTTATTAAATTGATTTAAAGTTTTAAACATTCTAAAAATTGCTTAATATATGTTTTTCTGCTTCCTGTTGGTCGGAGGTTAATGACTGTTTGCTGTCTAGTGTGCTTCTTGCAAGGATTTATAAAATTCATAAAAGCGCTTCAAAAATTTCGATTGTATTGCAACAACAACAAATAGTGCATACAAGCATACTAGTGGGGTACTTTGCGCCATTGTCTACTGGTCTGACACTTGTTATAGATTGCTTTATATATGTTGTTCTGCTTCCTGTTGTTCGGAAGTTAAAAAAAAAAAAAAAAAAACTAATGGCGGCGATATACCAATATATAACCTCTAACGAAATTTTTAGCCGAGCTTCTCTTTCCAACTTGTGGTGTGTTGCTTTTTTATGTTTTTCCTACAAGTTGGCGGGACCTACAGTTTTTTGCCGACTCCGAACGGCACTTGCAATGCAAATGAATTTTTTGCTGAGAAGCTTCTCATGGCAGAAATACACCCGGAGAGTTTGCCAAACTACTGCCGAGGGGCGACCCCGTTTAGAAAAATTCTTTTTCTAAATAATTTTTTTGTCGGGCATCGAACCGCCACGACTTGGTGTAGAAGGCCGAACACTTAACCGCTACACCACGGCGGAAGTTAGTGACTGTTTTGTTGTCTGGTGTGCTATTTGCAAAAATTCATAAAGTTCATAAAAGCGCTTCAATAATTCAATTGCATTGCAGCAACAACAAATAGTGTATACAGGCATACGTACAAGTAATACACTTCGCGCCATTATCTACTGGTCTGACACTTGTTAAGAAGGCAAGAGCGCCACCTGTTTGTGAAGGTTTTTTCTACGGATCTGATTAGATTAAGGTGACCAGGCGAATAAAAAAATACTTATTAATCGCAATGTCTACTGCTGGCCTCTCATCTGCTACACTTAAACGCAGACTTAGCAAGGAGAACCCAACTGCAAAAGTGGCTAAGACTGATGATGATGGTATCACGCTTGCGACTGTTTTTGATAAACTTAAAGATCTTGAAGAGAAAGTTGATCGTCATACGGAACAATTGCGGCCTCTAATTGAAAGTGAATTGAAAACAAGCTTTCCAAGCGAATGGATGAAGAAGTATCTGCGCTTAATGCTGTGGTTGCCGACTCATCAGCACGAATTAAGGTTTTGGAAACGAATGCTATGAAATTTGAGCAGGAAATGGCTTCCATGAGAAACATGTTAACGGATATAATGGATCAGAGAGCTGCGCCTGATATTTCCGCTGATGCGGTTGTATTTGGCGTACCCTACTATGAAGGCGAAAATTTAAAATCTATATTTAACATGGTTTGTCGGACTATCGACTTCCTGGCTCCTCAAATAAGGGATATTTTTCGAACGAAACCCTCAACCTCAAATGTAAACAGTGCCATTATCATCAAATTTCATTCGCCTCTAGACCGCAATCGTACCCTGCGAGCTTTTCGTGAGCACCGTAAAAAAAATCAAGTCAGCTATTCCCCTGCTTCCTCTTGGTATGGAGGGATCCTTTCATATTTATGAAAGCCTCTCTAAAGAAAATAAAGTTCTTCTGCAAGAAGCCGTTAAACTGCGTCGAAATGGGAAGCTGAAGTCAGTTTTCACAATAAGAGGCCTGGTTTACGCGAGAAGCGACAGTGCTGCGGACAGCCCGCCCACAGGTATTAGCTGTGTAGAGGACTTGAATCAGTTTCGTTAGTTTAGCCTTAAGCATATTTCCTAGTTTTAGTGCATTAGTTTTTGTAATAGTAGTTCAACTCAGTTTTTGCATATTATCAATTTTGTCACTTTCTCGTTATCTTAAAGTTGCTTTTAACTTGTGCTATGTTAATGATGGTGGACTATAGTACGAATAGCGTTGGCGATAATAGTCTTGCGCTTGTGAATATTTTGTGCAGTCGGCAAAAGGGGTTTAATGTGGTTCATTTTAATGCTAGGAGCCTTAATAATGAGAAAATGGATCAGGTGAGGAGAATATTTGAACAGTCTTCGGTGGATCTTATATGTGTATCGGAGACATTGTTCAGGAATGAGATAAAGGATGCACATTTTGAAATTGAGGGTTATACTTTATATCGGAATGATCGAATGGTTAAAAAGGGTGGAGGAGTAGCTATTTACTGTAAAAAATAACTTAAATCGAGATTAGTAACCCACACTGGCGAAGGTACAACGGAGTACTTGTTGGTGGAGCTGTCTAATTCCCTGTCTAAAGTCATTTTGTCTTGCGTGTATAATCCCAATAGATGTTTTAGTGTAAACGATTTCTTTAATGCGTTGTCGGTAGTAGCAGTGGATTATGATGAAATAATAGTATGTGGTGATTTTAATGTAAATATGTTATGTCGTGATATGTACAGCTCCCGCCTTCTTGATGATGTATCTAGTGTTGGTCTTTCTTTAGTCAACTCCTCTGTACCGACTAGGTACTGTAATAACTGTTCTCCTAGTCTACTCAATTATTTCATTGTGTCCGATTTGTCTTCTGTCTTAAAATTCGATCAAATTTCGTTTGTGTCTGATCATGATCTAATTTTCTGTTCCTTTGACATTACTTTTGACCGTGATAATTTAGTTTCTGTTCCTTATAGTTTTCCAGACTGTCGCTCGATTAATTTTAACAACTTATGCACTGATATATCTTGTGTTGACTGGACTTATTGCTGGAGCTTGCCATCGGTGAATGATAAGCTAAACTTTTTAAACAGTATGATATTGTCACTTTATAATGCTCATGTACCGATGCGCAACGCTCAAAGAAAGTCACGATCTTGTCCATGGTTCAACAAAACTGCTCGTGATATAATTATAAAGCGTAACAAAGCCTATGCGGTATGGAAAAGTAATCGAACAGATGCAAACTGGCATGCGTATACGAATATACGAAATGTAGCTACTGCCACTATAAAACGTGAGAAGCGGTCATACTTTCGTAGAATGTTGAATTGTGATCTTCCAAATAATGTGCTGTGGCGTAACTTAAGAAGTCTTCGTGTGCATGTTAAAGACAACCCAGACTGCCCGCTTGTACCTGATGATCTGAATGCTGTGTTCGTAAACTGTGCTACCTCCTCCAATGATCCAAGCACCCACCCGATTCCTTGTCCTGTCACTTTTTCTCACCAATTTGTATTTTGTGCTGTGTCGGAGCATGATGTGGTGAGATGCATTTATAGGATACGCTCAAATGCTATTGGTGCTGATGGAATTCCAATTAAATTTATAAAAATTATTCTTCCACAGATACTGCCAACCCTGACACATATTATAAACCACTGCATCACAACCTCTTGCTTTCCTGATGTGGGGAAGATTGCTACTGTTATCCCTATAGCTAAAAATAAGACAGCCAACTGTCTAAGTGATTTTCGTCCCATAAGCATTCTACCTGCTCTGTCAAAGACCTTTGAGACCTTATTATCTGAACAGATTCATTCTCATATTGATAAATTCAAGCTACTTTCTCCATTCCAGTCTGGCTTTAGAGCAAAGCAGAGCTGCTCAACGAGGACAAGACGAAGTATTTGCTGTCATCAAAGAAAGAATCGGCGCACCTGCGCCTTGGCAGCCATGTCACTGTTGATAGTTACAAATTTGAAACTGTGAGGGACTTCGTCTATTTGGGAACCAGTATCAACACCGAAAATAATATCAGTCTAGAAATCCAGCGGAGAATCACTCTTGCCAACAAGTGCTACTTTGGACTGAGTAGGCAATTGAGAAGTAAAGTCCTCTCTCGAAGAACAAAGATCACGCTCTATAAGTCTCTCATCATACCTGTCCTGATGTATGGCTCAGATTCATGGACAATGTCAAGAGAAGATGAGATGGCCCTTGGAGTATTTGAGAGAAAAGTTCTCCGGAAGATTTATGGTCCTTCCCGTGATGCCAACGGCGAGTATAGAAGGAAATTTAACGATGAGCTGTACGAGCTCTACGCAGATCTGACCATAGTCCAGCGAATTAAAGCCCAAAGACTCCGCTGGCTGGGTCATGTTATGCGAATGGACAAAGAAGCTCCAGCACAGAAGGTTTTCCTATCGTCGCCTGAATTCGGCAGCAGAGGAAGGGGGAGGCCTCGACTGAGATGGAAACAACAGGTGGAGGATGACTTGAACTCCCTTGGGGTTTCCAATTGGCGTCCGTTATCGCTAAAAAGGAATGACTGGCGTGCTTTGATACGAAAGGGCCAAAATCGCTTAGGCGGTTAAGCGCCAATAAATGATGATGATGATAGCTGCTCAACTGCAATTATTAAAATCCTGGATGATATACGGGCCCCCTATGACAGTAATAAGTTAACAATGTTGTGTCTGCTTGACTTTTCCAAAGCGTTCGACTCTGTTAACCACACGTTGTTATGTATGAAGTTAAAGTCTTATTTCGCTTTTGGTGACGCTGCGGTAAGTCTCATGAGGAGTTATCTGGGTGGTAGAGCACAACGAGTGAAGGTGGGGTTGCAGCTCTCTAGTCTCAAGGCTTTGTCCAGTGGTGGATCTATACTTGGACCGCTATTATTTAGCCTCTTTATTAATGACATATTTAGCACCTGTTTGTATGCGCAGATGCATGCTTATGCAGATGATATGTCCGAGACACATACACAAGCCTCTGAACTTTGTGCCAAGTTTAATAGCGATTTGTCAGCTATTTCGTCTTGGGCGCAAAGAAATTGTCTTTCCCTTAATAGCGACAAATCGTATGTGTTACCCATATCTAAAAGGCAAATTAATTCTTTGGATCTCCCTGCTTTATGTATCAATAATAAGAGCCTCAAATCTGTGTCTAAAGTAAAGAATCTGGGGGTGGTTATTAATTCCAGTCTCTCATGTGAGGATCATATTAACGCCGTTATAAGTAAAGTTTACTACACTCTACGTAATTTGAGAATGTCTTCGGCCTTCACCCCACTTGGAATAAGAAAGCGGCTTGCAATACAACTAATACTACCAATTATCTGCTATTCAGAATGCATATACAGCAAATTGGACTCTAAATCGGCACATAAGATTGAAGTCGCCTTTAATCATGTCACGCGGTATGTCTTCGGTTTGGCAAAGTATGATCATATATCTGCTTGGAGAACAAGTCTCTTAGGTTGTGAAATATCTGAGTATCTTAAGGCAAGAAACTGTATCTTTTTGCGTCGCGTGATTGCTGATAAAATGCCTACGTACCTATATAATAAGCTAACATTCTCTAGATCTGCTCGGATAAGTGATCTGATAGTGCCCAGCTACAATTATTTAAACTCTGCAAGACTTTTCTTTGTCAATGCTATCCGCATATGGAACTCTATCCCCAATTCGGTTCGCAATAGCTTAAGTAAAGGCAATTTAAGAATGAGATATTTTCTTTCTTTGGTAAGGTAGATGCAAATTAATATCTGAGTTTAGCTATTTAAAGCCTAGTCAATCATTGTTGTAAAATATTGTTGTTATGTGTCCTCGTTACTTTTGTTACCTTTATATTAATACTGCTAATACTTTATTCTTTCTTTTTGTTTTCAATATTGTACCTGTTATAGTATATACATTTTTAAATTTTTAGTTCTAAGATTTATACTCAATTTTTATGTAATCGTTGTTGCACTATAAAAGATCAACCTGGGATAAGATTAAGGAGAACACGTCCATGACTAAAGAATTGTTCTTGACTGTGGTTAAGTTCTGTATTAAAGAGAATCGGTACTTCAAATACAGAGATAAAATATATGAGCAGCGATCGGGAATGCCCATGGGATCCCCAGCATCGCCAGTCATAGCCGATATTGTGATGGACGATCTCTTCACACGATTTGAAATGGAATCGACCAACAAACCTCGACTATTAACAAAATATGTGGACGATTTATTCGCCATAGTAAAAACAGAGGACACCGATATTTTGCTAAAGTTACTCAACGGATATCACAAATCAATTAAGTTCACAATCGAAATAGAAAAAGACGCGAAAATACCTTTTTTGGATACCTTAGTTATTAAGAGAGATAACATATTAACAATAGACTGGTACAAAAAACCCCCCGCATCTGGGCGATTGATCAACTTTTACTCGAACCATGATAAAAATATAAAAGTGAACACTGCCAGTAATTTTGTGAGACGTGTTCTGTCCATCAGCGATACAATTTACCACAACCAAAATATTAAAATCATTAAGGACACCCTAGTCAAAAATGATTTTCCCACCAAACTTATTGTTCATTTCTGTCCAAATATGCAGACACAGGCATATTTGTTTGCATGAAATTCAAGAACAAGCAAAAGTGCGGAGTAACGATTGCGTCATATTTTGCTCGCGGCCGTCAGTAAGTGTGCCGTCGCTGGCGTCAGCATTTGCAACCGCTAGTGTCAGCAGTTGCGACAGCTGGCGATCTAGTACGGTGGTCAGCAATGTCACTTACTGACGACCTAGAACGGTAGACTGCTGACTAGTGACCTAGTATTGCGGAAGTCAAGAGCAATGCACTAGTCAGCATAATGTTAAGACCAAAATTGTATATAAGCAAAGAAATTAAAATAAAGAATGGAGAAATGAATGAGCTACAATCCACAGCCCACCTTTCATTTATCTCTCGCCACGACAATTAGGTTCAAGTGCCTTTTATTGTCAACCCTCTCGTCTTGGTGATACCGCCTAGTCGAAAACTACCAACCATTTATCTCAAAACGTGGATTGGCGTCTAAGCCTCTCCATCCGACATCATTATCAGGACGGCAAATCAGCCGCTCCAAACATTTTGGTGACCCCGACGTGATCTGAACACGCAACCCTCTGACCCCCTGTGACCCCGCAAGTTACAGGACCTGAATAACTCGGCAACTCCGCCAGTCTGTAATCCCGAACACGCAACGACTTGAGCGACAACGTCAGCAACTTCTGACCCACCCTCAATCTTGCCAATTCAGTTAGCCAGCATCAGAATCAATTTCGATATGGCTCCAACCAATGAAGAAACAATGGAAACATTGACAGCCTCCCAAAGTACAACTGGAGAGTTGATAGAGACCATAATCCGTAACTTCAAAAAGGATTCAGCAGCGAGAAAAACGCCTGTATATTATAAAGAGCGCCTCGAACGCTTAGACATAGCGTGGGCCGAATTTGAGGTAACGGACAATAAAATCCGTTGCCTCGCAGACATGGATCCCAGCCACCAATATTTCACCACCGGATACTACAAAAAAATATCCGAGTTGACGTCAAAGTACAAGGAAATAATGGAGTCCGGCATGACGGAACCTCTCAAAACCCAAACACCGGACGAGCAAACGAAAGGACTTCCCGGAAGTACCTACGCTCCCTCTCGGAAACCAGAATTGTCTTCAGCCATTAGAAGACAAAACGTGATGATAGCATCACTAAAACGGCTCCTCGAAATGGACCCTACAGCGGCAAACATGAAGCTAAAAGAGAAACTTTGGGAGCAAATACAAGAGCTCCACTTCTCGATCGGGGAAGACAGCATAGATCCTGTAAGAGATGGGTATGACATGGAGTCATACACGACTGTCGAAGCATCGGTTTATAGCAATTTCAAGCTCAAGGAAAACACGGCAAATAAAATTGAGGAAACGGTCAAAAATAAAACGATTCAGCTTCCAAAAATAACAATCCCCAAATTTAATGGGGAATACTTAAAATGGATAGCATTCTTTGACCTCTTCTCCCAACTGGTAGACAAACAAGACATCCCCACAATTCAAAAAATGTGGTATTTAAAGTCAAACCTAAGTGGGGAAGCCGAACAACTAATAAGCCATCTATCAGCCACTGCCGAAAATTACGAAACAGCCTGGAAGCTGCTACAAAATAGATATAACAATAAACGGGTTCTTGTTGCATCCATTATGAACCAATTACTGGAGCAACCAACAATTACAGCAACGTCCACATCAATAAAAAGGTTGCATGATGTAACAAAAGAATGCTTGCATGCATTAGTAAACATGGGCATCCCTACAGCCACTTGGGACCCCATCTTAATACACTTGCTCACAAAAAAATTGGATCGGGGAACGCACATATTATACGAACGTTCAATAGTAAACCCGAAGGAAGTTCAAGGACTGAACAATTTCCTGGACTTTCTTGAAGCCCGCTTTCAATCAATGGAAGCAATGGGACAGAAGGAAAAGTTCGTGTCAAAAACATGTGCGGCCGCCTCCGAACCAAAGGAAACCTCCTGCTCGCTCTGCCACAATGGAAGCCACCTTTTGTTTCGGTGCCAAGAATTTCAAACAATGACACCAAATGAACGGCTCAATTACGTCCAAAGACAAAAACTATGCGTAAACTGCATGAGACCCGGGCACTCCTCTAAGACTTGCAAGTCAAGAGGATGCATGAAATGCAACAAGAAACATAATTCACTTTTGCACCTGGAAACGAGCAGAAACTCATCAAGGCCAAGCCTGAGTCACGAAGGTGAGCCCAAAATCGGGAGGACATCAGCAGCATCAGCGGAAGTAACCAGAAAAAGGACGCCAGAAGCTGCCTCAGCGGCATCCACCTCATCACGAAGTTCTGAAGCAGATTCACTCACCGCGACGGACAAAGGTGGACAAAGGCCATACGTCCTATTGAGCACAGCAGTAGTTATAATCAAAACAGACGCCACAGAAGTTGAATGCCGCGCGTTATTAGACTCAGGGTCACAGGTAAACTTCATAACAGAACGTCTGGTAAAACGGCTCAGGTTACCACTGAAAACCTCACATGTCAATATCACCGGGATCGGGACAACTAACACAAAAACACAACATAGAGTGAACGTTGCCTTACATTCTCGAAACACAAGCTTCACAGCACGCATTGAAGCACTCGTCCTTCCTCGCATCATCTCGCCTCAACCATCGCAATTCATTAATACTGAAAAATGGTCACTACCAAGGAATCTCCAGTTAGCGGATCCAAACTTCAATCGCCCTGACAAAATAGATCTACTTTTGGGAGCTGAGCACTATCACCAGCTTCTCACCATTGGGCAGATCAAGCTAGCCCCGCATCTACCAATAATGCAAAATACTGCACTCGGGTGGATTGTGTCTGGCAGACTCAACGAAGTAAGCCCAAAAGATGCATCCTGTGGAATGTGCTTGGCGGACGAATCCCTAGAAACCTCTATCTCGAAACTCTGGGAACTAGAAGAGGTAAAAGACAACAAGAAGTCATTATCTATGGACGAGGAAAAGTGTGAGGAGCACTTTGCCAGACACACCTCAAAGAATAAGGAAAATCGGTTCACAGTAAAAATACCATTCCATCAGGACCCCATGGTTCTGGGGGACTCGCACTCAATAGCGCTCAACAGGTTCCTATCATTGGAACGTCGACTTCAGAAAAATCCCCAAGTGAGGACAGAGTACGTCAAGTTCATGGACGAATATGAAGCCCTGGGGCACATGACGAAAATATCAACAGATACGATTACTACACCGAACTATTTCATACCTCATCACTGTATACTGAGACCAGAGAGCACAACCACAAAACTTCGCGTGGTATTTGACGCATCTGCGAAAACATCGACCGGTCATTCCCTAAATGATATTATGTACACAGGACCAAAGGTACAAAGCGATCTGTTTTCAATATTGCTGCGTTTTAGAATGCCAAGGTTCGTGTTCACCACTGATGTCGAAAAAATGTACCGTCAAATCTTAATAGCACCAGAAGATCGGCCATTTCAACTAATAATTTGGCGAAAGGATGCCAACATGCCAATAACGTATTATCAGCTAAACACGGTCACATATGGAACTAGGTCAGCACCATATCTAGCCACGAAATGTCTGCAACAAATTGCCACCGAAAATGTTTCTCGATATGCGCTAGCCTCTCAATTCCTAAACGAAAGCTTTTATGTTGACGACGGCTTAGGCGGAGCAGACAACCTATCCACAGCAATGCTCATACAAGAACAACTAATAAAGATCATGAAGGAAAACGGCTTCAATCTACGAAAATGGAGCGCCAACCACCCTCAACTGCTCCAAAATATAGCAGAAGGAGATCAAGAGGTTAATCTGGACTTGGAAAACACAAGGGCTGCAGCCGTCAAAACATTGGGGCTCACATGGCTCCCAAAACCGGACCTGTTATCTGTCAAGGTCAACATAGAAGAAGTAAAGAGGATAACAAAACGCTCGGTCACGTCAGACCTAGCAAGGCTCTTCGACCCATTAGGAATACTGTCTCCTATTGTAGTAACGGCCAAAATACTCATACAAGAGCTATGGGAGCTAAAATTAGATTGGGATCAGGCACTTCCAGCAGAGCTACATACAAGATGGCTCACGTTCAGGTCAGATCTTGAAGAGTTAAAAACACTTCAGATCTCAAGGCACATTTTTAAGGGAAGACTCCCGGAAACCATGCAACTACACATTTTCTCGGATGCATCAGAGAAGGCCTATGGAGCCGCGGCCTATATTCGCGCCACGCTGAAAGAAGGCACCGTCATGACAAGGTTATTATGTGCAAAGTCAAGGGTAGCTCCATTGAAAAAACAAACAATACCCCGCTTGGAGTTATGTGCTGCTGCATTAGGGGCCCAGTTGGCAGAAAGAATAGCAGCAGACATTCAATTTAAGGGTGCCATATATTTCTGGACCGATTCCGAGATAGTGTTGGCTTGGGTAAACTCAGACGCAGCACACACCACATTCATCGCCAATCGCATTGCAACAATCAAAGAAACAACTAGAGCGGAACAGTGGAGACATGTTCGATCAAAGGACAATCCAGCCGACATCCTGTCTAGAGGAATGTCACCAAAGGCATTTAAAGAGTGTGCACTATGGTTCTGTGGACCATTATTTTTGCATGGCAAGGAATCAGTCTGGCCGAAACGTCTCAACCCCGCCTCCAACAACCAGAACGATATAGAAGTAAAGGCCAACCATTCGAAATCACTGGTCACATCAGTAGAAGAACCGGAGATGATTTACAAGGTGAATCACGGCAACTCATTTCACCGACTACAACGTATAATCGGCTATGTACTACGGTTCATCACGCAAGCTAAAAGCAAAACAGCAGCACAGCCATCATCACGGAGCTTAACCACGGCAGAACTGGAGCTGGCACTAATGCACATCGTCAAACAAATACAAGCGGCAGACTTTAAGGAAGAAATCAAACAATTGAAACATCATAAGGAGCTCCAGCGGTCTAGCAACTTGTCCAACCTCGCACCATTTTTGGATAACAAGGGATTGATCCGGGTTGGAGGGAGACTAGAGGCTTCATCATTGGCATACGACTCGAAACACCAACTTCTTCTACCATACAACGATAACATTACAAAATTGATGTTCGAAATGGTACACAAGGAGAACAAACATTGCGGCCCGCAAACTCTGTTGGGAATAATGCGACAACGATTTTGGCCCATAAAGGGAAAACTCATGGCACGAGCAACAGTGCATCGATGCGTCACATGCAGCAAGGCAAAGCCAGAACTACTCAATCAGATCATGGGAAACCTGCCTTCCTCAAGGGTCACACCATCTCGACCATTCATAAACAGCGGTGTAGATTATTGCGGCCCTATAACAGTGCATTACAAACTTCGTGGAAAAAGGCCGCACAAGGCTTATATTGCGGTGTTCGTTTGTTTCACCACAAAGGCAGTCCACCTAGAGCTAGTGAGTGACTTAACCACCGAGGCATTTATTGGGGCCCTCAAGCGCTTCATCGCCAGGCGAGGCCATTGTCAAAACCTGTTTTGTGACAATGCCACCAATTTCGTAGGAGCTAAGAACAAGCTCCCAGAGTTAAACTCGGTAATACATTCACAAGAGGCACAAGAAAAAATCATTAACGAATGCGGGAAAAGAGGAATCCAATTCAATTTCATCCCTCCAAGAGCGCCACACTTTGGTGGACTGTGGGAGGCTGCAGTCAAATCGGCAAAGCATCTGCTGCTAAGAAGTACAGCAAATGCCAGCTTAACGTATGAGGAGCTCGAAACCCTGATAATCGAGATCGAGGCGATACTGAATTCTCGCCCGATATCACCAATGTCAGATGATCCGAACGACATTGGGGCACTTACTCCAGGGCACTTCCTGATAGGAGAACCACTAACAGCACAAATTGATGCACAAGCGACGGCTGCCAAGCTCAACCTAGAAACAAGATGGAAGCTAGTGTCCCAGCTTAAACACGAGTTTTGGAAACGATGGTCCCGGGACTACCTCAACGAGTTACAGTACCGGAACAAATGGCAAAAACAGACGGCGAATATAGAACCAGGGGACATAGTGGTACTCAAGGAAGACAACGTCCCAGTGATGAAGTGGCCCTTGGGGAGAATAGTGAAAACTTATAAGGGTCCAGACGACATAATCAGAGTGGCAGATGTCAAAACAGCATCCGGAGTGCTGAAGCGAGCAATCAGATACCTCGCTCCAATTCCACGACTCAAGGATGGGGAAACGGAAACCCAAAACTCAGGCAGCCAGCCAAGTCTGGCACCAAGCTCACCGCAACCGGATGATAATGAAGTATCCCCAGAGGAACTACCCAAGGCAAAACGACGAAAAGTTACGTCCATGTCAACAATGACAACAATGATAATAGCTCTGCTGGCACTTCCACTTGTGTTTTCCGCAGACATCGAAACAACAGAATTCGACACCAAGATCGGCATCCACTTTGAAGGCATCACCAAGATGGAAGTGTCACGCTCTGAGTGGAAAATAATTTCCTACTACGATCTACAGCCATATTGGGAAGAAACAGCACGCTTCATCAATGGAACAAAGACATTAAGGGCCATATGCGACACCATAGTGCTGAAATCGGCCTGTGAAAACGTAGTAGACACCTTGGAAGCCGACATCGCAGAACTAACTGAAGAAAATAGCCTCCTCACACGATCCAAACGAGGCGCGGTCAACTTCATCGGCAACATTGCCAACTCATTGTTCGGTGTGTTGGACACCAGCTATGCAGAAGAGATGTCAAGCACAATCAACACGCTCAAACAAAATGACAACCATTTATACGGGTTACTCAACAATCAAACATCAGTTATTGATGCAACTCTCAACATCTTCAAACAAGAGGAGCAGAACATCAAACAGAAGTTCAAGGTGGTGGATGACCAAATAGTGAAGGTGGCAAAATATGTCCGTACGGAGCAGACGCAAAGGTACCAAACAAACCTCGTCCAAACTAGCAGTACATTGGCAACTCAACTCGCACTATTATCAGCCAGACTACACAGAATCCAGGCAAGAATTATCAATACGTTGACAGATGCGCACCACGGAAAAATCAGTCCAACGTTACTGTCACCATCGCAACTTCGAGCAGAATTAGTCCGAGTTCGCAACCATCTACCCACATCACTAAGGTTGCCAGTGGACCAAAACAATCTCTTACAACTCTACAAGGTCATGAAGGTGAAAGGCGGAAGAACGAATGAACACGTGATCTTCGAAATGTCACTTCCGTTGTGTGATCCAGAGACCTGGGAAGTGCTCAAACCACATCCGATGTCAAGCAGAATAAACAGTTCAACGGTTGCCATCACGCCATGCAATGATCTCATTGCAATCAACGCGCATCGAGATCAATATATAACATTGACAGAAAATCAGTGGCGAGAATGCATTACTGTAAAGGAGAACCAGGTGTTATGCTTGAACGTGCAGACAAAATTCACCGCAGACTCAGGCGCTTGTCAATGCGAAATGTCACTGCTCAACAACAATCCAGGGAACATCTGCAAGGTAGCCCCGGTAGAAGACAACGCACCGATAAAACAGCTGACGCACAATAATCTCTGGATGTATGCGTTGGAGTCCCCCACTCGAATCAATGCCGCGTGCGGAGCAAATCATTCCCAGCTAACATTAAAGGGCTCGGGGATTATAAAAATTGGCCCCGACTGCACACTCAAACACAAGTCAGTCATAATTCAAGGGCATCAAGTATACTCATCTGCAATCCACGCATCATACACGGCAACCGCAAACCTCAGCAGCATTACGTATCCTGAAAAGACATCTTCCATAATCCTGCACATACAACCGTACATTGATCAGGTCAAAAATATATCGACCCTACAGCAAGATTTAATGCAGAAAATAGGGACAGAGCTACCCTCACAAATTTCCCACCTCAAATACCATCATGCGACAATTGCGTATGCCGCTCTAATACTATCAATTGGCATCATACTTGCAATTGTGATAACCTGCATTCGAAAGAAGTCCCGAGCTCCCGTTACATACGCAGTTCCTCAACCACGGCCAGCGGCACGACAAGCACCATTTGCCGTAACAGTGACATAAAGGGACCACCGCACCATTAGAGTTAGTAAGAATGAATTGTAAATTAAAACTTAGCATTAAGAATGAAATGTAATTATAAACTTAAAATGTAAACAAAAAAAATGCCTTATTTAGAACTAAGAATGTAAATTAAAACACAAGTGAGGGAAATGACGCATATCGAAACTCGTTGAATAAAGTCACGGGCGGGAGCATGTTCATTTCTGTCCAAATATGCAGACACAGGCATATTTGTTTGCATGAAATTCAAGAACAAGCAAAAGTGCGGAGTAACGATTGCGTCATATTTTGCTCGCGGCCGTCAGTAAGTGTGCCGTCGCTGGCGTCAGCATTTGCAACCGCTAGTGTCAGCAGTTGCGACAGCTGGCGATCTAGTACGGTGGTCAGCAATGTCACTTACTGACGACCTAGAACGGTAGACTGCTGACTAGTGACCTAGTATTGCGGAAGTCAAGAGCAATGCACTAGTCAGCATAATGTTAAGACCAAAATTGTATATAAGCAAAGAAATTAAAATAAAGAATGGAGAAATGAATGAGCTACAATCCACAGCCCACCTTTCATTTATCTCTCGCCACGACAATTAGGTTCAAGTGCCTTTTATTGTCAACCCTCTCGTCTTGGTGATACCGCCTAGTCGAAAACTACCAACCATTTATCTCAAAACGTGGATTGGCGTCTAAGCCTCTCCATCCGACATCATTATCAGGACGGCAAATCAGCCGCTCCAAACACTATTAAACTCTTATAT
>CAXKVI010000003.1:67145912-67414401 GCA_964058755.1 Campiglossa producta | reverse complement strand
TAATTGTTGTTATAAATTTTTGTTTACAATTACGGGACCATTTATTTATGTACACTTTTTGTTAGAATTATCGCTTTATCCAATTTATTTTGTCTTCGCATTTTTAGTCTTTAAAGCACCGCTGAAAACGTAAGTTGTGCTAATATGTTATGTTAAATATGTTTATATGTTGTTTACATGTTGCTTATATGTAAATAATGAGTTAGATCAAAAATGTTTATATATGATAAATTTATTGGTTTTTTGTATTGTTTTTGGTGCAGTCCTGATGATGACCTTAGACTAAGGTCGAAATATTGAAAATAGGTAGGTAGAAGTGGCTGCCGCAAAGGCACACCTAGGCCAGTAATAAAAGGCCCGTTGTGATACCACCAAACACTAGGAAAGTCAGTCCTGGGGCCCGGCCATATGGAAAATCCCAGTGCTGTCGGGACTCTCTATATAGCCGAAACCCGGGACTGACACTCCTAACCGACACCGCTACCCCTCCTCGAACCATTTTGATAACTTGATGAAGGCCATCAAGTCCTTTATGTCTAGCTCCGCGACCTGGCTTAAGCTAACCAGGAAGGGAACTCCCAGAGAGCGCCTTCTCGCTCCGCTTAAGGCCGGGCAGTTGCAGATGAGGTGCTCCACGTTTCCTCTTCCTCATCATCTTTGCAACTCCTGCAGCATCGTCGTAGGGAACGCCTAGCCTTGCTGCGTGCCTACCAATAAGGCAGTGCCCGGTTAAAACACCTATTAATATGGAGATTTCCTTCCTTTTTAATGCGTATATGTGTCTAGATCTTTTAAGATCGCATTTTGGCCATGTTTGCTTGGATATCCGGCACCCTGGGGCTTGTAGCCATCTTTCGTTGGCTTCGCGGAGTGTATGCTCCTTCAGCATTAGCTTGCACGTGGCAAACGGCATACCTATGCACTCTTATCTTGAAGAATCTGCTTGGTCGTGCCCTGCCTGGCAAGTTCGTCTGCCCTACAGTTTCCCTCAATGTCCCTGTGTCCCGGGACCCATGTGAGGTTCACGCGGTTCTGTTGGGCCATCTCTTGAAGAGATCGACGACAGCTGAGCGTCAGTTCAGAGTTGAACGAGTAAGAGCCAAGGGATTTGATGGCCGCTTGGCTGTCGCTGAAAACACAGATATCCTGTCCGATGGTGCATTCACCTATCCAAGTCACGGCGTCCCATGATTGCTGAAACTTCAGCCTGGAAGACGCTGCAGTGATCAGGTAGTCTAAAGAAAGTTCTAGGTCCAAATCCCTTGAGTAAACCCTCCTCCGACTCTGCCGTCTAACTTCGAGCCGTCGGTGTATATAAAAGTGCCGCCATTAGTAGCGGGACACCGATCTATGTTCTCCCAGTCTTCCCTGCTGGGAATGTTTATTCTAAAACAACAATCTCCGATTGTTGTGGTCGCACACCGATCTGTGCTCAGAGGGAGAAAGCTGTAAGATCTTAGAATACAGGAGTGTCCAATAGTGCTTGCGCCCCAGACGGACGTTTCCCTTAGACGCACAGCCGATGCTGCTGCTGCCCGGTACCCTTCCAGATCGAGTGGCAAAAGCCAAGAATGGCCTGGAGAGCTTCATTGGACGTTGTTCTTAACGCCCCGCTTATACAGATCATGCTCGATCTGTGGACTTTCCCTAACAGATTTAGGTTTGTTGCCTTTCTTAGCGCAGGCCACCATACCACGACTCCATACAGCATAATTGGCTGGATTATCGCAGTGTAGATCCATCTGCAAATTTTGGGGCTGAGCCCCCATTTTTTGCCAATGGCTCTTTTACACGTGTAAAGTGCAATGCACGCTTTCCTCTGGCGCTGGATGACATTCTCCTTCCAGTTAAGCTTTCTATCTAGAACTGTGCCTAGGAATTTGGCTTTGTCAGCTAAGTTCAGGCGCACGCCATCTAGTTCTGGTAGGTTCAACGGTGGTATCTTGTACCGCCTGGTATAAAGGACAAGCTCCACCTTTCCCGGGTTGATGCTAAGTCTGCAGCGAGAGGACCATGAAGAAACTTCTCGCAGTGCTACTTGCATCAAGTCACACAGGGTTTGTGGGAATTTGCCCCTATATGCAATAGCTAAATCGTCTGCATATGCCACTATCTTCCCGCCCCCCCACCTTGTGTCTCGTAGCAGCGAGTTTACGGTGAGGTTCCATAGGAGCGGGGAGAGAACACCACCCTGAGGCGTTCCTCTTGTGACATAGCGTGAAAGATCAACTGTTCCCAGTGAAGAAACTATTTTCCTTCCCTTTAGTAGTTGATCAATTAGTCCAATAAAGCAGTGTTAATAGCCTCCGGCCTTATATTGTTGAAAGCCCCTTCGATGTCCAGAAAGGCCACGAGACAGTACTCCTTTTCATGCAATGATTTTTCAACAATAGAGACTAGGCTGTGGAGCGCAGTTTCCGTTGATTTACCTTTGGTGTATGCATGTTGATAGCTAGAAATAAGGTTGCTATCAATAGTAGAGGAGAGATAATCGCTAATTATCCTCTCGAAGGTTTTAAGTGCAAAAGACGAGAGACTGATCGGTCTGTAGTCTTTAGGCTCATAGTGTGAGGCCTTCCCAGCCTTTGGAATAAAGACTACCGTGGCGCTTCTCCAGGAGCACGGAATGTAATTAAGAGCCAGGCAGGCTGAATAGAGAACTACCAGCCATTTAGCTGATATTTCCAGCGTGTTTATGAGTTGTGCGGGGAAAATCCCGTCTGGCCCAGCTGCCTTGAACGGCTCAAAGCTTTTGATTGCCCACCTTACCCTTTGCTCCGTAATGGGTATGTTTACCGCCAGGTTTGTTGCAGATGCTACAGGTGCATCATACAAGTTCCCCGGAAAGTGTGTGTTCAGGAGCAGCTCCAGGGTTTCCCCTTCCGTGCTGGTCCAAGATCCGTCAGGCTTCCGTAAATAGCTAATGGCTGTTTGAGTTTTTGATAGCACTCGTCTAAGTCTCGCTGTATCATCGACTTTTTCGACCCCGGTGCAGAAATTTCTCCACGAAGTTCTCTTTGCTTGCCTTAGAGCCTTTTTATAGGCCCTCAGTTTAGCTTTATATTCGAGCCATTCAGGCTCCGTACCGATGCTCTTGGCCTTGTTAAATTGCTTCCTGCATGATATACGGAACGAATCCAGGTCGTAAGACCACCAGTGGGGTCTATGTTTGCCGCGTGGTTTTGGTACTGGACAAGCCTGCTCTAGGGCATTTGAGAGCGCCGTTGTAAAGGTCGTTACCAGATCATCCAGTTCTCCCACTGATGAGGGGGCTTGTGGAGGTAATACTGGTAGGTCCCTAGCTAATATTTGGTTATGTAGCTGCCAGTTAGTGTTGCGTGGATTTCGTTTCATAACTGGCTGCTCAACAAAAAAGTCTAACACAATTTCTATGTACCGATGGTCAGAAAATGAATGCTCATCAAGAACACGCCATTTTCTGACCCACTCATAAGCGCCTTCGCTACAAACAGTGAGGTCTATAACCTCCCTACGAGCTTTAGTTATAAAAGTAGGCTCGTTACCCACGTTACAAACCACCAGGTTAGTTGTTAGTAGGTAGTCAAACAGAGACTCGCCCCTAGCGTTAATATCGGAGCTTCCCCACCGGACGTGATGAGCATTAGCGTCAGCTCCAATAATAAGATGGCCCGTACAGAAATTATCCACCAGATCTTTCACCTCTTTTTGTGGAGGAGGTTCTTCGGCGTCATAGGGCATATAGACCGACGCCATCGTTAGGCTGGTGCTGCCGACTGTTAAGCTGGCAGCTGTAACGTCACCATTTGAGTAGTTGGGTAATAGAAAGGTGTTTAGCTCAGACTTTACCAAAATACAGGTTCTGACCTTGCCCTCATCATTGGCTTGGATGAGCTTGTACCCCTTAGTCCCCAGTCCACAGATCCTAGAGCTATTGACCCAGGGCTCTTGGATAAGGACCACGTCTACGTCGCCTTTAGAAAGACGACTGCTTAAAACAGCCGAGGCTGCTTTAGATTTGTGCAGATTTATCTGAAGCACCACCAACATGAGAGAGCTCAGACTTCCCTGCCGCCAGCGTGTCGTCGAGGTCTGGCCTGTTCCGGGGGCTGTCTCTCAACGAGGAGTTGTTCAGAGCACCTGCACGATTTGGCGTGGTGGGAACACTGCTGTCTGAAGCAGCATCAACGTTAGTGTGCTCAGGTTTAGCCACGATCGTGACGTCGAGGCCTTCTTCGTCAAGCAGGCTTTCTTCTATCGCCGAGTTGTTCGCAGCACCATCGCAATTTGACGTGGCGGATAACATACTTTCCGCGTCGGACTCCTCTGCTTCCCCTTCCGATGCCTCGATCTCCGAGTCCTCCGGAGCGTCCGGAATAGCAGCGCGCTGTGCATCGCCACGGTATACGTGGATCACGATCTGACCCAAGCCGTAATGCACTCGTCCGTTGCACCGTTTAAGGGGCTCGAGCGCCTCCTTATTCAGAGTGATAACCACCTGTCTATTGGGCCCAACCACATCATCGACCAGATTGACGCCCCAATCCTGCGTCGGGAGAGACGGATTCCAGACCTGCAGCATCTCAAGAATATTCTTGGGTTCTGCAGGGACGGCAGGAATCCATGCCCTTGGCCTTGGCCGAGCAGGAATGTCCTTCCAGTCGACGACATCTAGTCTTGCCCCTGGGTAGACTTCACCCAGTCTTGCAACTGCTGCCTTATACAGTGCGACAGTTCTTGCATCCTCGCACGCGAATATTTTGATCTGACCTTGGTGCCAGCCCGCGTCAGTACCTCGCGGCGGACTACCCGGAGACTCACGCATTAAGTCGAGGAGGGCCCTGCCCATTTCATTCCGGACATACAGCCACCGGTCTTTGGGGATGGACCAACGGTCGTTACCTCGGTCAATGAAACCTATAAGGATTCTGTCCTTGGTTACTTCAGCAAAGCTGAGTTTTCCCACTACGGGGTTGAACTGATGCCGCTTCGGATGGGGGTTTACCTCTCCGTCCAATCTCTGGCGTTTGAAGGGATTACCGTTCACCCTCTTAGGCACATTGGGCCTCTGGAAATTTGGTATCAGAGCTTTCGCTTCCTCCGCCATCTTCCTTTCTTCCGCCGACAGCTTCTCCTGCGATGCTCCCTCATATTTTTTAAGGATCCTTGCGGCCTTTCTTTTATCCCAGTACGCAAAGCGTCGGGGAGATGCCTCTTGGGGGGGATTCAGACTCGTAGTTGCCATCGCGGTCTCTCCCTTTGCGGCGTCGTCCTTCTCTTTCGAAACTCTGAAACCAGGTCGTGAGACCATTGCCCCAGATGTGAAGAGATTGGGTTTCGTACCAGCGCTTGATGGAAGTTTAGCTTCCGCCGTTTTCTGCTTGACTGCGTAGGCAGCCGCACTGCTGATTGCTCCCATCAAGTCACTCTTACTTGATAGCAGTTTGGGGGATGACTGACCCGTAGTTTCCATCGCTGTCGGCCTCCCAGTTACCTTTGAGGCGGAGTTTGTCCTCCGGCGTTGTGTTTTCGCTTGCTCCAGCATAGTTCTTCTCTGCTGCGGAGTAAACGAAGTCGTTAATTGCTTTGTATTTTGTGTGTTCTTCATCTTGTTCGTACGACCCCTCGCCGGACAAGGCCAGCTTAGGGTCAAGGGTAGTGTAAGGGGAAGTGTGTCGTCCGCCGCGGCAGAGCCCCATACCGCGGTAAGACCATAGTTACTCCCTGAGGCGGCCCGGTATCAGTGAGGCTCCGTTCGACTACAGCCACGATTTGCCTCCCGGCTGCAAACGTCCAATGGGCACGGTATCGCATAACACCCTGGATTGGGAGGAAAAGTTTTGCACATTTATATAGCGAGCTGCTTGCTTCAAGACAGACGCTCGCTTACAGCCGCACCTCATGGTGTACAGACACTGCGAAAAAGACCCCGGTGAGCCCTTAAACCAAGTATGTCAGAGTGGCCCCACCGGGGCTCCCTCTCTTTCTGCCGCGAGCCTAGGTAGCACAACGTTGCCCAGAGTGCACGAACGAGGACGCAAGAGTCGGGATTGAGCGCGGTCACTCAGCAACCACACCCCATTACACTCCAATATTGAAAATAAATAATAACAAAAATAAAGTAACAGATATATATTTATTACCGGCCATAAATCAACTCAATTATGATTAAACGGAGAGCACACCGAGAAGTAAACGAAACCAAAAACGTTTACAAAAACATCAACAAAAATTACAACACCAAAACCAAACGAAGCATCAAACAATACCAATGCGCTACACACCAACTCGCGAGACTCTCAGAGTCAACAAAATTCTTGGAGAGATGTAGGAGAAACGGCGTTACTCCCAGCTTCATAACAAATGCAACTAAAAATATAAGTTATATAATAAACAACAACATCAATAGTCACAAACTACCTACAAAACTAGCTAAAACTGTGAGTAAATACATAGAAACGATCAGGTTCAAACTTTTAAATCTTCTTATCACAATAAAACACGAAGTTTCACGGCGAAAAGGAAAAGAGGTAAATATGTTGAAAACACACATAACAAATTCCCTAACAACACATGATGCCTCGGCATTTTTTGAAAGCGAAGAGGTGTTGATAAACAAGCTAAAGACCGACACGAAAAACACACAAGTTAACAAGTACGAAAAGTTAAAGCAGAAACAAGAACAGAGTTTGAACATTAGAGTGGTACCAGAATACATTTGCAACACGACAGACACACAAATTCCAACAAATATTATGTGGCTTCTTTCACATGGTCCAAAATACGCACTGCCCACGGAAGGTAAAGAATTTCCATTATTTAAGATGATAGCTGATAGTGAAAACCATATACAGACGATTAAAGAAGAAGAAAAACAGGAGATTGAAAGAAACAACTTGACAACACTTCTGCAGAACCACATAAACAACACTAAAATTTCTACAAAAGATAGATTTACGTTAGAAACGTTGCGCGTCACAAAACAATTTTTAAAAAACAACGAACAACTCTTGGTTCTCAATGCAGACAAAGGAAATGTTACAGTATTGATGGACAAAACTGAATATAACACAAAGATGAAAAATATATTAAACGACATTTCCACGTACAAAGTGCTAAAGCGAGACAAAACCAATCAATTTCAAGTGAAAAATAATGAAATAGTTGATAAATTATACAATAACAAGGTCATTGACCTGAAGGAAAAGTATCGTCTCAATTGTAAAACGTCCAATCCACCCCGTATTTATGGTCTACCTAAGATCCATAAAACAGGAATCCCACTTAGGCCCATCTGTTCGTCCGTTAATTCTCCGTCCTACAATCTATGTAAATTTGTTGTACAGATCCTGAACAAACTAACCCTATCCTCTAAATACAACATCAAAGATGCAATTGAATTCAAAAATAAGGTACACAACACGTATGTGCATAATGATGAGAGTCTAGTGTCGTTCGACGTCGTGTCCTTATTTCCGAGTATACCAGTGGATTTGGCACTTGAGATCATAGGATCAATGTGGGATAAGATTAAGGAGAACACGTCCATGACTAAGGAATTGTTCTTGACTGTGGTTAAGTTCTGTATTAAAGAGAATCGGTACTTCAAATACAGAGATAAAATATATGAGCAGCGATCGGGAATGCCCATGGGATCCCCAGCATCGCCAGTCATAGCCGATATTGTGATGGACGATCTCTTAACACGATTTGAAATGGAATCGACCAACAAACCTCGACTATTAACAAAATATGTGGACGATTTATTCGCCATAGTAAAAACAGAGGACACCGATATTTTACAAATCAATTAAGTTCACAATCGAAAGAGAAAAAGATGCGAAAATACCTTTTTTGGATACCTTAGTTATTAAGAGAGATAACATATTAAAAATAGACTGGTACAAAAAAACCCACCGCATCTGGGAGATTGATCAACTTTTACTCGAACCATGATAAAAATATAAAAGTGAACACTGCCAGTAATTTTGTGAGACGTGTTCTGTCCATCAGCGATACAATTTACCACAACCAAAATATTAAAATCATTAAGGACACCTTAGTCAAAAATGATTTTCCCACCAAACTTATTAACACTCTTATATTCAAATATTACTCCGACATTGACAAGCGTAATAATAGAGAAAGTCAACCCCCTAAAATTTATAAATCTGTAACTTAAGTCCCGAGGCTCTCAGAGAGAATCAAACATTCCAAGATGTACGACAAGGAAACGGTGCAACTAGCCTTTACCTACAACAACTCACTGAGAAAAGTGTTCAGCAAACTAAAAGATCCAATAGAGAAAACAGATAAATCATACGTAGTGTACCGGATTCCTTGCAATGGCGACGGGTCCCACATATGTATGCGAGAAAGTATATGTGGGTACTACAAAATCTAAACTCAAGACAAGGATATCCGCTCACAAATCGAACATAAAATTAAGAAATAATTTTTCTGAAAACAAAACGGCATTAACAGCACATTGTAAAGGTACAGGACACTACCCGGATTTTGATAACATCACCATCTTAGAAGAGGAGAAGAATTATAATAAACGCTTCACTTTAGAAATGCTATAGTGTAGATAACGCACTATTATCATAGCTAGGCGGCTTGTGGATCAGAATCGCAAATAAGCGTCATCTCGTAAAATTCTGATAGTTCATTTGCTTAAGCATTTTAGCATATTTTAGCATTTACGAGATGGAGATGGATGGAGATTTCTGGAATTCGCCTGCTGGTCATCGAACCAAGGAGAGGAAATTAGGAATTTCTAAATCGCAGTGAGTAACCATTACACCAAACACTGCTTAATGTGCCTGCGGGCAAATTGCAACTATATCTTCGCCTATTTTTGTTGTTATTGTTATTTAACAATGTTATTATTTTACCTAAGTGCACATACCCAAAGCGACATTCTGTTGTTACCTTGCAGCGAAAGCAACTAGTTGAAAACTGCTTTACAGCTAGTTTGTGCACCAGGCCCAACTAGTCAGTCTTTTGTCTTTTTTCCATTTAAGCAACTGGTATTTTTTACGTGTTGATGTCCTACGAAATGTCAATTGTCAGATTTCGACCAGAACATGCCAGTCATCACTAGTCATGATATACTAGAATTATACTAATTGTAAAATACCAGTCCCATACTAGTTCAACCTGGACTAGTATGATTTCCATAAAATAAACTAGTCACCTAACTAGTCCAAAAAGGACTAGTATGAAATATACTTGTCCCCATACTAGTATTGAACCTGGACTAGTATGATTTTAATCAGAATTTTCATGACTTACCCTTTATTTTATCATTTGCCTTTTCTTTGATGTTTATTCTTAAGGAAGCAGCGACTATTTGTATTTACCCTAACACGAAAAAGCATCTGTGAATTATGAGATGAAAAAAAGCAACAGACACGAATGAATTTTGGATTTTTGTAACTGGTATAATTTCAACCATAAAAATACAGTTGTATCCTAGTATGGAATGGATATTTCCTGACTAGTATGACTTCAGCCAGAAAATTCTAGTTGTATACTAGTAAGAAATGGATATATCCTAACTAGTATGAATTCAACCAGAAAATTCTAGTTGTATACTAGTATGACATGGATATTTCCTGACTAGTATGAATTCAGCCAGAAAATTATAGTTGTATACTAGTATTTTGCTCACTAGTTTGACGTTTCGCTGCAGGGTATTTACGTATGGCTAGGATTTTTTTTGTACACATTGGTACATTTTCGCCAAAAACTCAAAAGAATAATTTGATAAAAATTATTCGACTGGTCAAAAGTCCACAAAATTTTCAAAGTTCGTAAATATTATGACCAATAATAACAATAACTAAATTAAAATAAAGCCGGCACACGGGCAAAAATGTACCAATGTGTACAATAAATAATCCTAGCAATACGTAAAAGGCAACAGAATGTCGCTTTGGGTATGTGCACTTAGGTAAAATAATAATATTGTTAAATAACAATAACAACAAGAATAGGCGAAGATATAGTTGCAATTTGTCCGCAGGCACACTAAGTAGTGTTTGGTGTAATGGTTACACACTGCGGTTTAGAAATTCCTAATCTTCTCTCCTTGGTTCGATGACCAGTAAAGGTGATGGAAAAATTTCTAAGCAACAATACAAAGCGGTTTGACAACATCCTTCAACAAGATAGAAATTGCAATCATCGTAGTTGGTATTGTATGTAGCATTTTTCAACTTGTTTTCGCCAAAAACTCAAAAGAATACTTTGATAAAAATTATTCGACTGGTCAAAAGTCCACAAAATTTTCAAAGTTCGTAAATATAATTACCAATAATAATAATAACTAAATTATAATAAAGCCGGGACACGGGCAAAAATACACCAATGTGTACAACAAAAAATCCTAGCCATACGTAAGTAGCAACAGAATGTCGCTTTGGGTATGTGCACTTAGGTAAAAGAATAACATTGTTAAATAACAATAACAACAAAAATAGGCGAAGATATAGTTGCAATTTGCCCGCAGGCACACTAACCAGTGTTTGGTGTAATGGTTACACACTACGGTTTAGAAATTCCTAATCTCCTCTCCTTGGTTCGATGACCAGTAAAGGTGATGAAAAAATTTCTAAGCAACAATACAAAGCGGTTTGACAACATCCTCCAACAAGATAGACATTTCAATCATCGTAGTTGGTATTGTATGTAGCATTTTTCAACTTGTTTTTGCCAAAAACTCAAAAGAATAATTTGATAAAAATTATTCGACTGGTCAAAAGTCCACAAAATTTTCAAAGTTCGTAAATAAAATAAAATAAAATCAAAAAATAAAATAAAAGAAAATAAAATAAAATAAAACAAAACAAGTAAGGAAGTCTAAGTTCGGGTGAAACCGAACATTACATACCCAGCTGTGCACATAAAGTGGGCGTGATCGTTCACCGATTTTTCTTATTTTCTGTGGTAGTACTCTACATAAACATAACATGCCTGGTACCTAGTTTCGTAAATCTATCTCACACGGTTCTGAAGTTGTTAGCAGTCGAATTTAAAAATTGCTTGACTCATAAGTGGGCGGTGCCACGCCCACTTTCCAAAATTTTGAAAAAATTATGTAAAGAATATGAAAGTTGATGTATGTACCAAATTATATTATTATAGCGAAATCAGTTAATTAGATATGGACTTTTCAATATTTCCACCTCCTTTCAATATAACTTTTATGAAAAAGTAGGCGTGGTCGCGAAGCGATTTCGTTTATTTTCTATAGCTGAATTTACCACAACAATAGTATGGCCTCTACGAAATTTCGTTATACTAGCATAAACTGTTCTGAAGTTATTAAGAGTCAAAATTTTAAAATTTCTTCAAATATACGTGGGCGGTACCACGCCCCCTTTTCAAAAATTTTTATAAAATCGGCCTTATAACATCTAAATCAATACATATTGCAAATTTTATCATTGTAGCTGCTTCTAATATTGAATTAACCCATTTTATACGTTTTTCGAAATTTTCGATATCGAAAAAGGGGCGTGGTTATGGTCCGATTTTACCCATTTTCAATAGCAATCTATTCTGAACCCAGATAAGTACGCATGCCAAATTTGGTGAAGATATCTCATTATTTGCTCAAGTTATCGTGTTAACGGACAGACGGACGGACGGACGGACAGACGGACGGACATGGCTTAATCAAATTTTTTTTCGATCCTGATCATATTGATATATGGAAGTCTATATCTATCTCGATTCCTTTATACCTGTACAACCAACCGTTATCCTAACAAAGTTATAATACCCTGTGTACAAGTACAGCTGGGTATAAAAATAAATAAAATAAAACAAAATAAAATAAAATAAAATATATATGATACCAGCGGACCCTCACCCGCTTGGCTGGGTGAAAGAAAAATAGAAATTAATGTTTTTTTCTTGTTTTATCATTTAATTCATGTACGGCCATTATTTTGTGACTTATTCTAATTACAATGTTTTATTTATTTTAGTGACTTACTCTAATTAAATATACAGTAACGATGGTTTCCCTACTCGCGAACATCCTACATACAGTTGTCCATGTCCATAGCATGGATAGGTTAGGTCAATTCCACACAATTGAAGTGTTTGTCCAGGTCCTTACCTTAGACCCTTTCGCAGATATTCTGCTTGAAAAATTTAGTTCATATGGGAGGTGCCACGCCCCCTTTTCTGATAACCCCCTTTTTTATGTGTGAGAATGCTTTTGATATCATATAATTCTATACCAATTTTCAGGTCCCCACCTTGAACGCTCTCACAGATATTTTGCCTGAAAAATTTAGTTTGTATGAAGGTCTATACCAATTTTCAGGTCCCTACTTCGAACCCTTTCACAGATATTCTGCTTGAAAAATTTAGTTCGTATGGGAGGTGCCACCCCCCCTTTTCTGATAACCCCCTTTTTTATGTGTGAGAATGCTTTTGATATCATATAGGTCTATACCAATTTTCAGCTCCCTACCTTGAACCCTTTCACAGATATTCTGCTTGAAAAATTTAGTTTGTATGGGAGGTGCCACGCCCCATTTTCTAATAACACCCCTTTTTATATGTGAGAATGCTTTTGATATCCTATAGGTATATACCAATTTTGAGGTCCCTACCTTCAACCCTTTCACAGATATTCTGCTTGAAAAATTTAGTTTGCATGGGAGGTGCCACGCCCCCTTTTCCTGATAACCCCCTTTTTTAGTTATAAACCATCTTCACATGTGTCTCTTCAATGTGGTAAAGTTTGGTTAAAATCGGTTCAGCCATTCTCCGTAAAGTTCATTACAACGCAAAAAGTTCGCGATCCCAATAGAAACTAAGAGCTTTCCACTATTCAAATACATAGCTGATGGTGAGAATTTAATACAAACACTCAAAACCAAAGAGCAACAAGAAGAAGCGAGAATAAAATTAGCAATATTGATAAAAGATCATACAACAACAACAAAGCAAAGTGCAATAGATCGTACAATACTAGATACAGTGGGACGGACACGTGAATTTATGACAATATTCGTATTTTAAGTTCTGACTACAACAATAAAATGGACGAAATATTAAATGACCTGACTATGTATAGAATTCAGAGACAAGATCCCATATCAAAATTACAAAATAAAAACCATAGTCTTGTGGATAAACTTTTTAAAATGGAACTAATTTCAAAGGCAGAGAGAAATAAACTTACGACTACAACGGAACTACCACCACGGATATATGGATTACCGAAAATCCACAAGGAAGGAACTCCATTGAGACCGATATGCTCGGCCACGGGATCACCAGCACACGCACTATGCAAATACGTTGCAGAGATTTTGAAAACGTAACTACCAGTTCAATATATAATTCAAAAAGTACACAAGACTTTAAAGAAAAGATCAATAACTCTTATATTTATGACGATGAAAAGATGATATCCTTTGACGTAGTTTCACTGTTCCCTAGTATACCGACTCATCTAGCACTTGACATTATAAGAAATAAATGGACAACAATAGAAAAATATACGAAAATACCTAAGAAGGTTAGGTTAGGTTCAAGTGGCTGCCGCAGAGGCACACTTAGGCCAGTTTTGAAAGGCCCGTTGTGATACCACCAACAATAGGGGTGTAAAAGTAGGTCGCCTCCCAGTTGGTGCACCCTGGGTAACGCTAAATGACCTACATAGCCTACACGGCTAGTTTCTTGTATTGCCGGTTCTACGAGAACGGTACCAGTACTTGTGCTGTACCCATCGTGCCGAAACGACCCGGGCCGTTTTCTTATATCGACCCGGCCAAGAGCAATACACTCGGGGTGACCCTGTCTGACATTTAGGCAGGGCTACACCTCGCTACAACAACAACAACAACAACCACCAACACAAGGAAAGTCAGTCCCGGGACCCAGCCATATGGAAAATCCATGAGTTGTTGGGATTTTCCACATAGCAGAATCCCGGGACTGACACTCCTAAACCGACACCGTTACTCCTCCTCGAACCACTTAGATGACTTTATGAAGCCCATCAAGTCATTTATGTCCATTTCCGCGATCTGGCTTAGGCTATCCAGGAACGGAACTCCCAAAAAACGCGTTCTCGCGCCGCTTAAAGCCGGACAGTTGCAGATGAGGTGCTCCACTGTTTCCTCCTCCTCATCATCTTTGCAACTCCTGCAGCATCGTCGGTAGGGCACACCTAGCCTTTCTGCATGCCTACCAATGAGGCAGTGACCGGTTAATACCCCTATCAATATGCAGATTTCCCTCCTAGTTAGGGCATAAATGCGTCTAGACCTTTTAAGATCCCATTTTGGCCAGGTTTGTTTCGATATGCGACACCCTGGGGATAGCAGCCATCTTTCGTTGGCTTGACGGAGTGTGTGCTCCTTCAGCATTAGTTTGCATGTGGCAAACGGCATACCTAAGCGCTCTTTATCCTGAAAAACCTGCTTGGTCGTGCCCTGCCTGGCAAGCTCGTCTGCCTTACACTTTCCCTCAATGTCCCTATGTCCCGGGACCCATATGAGGTTTACGCGGTTCTGTTGGGCCATCTCCTGAAGAGATCGACGACAGCTGAGCGTCAGTTCAGAGTTGAACGTGTATGAGCCAAGGGATTTGATGGCCGCTTGGCTATCGCTGAAAATAGCGATATCTTCTCCGATAATACGTTTGCTTAACCAGGCCGCGGCGTCCAGGATTGCCGAGACTTCCGCCTGGAAGACGCTACAATGATCAGGTAGTCTGAAGGAGAGCTCAAGGTCCAAATCCCTTGAATAAACTCCTCCTCCAACTCTGCCGTCCAACTTCGAGCCGTCGGTGTATATGGAAGTGCCACCATTTGTTTCGGGACACCAATCCGTCCTCTCCCAGTCTTCTCTGCTGGGAATGTTTATTTTGAAACAGCTATCCCCGACTGTAGTAGTCGCACAACGATCTGTACTTAGAGGGAGAAAGCTGTAATATTCCAGAATACTGGAGTGTCCAATAGTACCCGCAGCCCAACTGGAGGTTTCTCTTAGGCGCAGAGCTGATGCCGCCGCTGACCGAAACCCTTCCAGATCAAGTGGCAAAATGCCCAGAATGACCTGGAGGGCTTCGTTGGGCGTTGTCCTTAGCGCACCGCTTATACAGATCATATTGGATCTATGGACTTTCCGCAACAGATTCAGGTATGTTGCCTTGCTCAGCGCAGGCCACCATACGACGACTCCATAAAGCATGATTGGGCGAATGATGGCCGTGTAGATCCAACTGCATACTGTAGGGCTGAGCCCCCATTTTACCTAAGAAAATGTTTATCGAAATATTAAAGTTCTGCATTGAAGATTATCGGTATTTTAAATATAATGAAACAATATATACACAACAAAAAGGATTACCGATGGGATCGCCAACCTCCCCAATAATTGCAGATATTGTGATGGAAGAATTGTTGGACAATGTGATGAAGAAATTGACGCGAAACCCCAGATTATTAACTAAAAACGTGGACGATCTTTTTGCTATAATCAATGACAACGAGGTATAAAGCATACTTGACGCACTAATTTCATTTGACAAAAATATTAAATTTACTACGGAACTCGAAGACGACGGAAAATTACCATATCTAGATTCAATAGTAATAAGGCGGGGAAATCAACTGAAGATAAAGTGGTATAAGAAGTCTATCGCGTCGGGTAGAATTACTAATTACTATTCTAAACATCCCAAGAATATGATTGCAAATACAGCAATGGGCTGTATAAGATGAATGATGAATATTACAGATGACACTTACCACAAAGACATAGAAAATGAAATTAATATATTATTAAAAACTAATGATTTTCCTGATAAACCCTTTTAAAAAGATAAATCAGCAAATATTCAACGTGAAATGGAAAACCCGAAAATATTCAAGTCGGTAACCTATGTACCAAAATTATCTGAGCGCCTATCAACGTCTGACGTCTATCATAGAGAAGAAATTAAAATAGCACACAAGCCCATGAGCAATTTAAAAAGTATGTTTAACCAAACAAAATCGAAAATACCGCAAATGGAAAAGAGTAACGTTATTTAACAAATCCCTTGTAACGGAAACAACAAAGAATCATGCAGCAAAGTATGTGTTGAAACAACTAAATCTAAATTAAAGATTCGATTATCACAACATAAATCGATTTTAAATATTGCAAAGATATAAATATAAATAACCAGAAAACAGCACTTATGGCCCATTGTGCAACGAGTAAACACTGCCCGAATTTTGATGAAACAAAAGTACTCCAACAAGAACAACAATATGGAAAGAGATTAACATATACTAAACACACCGACTAACACAAGAATTAACCACAAAACAGACGTAGCGAATACCGCGCTCTGATAAAAAACAAAACTAGTTAGCAACTCCACGTAGAAAGGGAATTACGTGTCAATAATGTATGTTATCAATGTCTATGAGTATTTGTTAAAAATTGTTAATTGTTAATTTTTAAATTTTAGTTTGATGTAAATTTATACATATGTTATTTTGTGTCCCTGAGGACGGTTATCGTGTATAACCGAAATATATTAGAAAAAAAAAATGATTTACAAGATCCGTGTTTTTTTTACAAATAATCAGACCTCGAGCCGGCAAATAAAAAACATATGAAGTAGAAAGGTCGCCAAAAATAATATTTAAAATAAAATAAAATAAAATACAAAAAAAATAAAATAAAAAAAATTTAATAAAATAAAATAAAATAACATAAAAAAATAAAAAAATTAAAAAAAATAAAATAAAACATAATAAAATTTAAAATAACAAATAAAAAATAAATAAAATAAAATAAAATAAAATAAAAGAAAATAAAATAAAACAAAAAAAATAAATAAAATTAAATTAAATAAAACAAAATAAACTAAAGAAAAAAAACAAAGCAAAAAAATAAAAAAATTAAATAAAATAAAATTTACCAAAACAAAATAAAATAAAATAAAATAAAACAAAATAAAATAAAATAAAAAACAAAAAAAAATAAAAAAAATAAAAATTAAATAAAACAAAAAAAATAAAATTAAAAAAAAAATAAATAAAAAAAATAAAAAATAAAAATAAAAAAAAAATAAAATAAAATAAAACATTATAAAATCATATATATTATTTCTGTAAGGTCTTTTTGTGTTTGCTCCTAATTTTCTGCTCTCATTTGAAACCAATATTAATAAATAAGGTATCGTTTTAAAGGTGGAGGTTAGCTCTACATGCGAAACCATATATTAATTAGCGGATTGCTTTTGTTTAAGCGTATTTTATAAAAATTAATTTGTTTGATTAAACCATTGTGAATTCACAAAAAAATCAATTTGTACTGCAACGCTATTGTGACTGACATTCATCAGACTTCAGAGCGGTGTTGCCAGAATCGGGGTTATCGCCCTTTTTTGGGGATTTTCCGTCTGCCAATGTAATTTCGAAATGGTTTGGTATTTGTTTCCTTTAGGGGTTATTTGCAATCAAAGTTGCAAGTTTTCATGTGGTTGTTGTAATCACATTAGGCCAAAAAAGTGTTCTGCGCAGAAATGCTGAGGATGGCGTAGCCTGTGTTGGACTGGACGAGTGTTATTTTTTATAAGCAACTCGGAAAGGTGTTCTGCACACAAATACCATGGCTCCCGATCCGAAGTGGGATCGGACCTGGGTCCTTTTTCGGGATTTTGATCATAATTTTTCACTGAAACAAAAAATTAAAAAAGCGCTCCGAGATTCGTGATCCTGCGGCCAATACACGTTCTTTGAGCCCTCCCCAATAATTTTTTTAAATTGTTTTGCAGTTGACCCCTTAAGCTACGTTCACACTGCACCAAATGCGTCACTTTTGGCCAAGTTTTTTCGAGACCGTTCATCCGCAGATTGAATTTGATCACCAAATTAAATTAAATTCATCTAATTTGGCAAACAAATTCATTCTGCGGACAAACATTCTCGAAATAACTTCGCCAAATGCGACGCATTTGGTGCAGTGTAAATGTATCATAAAGGAAACAAATACCAATGCTTTTTGGCTATAAAATCCCCAATTCATGATTTAAGCAACATCGTTTGTTTTTCCCCGCCGAGGAACAAACTCAGAGCAGCACTACAAAAATTTGAAGAGAAATGTTTTTGAAGGTTCTAATGATAACCTGTACATTTATCGCGCCCTAGTTCTTTTTATGTGTGTTTTTCCAAGCTAGAAAAAAAATTTGGCACTCTTGAAACTGTTTTGGTACAAAAAATAAATGTGAGTGGCAGCACTGCGCTGGACTGGTAGTGGTGCAAGTCTTTGATTTTCATTAAAAAAGGACAATGGTGAATGGACATTCTTTTCAAATGTTCAAATGTAGATGGCGCGCGGGCGGGTATTTGCCAGTGGTGAAAGTCTTTAGCAAACACCTGTTGCGAATATTTTTCTTATTCTTTCTCACAAGAAGTGCAGTTGATTTTATTTGTTAATTGAAAATCTTTTATGGATGTTTCTTATTGGATCTTTTATTATACACCGTGATAAAATATATAATTGGTAAGTTCTAAAATGTCTATTGCATTAAACGCTCACCGCTGTGGTCAAAGGTGAAAATTCGTAGATTCGTTTAAAATATGCGAGCCTAAGTTTAAAAACTGGCTACTCAAACTGGGAAATGGTGACTTAGAAATCCAACATGAAATATCCGAGGATACTATTAAAATACCACGACAATACTACGCTGATTATGATAGCCTAATTGCTAAGGTTTACGGCACAAATGAAATAAATGACAGTAAAGCGGGCGACTCACCTCAAGAATTGTTTTCACACGTCAAATTTTCTTGAGCCAATACTCAGCTCATAAGAAAAAATACTACAATTTTCGACGTTGTGGTTGTTGTTAACAATGCATTGCCCTGTCTAGAGTGTATGATCATTCCGAAGATCTTCATCAAGCTCTTCTAAGGGGAGTCCAGGGAAACGTGCAGTTTCAACAGGGTTTGTCCAGAGGGACAGAGGGGTTAGAAGAGTAGGTTGAGATGAACAATTGAAGAGATGTAGAGTATCATGGGGGGTCCTACCACATGCAGGGCATGTATTTAAGATTGTATCATTAAGTCTGGATAACTAGGAGTTTAACCTTACACTATATCCAGACCTAAGCTGTGCCAAGGTCACTCTTGTCTCCCTTGGTAAGGTGCGTTGTTCTTCAGCAATATCCGGTGGAGGACTGTTCAGAACGGGATTCACAGGTAGAGATCCGACAAAAGTGTCTACCGACTCGGTGTGGATGTTGGTTAGAGCCCGCTTATGATTCTGCAGATCAAACGGCAAGGTAATGAGATGTCTCCTTATGTCTCTCGGGGGCGGATCTATGTCCAAAAGATGACGGTTTGGATGTGCTGGCTTGTGGCAGTTCAGAAGGAATTGCCTGCTCAGCATTTCCGCATGCTCTTTTACATTGAGCAGTTTTGCCTCCTGATGGAGGTGAGACTCGGAAGACATGAGGAGACATCCCGTAGCAGTTCTGATGGCAGTATTTTGGCAGACTTGTAACTTCGTCCAGTTGGTGTTATGTACTATGGGTTGTATGTAACCCTACAATTTTCGATGGTTGGCAACACCGGTTTACCTCAAGAAATAAATATGCTCGTATATATTTCTTGAGGTAAACGTGCAGATTCACGGCAAAGATGAGTATATACTTCGCTGCACATGTTTTATACATTTTTATAATAGTAATCTGCAATAAAATGGAAAATGCCGTAAACGTCAAATTTTCTTGACCAGGCACATGAAATATGTACTCGTTTTTTTCTTGAGGCATTTTTGGCAGGTGAGTAGCCCGCTTAACATATACAATTTTTACTCAACAGCTATTTTATGCCCAAAAAATGACGAATGCTCAACTTTTAATGAGTGTATAGTATCAAAATTATTACCCGAGGATAGTAAAGTTTATCCAAGTTGTGATACAGTCGAAAAAAATAAAACTCATAATGCCGGGTATTATCCAACTGAGTTTCTTAACTCTCTAAATCCTTCCGGCTTACCTCCACATAAACTAATTTTGAAGAAAAATCGTAATGTTGATTCGTAATCTTAATGCCAAAGAAGGACTTATAAATGGTGCCAGGATGGTCGTCAGTCATTTAGGCGAGAACGCAATCCGTGTCAAATTAATCGGTTCAGGAAAAATCGCTATAATACCGCGAGTTAACTCCTTCAGATCCAACAGTACCATTCCAGATGATTAGGAAACAGTTTCCCTTAAAAGTAGCTTTCGCTGTGACCAAAGCCCAAGGCCAAAAATTTGATAAAGCCGCTTTGTATTTACCTAGCCCCATGTTTTCGCACGGACAGTTGTATGTGGCATTTTCTAGAGTCAGGCGATTCCAAGATATAACTTTTTCAGCCCAAGCGACATTCAAACAAAAAATTACAAATGATTTTATTTTTGCGTCAAATATTGCATTTAAGGAAGTTTTGTAAAAAAATACATGTGGCCACTGGATCATATTTATAGAAAAAATCGATTGCTTTTTATCAAATTTCCGAAAAATTTACATAAGTTTGTATGACGTAAGTAAACGATTTCAAACCATTTGTTTTTTTTTTGGGCAAGGCGCGCACGGGTCCACCTAGTAAAAAAATAAATGAAATAAAAAAAAATAAAAGAAAAAAAAATAAAACAAAAAAAAAAAAAAAAAAAAAATAAAACAAAATAAAATAAAATATAAAAAAAATAAAAAAATAAAATAAATAAATAAAAACTTTTAATAATTAAATAAAATTAAAAAAATAAAATAAAATAAAATTGAACAAAATAAAATAAAGTAAAATAAAATAAAATAAAAAGAATAAATTAAAAAATGAAATAAAAAAATTAAATAAAAAAATTAAACTAAAAAATAAAAATAAAACAAACTAAAATAATATGAAAAAAAATAAAAAAATAAATAAATAAAAAATAAAAATAAATAAAAATAAAATAAAACAAAAATAAAATAAAAATAAAATAAAAACAATAAAATTAAAAAATAAAAATAAAAATAAAAATAAAAATAAAAATAAAATAAAATAAAATAAAACAAAATAAAATTAAAAAAAAATAAAATAAAACAAAAAAAAATAAAATAAAATAAAATAAAATTGAACAAAATAAAATAAAATAAAATAAATTAAAATAAAATATAAAAAAATAAAAAAATTATTTGTTGCTTTATTGACTTGTAGCAATTTTCGGGATTGTATGAAAATGTGTTTTTTGAGAAAAATTTACCTACGCGCTGCAGGAACCAGACAAGCCGACATATGTTTCGATGATACTGGAGTTACATCTCTTCAAGGACTTTTCTTCCCGGCATTGTGAGAGTCGAACTCACAACACTGTAGTGACTTGTATGCTAGAAGGTCTAGCACCTTAGGCCACTACCCAGCTTGAAGGTAAACCCTTCTCAGTGTCCATTTATGCATATATTTATACTTCCATATAGAACATTTCTTTAATTTCAATGCTAACTTATATGAAAGATTTGCGAATTTTTAGGACTTGGTGTGAAACCTATGAAAGAATTTTCATACTTAATTAAGCACGAATATTTTTCCATTTTTAACATTTAAACTCTTTGTTGCTTTATTGACTTGTAGTCTATTGCTGTAAATACCGACGGTATTTACAAGCAATTTTCGGGATTGTATGAAAATGTGTTTTTTGAGAAAAAATAAAAAAATAAAGTATGTTATGAGTTTGTGGTCATTAATTTGAGAATCTTTGAAACTTTGGTGGACTTGGTTCTTGGTTCGATGACCAACAAAAGGTGATGAAAATTTTCTAAACACAAAGCCATTTGATAAGTGCCCTTGAGCAAGGCCGAAATTACGTAATCATGGTAGCTTGTAATTGTTGTTACTTTTCCATCTTGTTCACTAATAATAAAAACATAGAATAATTTAAGAAAAAAATTATTCCCAAACGGTCAAAAGTCCACCAAAGTTTCAAAGATTCTCAAATTAATGACCACAAACTCATAACATACATATTAATCGCAGGACACAGCGAAAAAAGCCACCCTGTGAAAATAAGCTGCAGCTGTCAGTAAAATGATCACGGGGTGCACTAAAATCCTTGACACTGCTAGTATAAATGGCGGCCAATTGATGTCGCTCTAGTTGTCGATAAGGTAGTATAAAAAACAAAAAACAAATAAAATGAATACATACTAAGTGAACACGATGGATATAAGCTGGCAATAATTTCAACGCAGCTTGGTGTAAGAGGTACACACTGCGGGCTTAGAAATTCCTAATCCCCTTGGTTCTTGGCAGTGGCGTGCCTACGTGTTTCAATCAAGGCAAGCCCCAGTCCTTATAACTCCAACAAACACACACACACATACTGCTGCCAAAGAACATTTCAGACGAAGAAGAAGAGTTCAGGATAGATATTTATCGAATTTTGCACACGGGGAAAAATTTAAACATTTAGGTTTCTTCAATAGGCAAGTTATTGTTTTGCAGATTTTTTAAGCTTTTCCAATCCAAGGGAAAAGGTTTACTTGCACTATTTCCCATTTGCATACATCGCAGAAGCCAAGGCTCACTTGCACAACGAAAATTTATATTTTTAACTCAGAGTTAATGTCAAATTAACTCTGAGCTAAAAAGATAACTCGGCGTCGTGCAAGTGGACCTAAGAAACCTAAAAAATTTTTTTTATATTTTATAATGCCTAGCAAAAAAAAAAAATATTACAGCAATCACCACTATTGAATTCTTTTTTTCTACTTTAAAATATGCGCCAATAATTTTTGAGTAGAGCTCTTTGCACATTAACATTGTAGATATGTATATACATATCCAGTTTGGCTTTAAAGCTTATAGTAACAACAGCACGAAGCTGGCTTCGTAGTTGCATACAAAATTTCTTCTAAATTCAAAAAAACTGTAGCTTCAAAAAGACATTTTAGTAAGGGATTTGAAAGCCAGGTAAAAGCCAATAAGTAAAAGCGAGATGGCAATCATCGCCTAGGCGGTTAAAGGCTATTTTAAGTAAGCAAGTAAGAGATGCCATCATATGCGCTGAAAAAATTGTATGTTAATTGTTTTGCTATCAGCCGACAGATGGCAGGAAGAGCTTTACTTATATGTTTATGCTATTGGCAGTTAGTGAAACCAAATGTAAACCTTAAAGAAATTGTTACGATACATTTTTGAAACATATTGTAGCTCATAGAGGATTAGCTAGGCAAGCCGGGCTTTTCGGCTTATATGGAAGGCACGCCACTGGTTCTTGGTTCGATGACCAACAAAAGGTGATGAAAAATTTCTAAACACAAAGCCATTTGATAAGTGCCCTTGAGCAAGGCCGAAATTACGTAATCATGGTAGCTTGTAATTGTTACTTTTCCATCTTGTTCACTAATAATAAAAACATAGAATAATTTAAGAAAAAAATTATTCCCAAACGGTCAAAAGTCCACCAAAGTTTCAAAGATTCTTAAAAAAAAATAAAATTAAAAAATAAAAATAAAATAAAACAAAAAAAAAATAAAATAAAATTGAAAAAAATAAAAAAAATAAAAATAAACAAAACAAAATAAAATAAAATAAAATAAAATAAAATAAAATAAAATAAAATAAAATAAAATAAAATAAAAAGAAGATAAACTAAATAAAATAAAATAAAATTAAATAAAATAAAATCAAATATTATAAAATAAAATAAAATTAAAAATAAACAAAAAAAATAAATAAAATAAAATTACACAAAACAAAACTAATTAAAATAAAATTAAAAAAAAATGAAAAAATTAAATAAAAAATATAAAATTGAAAAATAAAAATAAAAATAAAAATAAAAATAAAATAAAACAAAACAAAATAAACTAAAATAAAATAAAACAAAATTAAACAAACCAAAATAAAATGAAAAAATTAAATAAAAAAACTAAATTAGAAAATTAAATAAAAAATATAAAATTAAAAAATAAAAATAAAATGAAAATAAAATAAAAATAAAACCATATAAAATAAATAAAATAAAATAAAATAAAATTGAACAAAACAAAATAAAATAAAACAATATAAAATAAATAAAATAAAATAAAGTTAAATTAAACAAAACAAAATAAAATAAAACAAAATAAAAACAAAATAAAATAACATAAAACAATAAATAAAAAAATAAAATAAAATAAAACAAAATAAAATAAAATAAAATTAAATAAAATAAAAAAATAAATAAAATAATATTAAAAAAATAAAATAAAATAAAATAAAATATAATAAAATAAAATAAAATAAAACAAAAAGAATAAATTAAATTAAATTAAATAAAACGAAATAAAATTAAAAAAAATAAAATAAAATAAAACAAAATAAAATAAAAAAATAAATAAAATAAAATAAAACAAAATAAAATAAAAAAATAAATAAAATAAAATTAAACAAAATAAAATAAAATAAAACAAAAAAATAAATAATAAAATTAAAGAAATAAAATAAAATAAAAAAATAAAATAAAACAAAATAAAATAAAATAATATAAAATAAAATTATAAAAATAAACTAAATAAAAATTAAAAAAACTAAATTAAATAAAACAAAATAAAATAAAACAAAACAAAAAAATGGAAAATAAAATAAAATAAAATAAAACAAAATAAAACAAAAAAATAAAAAAAACAAAATAAAATTTGAAAAAATTTAAAAAAAAAATTTAAAAAAATAAACTAAAATAAAACTAAGCAAAATAAAATAAAATAAAATAAAGTAAATAAAATAAAATTGAATGAAGTAAAATGAAATAAAATAAAAAAAAAAATAGTATGTACATTAAATAAAAAAAAATGAAATAAAATAAAATAGAATTTAAATTCAAATAAAATAAAACGAAATAAAATAAAATGAAATAAAATAAAATTAAAAAAATAAAATAAAATAAAATGAACTACCTAAACTATAACAAAATAAATTAAAATAAAATTGAATAGAACAAAATCAAATTTAATAAAATAAAATAAATTAAAATAAATAAATGAAATAAAATAAAGTGAAAAAAATAAATGAAATAAATAAATGAAGTAAAATAAAACAAAAAAATATAAACAAGTAAGGAAGTCTAAGGTCGGGTGAACCGAACATTTAATACCCAGCGGTAATTTTTAGAACGGGATAACAATCATTAGGCCCTAGGATGATTTACTTAATTTCCGTTACCGAATTATTTCAATTTATGTGATTTTCGATATCGAAAGTGGGCGTGGTTGGAGAGCGCTATTTTCCAGTTTCATCGGGTATACTCCCAACAATACTAGTATGATTTGTGCCAAATTCCATCGTTCTATCCTAATCAGTTTAAAAGTTACGACCATTCAAATTTTCAAAAATGTCTCCCTTAAAAGTGGGCGGTGCCACGCCTATTATAAAAAAATTATGAAAAAATCTTAAGAGAATCACCAGGGGATTGACCTATAAAATTATATCATTTTAGCCATTTCAGCTGCCGAGATATGCCAATTTGTGTGATTTTCGAAATTTTCGATATCGTAAGTGGGCGTGGTTGGAGGGCGATTTTATCCAATTTCGTCAAGTATACTCCCAACAATACTAGTATGATTTGTGCAAAATTCCATCGTTCTATCGTAATCAGTTTAAAAGTTACGACCAGTCAAATTTTCAAAACGGCTCCCTTAAAAGTGGGCGGTGCCACGCCCACTATAAAAAAAAAAATTATGAAAAAATCATAAGAGAATAACCAGGGGGATTCACCTATAAAATTATATTATTTTAGCCATTTCAGCTGCCGAGATATGTCAATTTGTGTGATTTTCGAAATTTTCGATATCGAAAGTGGGCGTGGTTGAAGAGCGATTTTATCCAGTTTCATCAGGCATACTCCCAATGATACTAGTACGCTTTGTGCCGAATTCCATCGTTCTGTCGTAATCAGTTTAAGAGTTACGACCAGTCAAATTTTCACAAATGCCTCCCTTAAAAGTGGGCGGTGCCACGGGCGGTGCCACGCCCACTTTTAAAAATTTATGAAAAAATCATAAGAGACTATAAAATTATATCATTTTAGCCATTTCAGCTGCCGAGATAAGTCAATTTGTGTGATTTTCGAAATTTTCGATATCGAAAAAGGGGGCGTGGTTATCATCCGATTTCGCCCATTTTCAATAGCAACCTACCTTGGCCAAAGAGTAACCTGTATATAAAATTTCATGCAAATATCTCAATTTTTACTCAAGTTATCGTGTACACAGACGGACGGACAGACGGACGGACATGCCTGAATGAAATCCTCTTTTCAAACTAAGAACTTTCATATATGGAACTCTACACACAGAATAATTTTCATGTTGAATCAACACTTTTTTAACACTTTTTCAGGTTATTATTTTTCAACACTATCGCTCATGTTGTTCTAACATGAAGCTATTGTTTCACTGTTCCTACATGTTAAATCAACATGAAGGAACAGTGTGAATTTAACATGATCACAAAGGTTTGAATCAACATGATTTCCTGTTGATACAACATTATTTTTCTTGTTAAATCAACACGATCAGACATGTTAAATTAACACTATACTATGTTGAAATAACACTTTCGTCCTGTTAAATTTACACGATCTATCATGTGAAATTGACACGATATGTTATGTTAAATCAACACTATCTATCATGTTAATTTAACAGGTCTTTATTGTTAAATTAACCCTTAAAATAAAACACCTTGTTTTTGATTTTTTTAATAATTTTTATTTAGTTAATTCATTTATCGATAACCTTTAACATACATATTTTCAGGTATGAAAGAATATAATGCTTGTATAATTTATTAACACGATCTGTCATGTTAATTCAACATGTTTTTATTGTTAAATCAACACGATCTATCTGTTAAATTAACACGATCTATCATGTTAAATTAACACGATCATCATGTTAAATTAACACGATCAGCATGTTAAATAATAAAAGTACACATATGTACATACATATACATATTCTTATTTTAATGCAATCATTGGCAACTTCTGCATCGAAAACAGCAACAACAAGCCCCAATCTGAAAATTAAATAAAAAATTGTTTCATTGAAAGCTCTTTAAATTATCCAAGCGATTGTAAAACTGGTAGCACACGTCCAAATAATGTAGGGATAAGTATCAAACGACGCCTTTTCTACCCGGTATCCCTAATCCTAAAGCGTTTCCATGGTATTTATGTATAGTGCGCGTTGTTTTTAACCTACCCCGACATTTTTGGACGTGTTTTAGCAGGAAACGTTTACAAAATATGAAAAACAACACAAATTACTTACCCAAAACTTTTTGCAAAACTTCACAACTTATTCGCAAGTTAAGAAACTATAAATTTCACAATATACATATTAATTATTTATAATATCTACAACTTTTTATCAAGTCTGTATCTACACACTGACTTAAATTCTGTTCTTTTGAGAACAATTCTGTTCACAAGCTTTGATGGGGAACAGATGATACTCGAAAACAACACTTGTTCATGTTAAAACAAACCGAATATAGTGTAAGGGATACACACTAATGTAATTCTAATACAGAAATATTTCATGTTATTCTAACCATACGCTTCATGTTAAAATGTTGGGGAACAGATGGCAGTCGAAAACAACACTTGTTCATGTTAAAACAAACCGAATATAGTGTAAGGGATACACACTAATGTAATTCTTATGCAGAAGTACTTCATGTTATTTTAACCATACGCTTCATGTTAAAATGTTCGTGTTGATTTTCCGAAATTGTTTTTGTTTTACGTACAAGAGGTGTTCATGTTGATTTAACATGAATCATGTTAACTAAAAATGTAAGAAATTTTTCTGTGTGTATATCTATCTCGATTATTATAGAATAAAATAAAGCACCACAAAGTAAGATAAAATAAAAGTTATTCTAAATCTGTCCGTGAAAACTGAAAAGCTGAAATCTTTAGGGAACATGGAGTTTTCGTTATAGTAAGTGTTTCCTGTACGATCGCATTGATCTCGTTATAACACAGGGCAGATCTAGCATAACGTCTTCAGCACAGTTCACCACTTTGACTGCATTCCTGTTGATCCCGGCTTCCCTATTCAAAAACACTGTACCTATCTGTTATATGAAACAAGTGATTTCGGGTTTTTTGGTGGCCTCTGTGGGCTGTTTAGCGAATTCTTTTCTACATTATTTTAGCGACATTAAAAACGTAGGATGTGGAAATGTTTGATACTGTATTATAGAATTGGAGCTTTTATTTATGGAGCGTCGACCCTTTACCAGTGTCACAGAGCCTAGATTTAAACCACTTTCAAACAACCCTAGTACCTTTACAATAATAAATGAAAGTAAATAGCTAAATGTTAAAACGTTTACTTTGTGACGCTTCACTGATGACACTGCAGATAAAGAGCGGGGTCGATAACGACGGGTGGGTAATATGGAAAAAGTATCTACAATATGATTATATAGTGTAGCTACAGCCATGTACCAACACTTGTATGTAAGTGTGTGCATCTACATATTTCTAGCGTGCTACCGCTCCATGTCTTCCAGGCCACGCAAAATGACAGCGGAACCCCAATTTACAAGCGAAACACTTTTAAAATCAGTGAATTTTAAATGAAATTTGTGAAATGAAGGCGACAGTATGTAGCATTTTAAGCGACAATGACAATCATTAAATGCACAAAAACCCTTAACACAAAAAAAAAAAAAAATTGTATTATAACTTTGGTCCCATGTTTGTAAGTATGTGAAGAAGAAGAAATAGACCTACTAATAAGTATACCGTTATGATCAGGACGATGAGCTGAGTCTATTTAGCCATGTCCGTCTGTCCGTCCGTCCGTCTGTTTTTACGCAAACTAGTCCCTCAATTTTAGAGACATCTCAATGAATTTTGGTATGGAGGCGTTATTTTATATGAGAATAATCATTTGTCGGAACCAGCAAGATCGGACCAAAACTACTCATAGCTCCCATACAATCGATTGTTCCGATAAACAGATTTCGGGCTATAACTTCTGTAATTAAGGAACTAGTAACGTGAAATTTTGTAACTTTTGTTATTTTTACATGGAAAATGTAGATATTGAAAATCAGTAAGATCGGACCAATAGTACTCATAGCCCCCATACAATAGAGCTGGAAAACAATCGATGGCACTATCGATACTATCGGTAGTTTTTTTGGTGAGGCACTATCGATGGTTTTTTTTCTATAGCGATATATCGACCATGTTGAAAGTATGCACATTTCTAGCGTCACTTGTTGGAATTTCAAAAGTTTCACAAATAAGGTCAAATTTTGCGAAAAAATTATTATTTTTTTAAAAAGAATTATTTATTAAGTCTTCTTAACACTACTTCTAAAAAATTTGCTAAAATTGTGGGAGAGGGATCAAGAGGCGTGTTTGGGCCTCAAGATCACGAATCAGGAAGCGCTTTTTCAATTATTTGTTTAAGTGAAAAGTTATGTTCAAAAATCCGAAAAATGACCCGGGTCCGCTCCCAATTTGCTTCGGGATACATTGTGTTTGTGTGCAGAACACCTTTCTGAGTTGGGGACCCTCAGCCGGTCCAACACCGGCTACGCCATCCCCAGTATTCCTCCGCAGAACACCTTTATGCAAATTTTTAGGGACAATTTCTATTGCAAATATCTCTTCACAGGAGCAAAATATTAAAAAGCGCTTCCGGATGCGTAATCATCAGGCCAAAACACGTATTTTGATTCCTCTCCCATAATTGTATCCAGTTTTTAACAGTTGGGTGCTAAAGGAAACCAATACCTGTTGTCGATATTTGAATTGCTATTTATACGGTGGCACGACAAAAAATCGACCCGTGCAAATCAGCCGTTATTTAAAGCCATTTGAATTTTGTCGATACTATCGATAGTCAATTTTGAAAATATCGAAAATATTGCAAGGCGGCAATATCGATAGTTTTCCAGCTCTACCATACAATCGATAGTTCCGATAAACGGATTTTGAGCTATAACTCCTGTAATTAAACAGGTAGGAACGTCAAATTTTGTAACTATAGCTCTTTTTGCATGAACAATATCGATGCTGAAAATCATTGAGACTCGATTAAAATTTCATATAGCCCCCATACAATCGATAGTTCCGATAAACGGATTTTGGGCTATAACTCCTGTTATTAAACAGGTAGAAACGTCAAATTTTGTAACTGTCGCTCTTTTTGCATGAACAATATCGATGTTGAAAATCATTGAGACTCGATTAATATTTCACATAGCCCCCATTAGACCTGGCGTTAATTTTTTTTTTGGTATTTCGAATTCGGGTAGCGATCAATATATGCGATTTGATGCCAAAAATGATATAGCGAATTTTCAGGCTGATTGGATGATGCCAACCCGTGCCATAATGGGGTCAAAGGTCAAAATTTTTGAAAAACACACAAACACATTTTTTCAGTTAATTTTTTTACTTAATTAGTTACTATACGTAGTGCTGCTACTTTTTGCATGAATCTCATTTATTCTCTATAATTTTTCTTAACATTAGCTGTAATCCTTCACATTTCTGACCATTTCTAATAAAAATGGCAAAATATACAAATTTTCTCTCAGTGAGATAGCAACACCAAAAGGAACGGGATTGCCTTCCAGTAAAGAAATGAGAAATCTGTCAATTTAAAATACAATTTCAAAACAAATGTTGCCTGAAATGAGCGTCACTGTTCCTACAGGAAAGTAAATTGCCAAACAGCTGATCGTTTGACAGTTTTACAATAGTCTTCTGAGAAGTAGTGTATTAATAAAACTTGCAACTTTCTGACTTTTAATAATAGTTTAATTTATATAATTAAATAATCTCAGAAGAAAAATTTATCGTTGAAAGCGCTGCGGTCTGCTGACACAAATATAAACTTGATTGGTAAATGTGAACCCAAAATAGTTGGTGTAAAATTACCATCAAAAAAGCAAGCAAAAATTTATCGTTGAAAGCGCTGCGGTCTGCTGACACAAATATAAACTTGATTGGTAAATGTGAACCCAAAATAGTTAGTGTAAAATTACCATCAAAAAAGCAAGTACTTCAGTGTTTTTTTTTTTTTATAATGTACGCTGTGAAAAAAAGACATTAAATGAAAGCTCAAGATTGGTGTTGGATGAAGTATTGCCCTTTTGGGAAAAAGCTAGAATCCCAACGCCAGATCAAAGAACATGTGCTGCAAAAGTGATTACCTAAACTTTATCAAGAGTGGAGAACAGTGCAAAAAGTTTCCAAATCTAAGTATCCGAGTCATCGCAAAAAAGAAAATGACTTTAAGGAAAGTTTAAACAATTTATTTGACATTGCCCACGTTGACGCTCTGAAGCTTATAAGTATACAGGAGGATAGAGACTTTTTAATAAAGCAGCGAGAAAATGGGCGTATTGGTAGCATGACTTGCGTCGATCCAAATGTCACAAATAAAGAAAAGAGGAGGGCAAAAAGATTGGAAGATGGAAAACGTCGACAAGAACGTTATGAAAAGAACAGAAGCACTTCAGGTAATTATTATATAGTGTTTGCACACACAGAGGCTAATTTTTTATGCAAACAATTTTTTGTAGACTTGACTATGGAATACGTTGAATTTGAGAGTGATGTATCGGGAAATGACGTGCAGGCCTTGGATTTGGATGAAACTGATAACATTCCAAGTTGTTCCAATAGGCCGATTCAAAGACGCGGAAAAAAGCATTTTATAGATGACAGAAAGCTAGCTTGTATGGATGCTGGCAATATGTCATCTCCATTCGCTATACATTTTATCAGTGCAACTATTAAGGCGTTGGGTCACAATATAGAGGATTTTGTTCTCAATTGTACACGTTTGCGTGAACAGCGTAAAAATTATCGTCGGCGTCATGGCAAAGAAATTATGGAAAATTTTAAGGTAATATTTTTTCGGCCAAGTAATAACTTCTACTTTAAGCATAATTTTTATAGATCCCCCAAACATTTGTTTTACATTGGGATGGAAAGATACTTCCCGCGATTGCTGAAAAAAAAAGTTGATCGCTTGGCTATTGTGCTCACCTCAGAGAACGTTGAAAAATTGATAGCTATACCGACTATTAAAGTTGGAACTGGTGATGCAGTGGCTCAATCAGTCTACGACTATTTGTTAAAAATGAATATGCTGAGCTCATTAGAAATGATATGTTTTGATACGACTGCTGCAAATACTGGCCCTCATAATGGGGCTGCAACTTTATTAGAACGTAAACTGGAACGCAGCTTATTGTGGTTACCATGTCGCCACCATATAGCAGAAATTTTATTAAGAGCTGTTTTTGAAATTAATTTCGGAAAATCAAGTGGCCCAGAGGTTGCTATTTTTGAACGTTTTTCACGGGAATGGGGCACACTTAATTCAAAAGTATATAGCACTTGTATGCAGGATCAAAATGTTTTGAGTGTCATATCTTTTGAGGAACGCTAAACAAGCAAAAACTTTTGTCTTGAATATTTAGCGAGAGTACACATTCGACACGATTATAGAGAGCTTCTACAACTTGCTTTTATTTTTCTTTTTTTCTCGTTTGAAAATTTCAATGGATTTCTTACGCTTAGATCCATCAACTGGCCCAAAAATGAACAAATCGTCAAATGCATTACTGTTATGAATGACGCCGCGGAACGAAAAGTCAACCTAATAACAGACTTTAACAGATGCTTGACTCACAATGAAGAGGACAAACAGTACTTGTTACACATTGTAGAAGGCTACCGAAAGGAGTTTCCAGCCTATACAAAATCTTCTTTGATTTAAAATAATAAAAACTAGGATCGCCCGTGGTCGAAATTCGACCATTGGAAATTTTCTTCAACTCTCTCTTAATATACATATCGAGCCCTACCCGCGAAAAAAAGGTAAGCGACAAAAGCAACTTTAGAGATATTAGCAGGGGGCGGTTACCAATGGCAAACGGGTGGCGCACACACAGTACCAATGGGACATACCACACTTTCGAAGATCTTTCGACACACTTTGTCATCCATGGAAGAACACCTCTGTCGGCAATGGATAGTGTTTGAAAAAGACTTCCAGGAGTGTAAAGAATGGTTCAGTGAAAAATATAATTTTCCTGGAGGTGAAATAAGGCTATAAATATAAAAATTTTATGAAACTTTCTCATTTTAATACATTGCAGTTGTTGGCGCTGTCGATGGAACTCATTTACAGCTATTAAAACCTATTGAAAACGAGCATATTTATTTCAATAGAAAAGGAAGGCATAGCATCAATGCAATGATTGTAAGTAAGGTTTTTCTGAAAAAAACAAAAAAACCATTTCCTTGGAACTTGTTTAATTATCGCATTGGACCTTCTTCAATGTTCATGATGATTAAAGCTATATGCCTAAAATATGGAGGGGCTGCACACGATTCATTTGTTTGGAAGGCATCGAATGAGAGAATGGTTATGGAGCGACGTTATAACAACGGTTATACCAATTCGTGGCTATTGGGTAACTTACAAATATTTTATAATAAAACAGTAATTTAAGAAAATGTATTTCTCAGGAGATTCCGGATATCCTCTTGAACCATGGCTTATGACCCCGTACCGCTTGAGAGAAAATGAAGTTGACGCTGGCAAATGTATCTTCAATGATATTCATAGTAAAGCCCGGAGCCTTCTTGAACGAACCATAGGTGTTTACAAAGGTTTTTATATTCAACGAATAACTTCTAAAAATATAAATTGTATGCGCAACGTCTTGGCCTTTCTGGACATCGAAGGGGCTTTCAACAATATAAGGCCGGAGGCTATTAACACTGCTTTAACAAACCTGGGCATAAATAGGTCTCTTATTGGACTAATTGATCAACTACTAAAGGGAAGGAAAATAGTTTCTTCACTGGGAACAGTTGATCTTTCACGCTATGTCACAAGAGGAACGCCTCAGGGTGGTGTTCTCTCCCCGCTCCTATGGAACCTCACCGTAAACTCGCTGCTATGAGACACAAGGTGGGGGGGGCGGGAAGATAGTGGCATATGCAGACGATTTAGCTATTGCATATAGGGGCAAATTCCCACAAACCCTGTGTGACTTGATGCAAGTAGCACTGCGAGAAGTTTCTTCATGGTCCTCTCGCTGCGGACTTAGCATCAACCCGGCTAAGGTGGAGCTTGTCCTTTATACCAGGCGGTACAAGATACCACCGCTGAACCTTCCAGAACTAGATGGCGTGCGCCTGAATTTAGCTGAAAAAGCCAAATTCCTAGGCACAGTTCTAGATAGAAAGCTTAACTGGAAGGAGAATGTCATCCAGCGCCAGAGGAAAGCGTGCATTGCCCTTTACACGTGTAAAAGAGCCATTGGCAAAAAATGGGGGCTCAGCCCCAAAATTTGCAGATGGATCTACACTGCGATAATCCAGCCAATTATGCTGTATGGAGTCGTGGTATGGTGGCCTGCGCTAGGAAAGGCAACAAACCTAAATCTGTTAGGAAAAGTCCACAGATCGAGCATGATCTGTATAAGCGGGGCGTTAAGAACAACGCCCAATGAAGCTCTCCAGGCCATTCTTGGCTTTTTGCCACTCGATCTGGAAGGGTACCGGGCAGCAGCAGCATCGGCTGTGCATCTAAGGGAAACGTCCGTCTGGGGCGCAAGCACTATTGGACACTCCTGTATTCTAAGATCTTACAGCTTTCTCCCTCTGAGCACAGATCGGTGTGCGACCACAACAGTCGGAGATTGTTGTTTTAGAATAAACATTCCCAGCAGGGAAGACTGGGAGAACATAGATCGGTGTCCCGCTACTAATGGCGGCACTTTTATATACACCGACGGCTCGAAGTTAGACGGCAGAGTCGGAGGAGGGGTTTACTCAAGGGATTTGGACCTAGAACTCTCCTTTAGACTACCTGATCACTGCAGCGTCTTCCAGGCTGAAGTTTCTGCAATCATGGACGCCGTGACTTGGATAGGTGAACGCACCATCGGACAGGATATCTGTATTTTCAGCGACAGCCAAGCGGCCATCAAATCCCTTGGCTCTTACTCGTTCAACTCTGAACTGACGCTCAGCTGTCGTCGATCTCTTCAAGAGATGGCCCAACAGAACCGCGTGAACCTCACATGGGTCCCGGGACACAGGGACATTGAGGGAAACTGTAGGGCAGACGAACTTGCCAGGCAGGGCACGACCAAGCAGATTCTTCAAGATAAAGAGCGTATAGGTATGCCGTTTGCCACGTGCAAGCTAATGCTGAAGGAGCATACACTCCGCGAAGCCAACGAAAGATGGCTACAAGCCCCAGGGTGCCGGATATCCAAGCAAACCTGGCCAAAATGCGATCTTAAAAGATCTAGACACATATACGCCCTAAAAAGGAAGGAAATCTCCATATTAATAGGTGTTTTAACCGGGCACTGCCTTATTGGTAGGCACGCAGCAAGGCTAGGCGTTCCCTACCGACGATGCTTCAGGTGTTGCAAAGAGGTTGAGGAAGAGGAAACGGTGGAGCACCTCATCTGCAACTGCCCGGCCTTAAGCGGAGCGAGAAGGCGCTCTCTGGGAGTTCCCTTCCTGGTTAGCTTAAGCCAGGTCGCGGAGCTAGACATAAAGGACTTGATGGCCTTCATCAAGTTATCAAAATGGTTCGAGGAGGGGTAGCGGTGTCGGTTAGGAGTGTCAGTCCCGGGTTTCGGCTATATGGAGAGTCCCGACAGCACTGGGATTTTCCATATGGCCGGGCCCCGGGACTGACTTTCCTAGTGTTTGGTGGTATCACAACGGGCCTTTTATTACTGGCCTAGGTGTGCCTTTGCGGCAGCCACTTCTACCTACCTACCATGCGCAACGTCTACTTTAGGCCGCTGGAGAATATTGTCAGACGACAGGAAGCCAAGGTATAATCCAACAGTAGTTGCGAAAATTGCAAATCTCTGTGCCGCTCTTCACAATCTGTGCATAAGCCGAAATATTCTTTTGCAAAGTAATAATGAAAGTGTCACTTCACTACAGGAGGACGGGATAGAATCTTCACTTCCGGAAAGAGGTAGTCGAGAATCAGAAAGAACGAGGAATCGAATAAAAGATCATATTTTCCAATCTGCAATATAATAAATTCAGTTTTATTGCCTCTTAGGCCTTGGCGGCCGCCGTGGTGTAGCGGTTAAGTGTTCGGCCTTCTACACCAAGTCGTGGCGGTTCGATGCCCGGCAAAAGTAACATCAAAAATTATTTAGAAAGAAAATTTTTCTAAAACGGGGTCGCCCCTCGGCAGTAGTTTGGCAAACTCTCCGGGTGTATTTCTGCCATGAGAAGCTTCTCAGCAAAAAATTTATTTGCTTTGCAAGTGCCGTTCGGAGTCGGCAAAAAACTGTAGGTCCCGCCAACTTATAGGAAAAACTCAAAAGCAACACACCACAAGTTGGAAAGAGAAGCTCGGCTAAAAAAAAAAATCTCGTTAGAGGTTATGATAACCTGTTGGTATATCGCCGCCATTAGTTTTTAGTACCTAAATAAATAACATACATAAAACAAAAATATTGTACTTCATTTTTATCACTGAGTTTTCTCATAAATTCATTTGTTTTGTGTTTTTGGTTTCAACAAATTGATTTCATATTTAAGTTTTTCTATATCTAACTCTAATACTTGTATTTTCATTCTTTTATATTGATTGCTTGCTGCAATTTGCTGTTCCAGTAACTGGACCTTTCTCTGTCCAATCTCGTTACTTTCCTTAAACAGCTTTAGTATTTGGGTTTGAAATTTATTTTGGTTTTCAACTGCTTTTTCGATGATTTCAAGTTTTGGATCAACACACCTTCTTCTAAGTTTCGGAGTTGGTGGTCGCTCGGTGTCACTTTCTGCATCACTCACGGTCTTAGCTGTTTGTGACTCAGTCTCGCTTGGATTTTTATTTTCATCGTTACTCAGTGATTCTTCATCACTTGTTATTCGCCTAAAACATTCACTTATAAACGATTCGTCCGGCTGAGGAGCAGTTTTAGAAGAACACGGGCGTTCTGCATTGCTGCCATGTGATGTCGTATTCGGAACGCCCATTAAGTGTTCATTTATTTTAGCTGCAGCAATTACGCGTTCTTCATATGCGCTTAATTGAACAGCATCATATGGCCCACCACCAGTTTTCTTCATGCTTTCCATGCGTTTAGTTTGCTTTCTTTTAGCATTATATTTGTGATCAGTCCATACCTACAAAGAAATATTACAAGAATATGTTACAACAGAGGAAAATATTATCAACTTAATTGTGTTACTACGCACTTTCTGCCATCCCTTCGTTGGCCTAGTAGGAGGTCCGTTACTATTTAACATTCCCGTTAGTTTGGTCCAGAGTTGATTTTTCTTTGCGCGGCCATTCGAAACATTTTGCAAGCTATTTTTAGCTAACGCATCGTGTTTTTCCATGAATTCGAGCATAAGTTTATGTTGATTAGAATTAGCTTGTTGACTCCTAAATATACATGTAAAATGTATTAATACAAAAATTTTAAATTTTAAAATAGCATTTTTTACTTACATTTTGTTGCGATTGACGGTTGAGAAAAAGCAAAACGAGAGCAAAAGTGGTGTCGAACAGTTTCTATCGAGCATTCGATAAAATACAACGACATTTTTTGTTAGGGAAAGCAAGAACGATAATTCGATACTCGTTTTTGCTCGATATCGAATTACAGAAAGCCACCCAAGTTCACATTTACAGTAAGATATTCTAAATAATTTATCCCACTGTTCACCTTTATTTTTTGAAGCTGTTTTGATAACACTATAATAGTTTTTCACCAAATAAGTGATCTTTTTTCGAATAGTAGATCTTTTCACTATTGGTATACACGCGCGTTCCCACAATTTACTGATCTCCTTAATAGCATATTCAGCATAATCTAACAGCTTACACTTTTTAGGAACTTGCGAAGTTCCTTTTTGCTTCAAATATATCAAATAACTAATTACTTGCCGATTAGTCGGTAGCTTGTCTGTGCTTAGGTCACTCTTATCAAACGGCATTTTTTTAAATAATGTTAATAAGAGACTTTTATGAAATAAATAATGACACGTGAATGACATTTAAGTAGACACTTGCTTCACCACTACTAATTTTTTTTTAATACAGGGTGTTGGTTTTAGTATAAATGAAATAAAAACTGAACTTGGCATGAAGGGCTAAAAGTTTCTATTGATGAAATATTGCCTTGGTGAATACCTTTCTAAAAATGTATCACTTTTGATAATCGAACTAGAAATATAGAAGTTATAGAAAAAAAACAAATTTCGCTGTTTTTACAGGGTGACAAAAAAATTTAAAAACATTTATTTGAAAACCTCATAAGGTAAGTGTTCAAACTGGGGGGGAACATTTTCAACTTTTTTTGGTGATACGCTCTAATGTCCAGGTAACAAATATGTTATTTTGATATTTTTAACAAACACTGACTTTTCTAGGAAAAACGCCAAGGCAGCGAGCATGGCTCTGTTCCGGTTTTGACCTGCATAGCTATCACAGTAAAGACTTATTGATTCCTGAGTTTTTCTTTCATCTACTAATGTTAAATACTGAAAAATAATTGTGCTAATTTCATTGCAACCCCTTTTTCCATCAGATTCTCCCCAAATAAAGCAATATCCATTTTTGGTGCCGTTTTTATACACACTTTAGTTGTAGTAGGCATACGTTCGGGAACAGAATAAGTTAACGCTTTTCCCGTGAGGAGTGTTAAGCACCTTTTGAAGATCAAAACTAGCACATAAAAGCTCGGAATTTGATTTCCCTTTTTTTTGGTCCTACAGAAATAATTCTTTGGATTTTTCTTTGGCTTGAATGTGATTTCTGTACTCTTCAGTATGACGGAAATCACTTTTTGCTTCATTGCCCATATTTTTATAATGCTCGCAAGTCACGCACTTATCTTTTTTGGGCAAATGAAATCCGATATGAAATTCATTGTTGAAAATATTTCGGAAAACTCGCAAAGATAACTTGGCTGATTTTTGGTTGATGCTCTTTAAATGTTTAACATAACATTTATATAGCCCTGCTACATTACGAAACTCATGTGAAATGTACTCTTATTACGGCAATAATGAGAAGGCACTGCAGGCAACTTTTCAATGAATGCTTTTAATATACATAGATACTTTAGCTATACCTGATTTGTTATGGGGCTCCTTTCGTTCCTTATTTTCAATAACATTGAGATACTTAGCATTATCCCCCGCTGATATTAACAATGTTTGCGATATACTCAAAGTACTTAACAAAAATTTTTGGCACACTTTTATGGTTTTGTCGTTAAAATTTATGGAGTAATCGTAGCTAAACTTTTTCTTGGGACTTGTTGATCTCACCCTCCGGATATTCTTTCGTCTTATACATGAAAGCAGCCAGTCTTTTTGCCTTAATTTATTTCCGATACCCCAAAAGTGTTCATTTATGGAAATTCTGTCGCTCTCAGTGAAATTTGTCATGCAATCATTTCCACATTTTTTGGTAGCACAGGGGTTTTTTCGAACTCCAGTAGACCGCTTTTTTTTAGTAAGGAGTCGCTTACACGGCTAAAAATTTGAACCTAAATTTTAAACTTTTTTGGACTACATATATGACCAAACCAAATTTGGATTCAAATTCAATCTAGACCACTTTTCATGAAAATTGGCTAAAGGAATCGGGTTTCAATTATAAACAAGAAATGTTTTAACAATTTTTTAAAGATAAAATAAATTTTTTCTCCGTTGGCGGGAATTCGAACCAAGACTCCCCGCATCATGCCCGCCTGCTCTATCACTGAGCTACATCGCACACATAAATGTTGTTGGCAAAATTCAATCTTGAATAAGCTTTCAAAAATAAATTTGAATTTTCAAACCCAAAAGTTTAAATTTTAGACCGAAAAGTTTTAAGAATAAAATAAAACTAAAACAAGTAAGGAAAGCTGTCTTCGGCTGTGCCGAAGGCTAAATACCTTTCATGAATAAGCGTCACGATTTTCACTGTTTGATCCCCAGTACAGCCTGTGTGAATTTAACTTTAGCTCATACCGAAATTATCGGAGCTATCGATTATATGGGGACGATGTGTTATATTGGTCCAATCTCATTGATTTTTGACATCGACATTCCACATTCTAAAATAGCAACATTTACGAAATTTCACGTTCCTACCGATATAATTACAGGAGTTATCTACCAAAATCCGTTTATCGGAGCAATAGATTGTATGGGGGCTATGTGAAATATTTATCCAATCTCGATGATTTTCAACATCGATATTTCACATATAAAAATAGCGATAAGTACAAAATTTCACGTTCCTACGTGTTTAATTACAGGAGTTATAGCCCAAAATCCGTTTATCGGAATAATCGATTGTATGGGAGCTATGTGAAATATTTATCCCATCTCTATGAGTTTCAACATCGATATTTCACTTATAAAAATAGCAATACTTACAAAATTTCACGTTCCTACGTGTTTAATTACAGGAGTTATAGCCCAAAATCCGTTTATCGGAATAATCGATTGTATGGGAGCTATGTGAAATATTTATCCCATCTCTATGAGTTTCAACATCGATATTTCACATATAAAAATAGCAATACTTACAAAATTTCACGTTCCTACGTGTTTAATTACAGGAGTTATAGCCCAAAATCCGTTTATCGGAATAATCGGTTGTATGGGAGCTATATGTTATATTGGTCCGATCTTGCTGGTTCCGACAAATGATTCCTATATTGGAAAATGGTGGCCGCATACCAAATTTCAGCCAAATATCTCAAAAACTGAGGGACTAGTTTGCGTTCAAACAGACAGACAGACAGACGGACAGACGGACAGACGGACATGGCTAAATCAACTCATCTCGTCATCCTGATCATTTCGGTATACTTATTGATGGGTCTGTCTCTTCTTCTTCTCATATTTACAAACATCGGACCAAAGTTATAATACCATTTCATGTTCATGAAAGGTATAAAAAAATGTGGCAGCTGACAGAACTCGAACGAAAACGCTCTGGAGTCACAGCCGACTGCTCTACCGCTGAGCTATGACGCACATGAAGTTTTTGTGGGAAAAATTCAATTACATTAAAACAAAACAAAAATAAAAAATTTAGACAGCTTTTTCATTTAGATTTTAAATCGAAACCAAAAGAAATTGAAAATCTTTGTAGGTATTTGGACGGTTTGAAATATTGTACAAAAAAGTTTGAGAAATTGATTAATCTTTATACGGGTTTAAAATTTAGGTTAATTTTTTTAGCCGTGTAATAACTCCTGCTTTACATTCCTGTGCATGAATTTTAATATTTTTCTTTTAAACAAATTTTTTTAAAGCTATTTTTTGAAAATTACAATACTGATGTTGGGATCAACATTTTTAATTCTATATAACTAACTTCACTTTTTTGTATGAAAAATACATTTTCTGCTTAGAAGAAATACTTTTCCAATATTTTATTTCTCTAAAAATTTCTTTAAAAATCGAAAAAGCTTAGCACATTAAATTACACTGAATCACAAATTCCAACTTTTTTTCTGCACCAGAGACGCCATAGTGAAATTCCTATGTAAAATCACCTCCTAATTCCGAAAATCAAAGTTATTTTTACTTGAATGGTACCGTTTTTGAGATATTTACGATTTACCGTTATTTCAAAAAACAAAAAAGATGGCTCCACTTAATCGTGTATATCTCAAGAACAAATTGAGCTATTCGAAAACGGTTTGAAAAATTTGAAAGCTTATAAAATTTACTATAATCAGTACATACAACACTTTTTGCTAGGTCCTGCAGATTCAAACATAGTGAATAATCATTAGGGATTTTTTTAATTTTTTTTGTAAAAATATAAAAAAAATTGTACTTTGCGAGGAAGCATCTCGAAAACTTTTTGTTTTTTAGCAGATATTTCCCCCCCCCCCCCTCTAAGCTCTGTTTTATTACAAAAAAAAACAAGCTATCAGTGAACAAAATCGATGAACTAATACAAAAGTTATAAGCATTCAAGTAAATATATCCATTTAATACTTAAGTACCCTACAAATAATAGCATATGTACATATGGTTCTGTCTTAACTCTATGATCTTATTATACCTTTCATGAACATGAAATGGTATTATAACTTTGGTCCGATGTTTGTAAATATGAGAAGAAGAAGAGATAGACCCATCAATAAGTATACCGAAATGATCAGGATGACGAGATGAGTTGATTTAGCCATGTCCGTCTGTCCGTCTGTCTGTTTGAACGCAAACTAGTCCCTCAATTTTTGAGATATCTGGCTGAAATTTTGTATGTGGCCACCATTTTGTAATATAGGAATCATTTGTCGGAACTGACAAGATCGGACCAGTATAACATATAGCCCCCATACAACCGATTGTTCAGATATAAGGTTTTTTGGCCAAAACTTCTGCAATTAAAAAGTTAGAAACGTAAAATTTTGCAACTCGAGTACTTTCTATTTATGTAGTGTATATAGTGAAAATCAACCAGATCGGGCAAATGTAACATATAGCCCCCATACAACCGATTGTTCAGATATAAGGTTTTTTGGCCAAAACTTCTGCAATTAAAAAGTTAGGAACGTAAAATTTTGCAACTCGAGTACTTTCTATTTATGTGGTGTATATAGTGAAAATCAACCAGATCGGGCAAATGTAACATATAGCCCCCATACAACCGATTGTTCAGATATAAGGTTTTTTGGCCAAAACTTCTGCAATTAAAAAGTTAGGAAAGTAAAATTTTGCAACTCGAGTACTTTCTATTTATGTAGTGTATATAGTGAAAATCAACAAGATCGGGCAAATGTAACATATAGCCCCCCTACAACCGATTGTTCAGATATAAGGTTTTTTGGCCAAAACTTCTGCAATTAAAAAGTTAGGAACGTAAAATTTTGCATCTCGAGTACTTTCTATTTATGTAGTGTATATAGTGAAAATCAACAAGATCGGGCAAATGTAACATATAGCCCCCATACAACCGATTGTTCAGATATAAGGTTTTTTTGGCCAAAACTTCTGCAATTAAACAGTTAGGAACATACAATTTTGTAACTTGAGTACTTTCAATTTATGTAGTGTGTAGAGGAAAATCAAGAAGATCGGGTAAATATAACATATATTTAGCCCCATACAACCGGTTGTTCCGATATAAGGTTTTTTGGCCAATACTTCCGCATTTAAAAAGTTAGGAACGTAAAATATTTCACCTTTAGTACTTTCTACATATGTAATGTGTATAGTGTAAGTCAGTACAATTGAACACGTATAATATATAGCCTCCATACAATCGATTGTTCCGATAACTCGGATCCTATTATTTTGTAAGTTTTTTTTAAATTATAACAAAGATGTGTAATGTGTATAGTAAATATAGTTAAATTGAAACAGGCTGTACTGGGGATCGAACAGTGAAAATCGTGACGCTTATTCATGAAAGGTATATAGCCTTCGGCACAGCCGAAGACAGCTTTCCTTACTTGTTTTATAATTGAAAAAGTTATGTGTCTTGTTTTGACGCTTATTTAGATTAGGATCGGTTTCTCTTATGAGAAACCAACAGTAGTCGCCCATCATAGCGACATCCCAGAATCCTTGATACCGACTTTCAATCACTTTCATTTGCTGGTGAAACCTTTCGCCATGCTCGTCACTTTCGTCGCCAAGATTTTGCGGGAAAAAATTTAAGTGGGAGTGTAAGAAATGAATTTTTAAAGACATATTTACTCCTGAAAGAAAATAAAAAAGTAAATTAGATAAATACATAAGTGACACATTAGTATATAATTTTCTTAGGCTGGATTTATCTTTCAATTCAGAACAAATTTTTTGTTTATATTTTTCCCGTTCTTGTTTGTTCGGAACTGGACGATGAATTCAGATTTATGGCTATATATTCTCATCTAAATTTATGTAATATATAATTTATTATAATATGTTTTTTTATTTACCCATTTCCGCATAGTTTTTGATTAAGTCGTTCACTATCATCTCGTAGTTAGGACTTTTGTGTTTGCCTAAAAAAGAAGTAACGACCTTTTCAAAAGAATCCCACGCTGCTGCCTCCACTGGTGACAATAGTTCTTTGAAATGGTTATTGGTCATCATTTTCCTTATTTGCGGTCCCACAAAAATCCCTTCCTTTATTTTTGCTTCTGAAATCTCTGGGAAGATTGTCTTCAAATGATGAAAAGCTTCGCCTTCTTTGTCCAAAGCCTTCACAAAATTTTTGATAAGGCCGAGCTTGATGTGGAGCGGCGGTAGAATTATTTTTTCCTTCTTTATAAGTGGAGAGTATTTTATGTTATCTACCCCAACTTGAAACTCGATTCGTTCTGGCCAATCCTTTATGATGTAGTGGTCTTGACGAGCTCGGCTATCCCATTTGCATAGAAAGCAACAGTATTTTGTGTATCCACTTTGTAGACCACATAGCATTCCAACGACTTTAAGATCGGCACATACATATTTTCCAATCATGTTCTTCGTATTTGATTAACTTGAGCAATTTTTGCATTATCTCATATGTTTCCTTCGTATTTGCTGCATGCGCGATCGGGATAGATGGCTTTTGGTTGCCAATATGCAATAATACGGCCTTTAAACTTAATTTATTGCCGTCTATGAACAATCGCCACTCTTTTGAATCATATGGTTCACCAAATTGTTTGAATAGACCAGCAATGTCTTTGCAGTAACAAACACTGTCCTCCTTCGTATAGTACTTGGAAAATTCTTCGTGACGAGTACTATAATATGTTACCTTAACATCGGATGAAACAAATTTAAATTGTTGCATTCGAGAGGCGTGTAGTTCGGCCTTTTCCTTTGACAATTCCAAATCCCTTATCCAATCATTGAGTTGTGCTTGTGACAAAGAATTTCTTTCGTTTTCCGTTTGAAATTCAGTACAACATGATGCCGCGTAATCAGATACTACTGTTGACAATGAAACTGGAGCCGGAACTAAAGTTAAATTTGATTCTGGCAATATCGCTTCTGTTGAAATTAGTTCTGGTAATAACACTGTAGATACGCTCGCATAGGTTACTTTTCTGGGCTTTCCAACCCCAAGTACTTTTGTAGTACAAATATAGCAGTCCGTTGAATGGCAAGTTGGTTCCCTCCACTTCATTGGTGTAATAAATTTCACACGTCGCCTAAATAGATAGTTTCAGAAATTAGTCAGCTATGCATTAAAAGGGAACAAATTCCTAATTTTTACAACGTACCTTTTTGTTCCGGTTTCCGAAGAAATCAATTCGACTCGGCATGTGGTGCACACAGTGTTCGGTGTCCATGATTTTTAGGCTCAATTCCAAAACACTTATAGTATGTAACTTTCAAAGGATTTGAAAACACACGTCCATACTTTTAACAATAAATTGACCGCAGATGAAACAGAACATATCTGGATCATTTGTACACTCAAACCCTCGCGCCCTTTTATTCATTTTTTATTTTTAAGTAAATGACGGGTTATAAACTGCAATCATAAACTGAACAGTATCCGGCGAGCCTTGCAGATATTATGAAGGAACAAGGCGCATGTACTCTTATTTATACTTAGATCCAGTAAAAATTCAAGCCTACCTAAACAAAAAGGTTCCCTAGTTCTACAAAGAAAACACTACGTGCCTCAAAAATATGCTCTTGTTGAAAATGTACCTAGGTTTGAGAAAACGACACTAACAGCTTTTTGTATCTAATAACTTTTCGAAATACTACCTGCTAACTAACTGATATACGAATACTAACACATATGTACCAGTAGGGTACTTAAGTATTAAATGGATATATTTACTTGAATGCTTATAACTTTTGTATTAGTTCATCGATTTTGTTCACTGATAGCTTGTTTTTTTTGTAATAAAACAGAGCTTAGAGGGGGGGGGAAATATCTGCTAAAAAACAAAAAGTTTTCGAGATGCTTCCTCGCAAAGAACAAATTTTTTTATATTTTTACAAAAAAAATTTAAAAAATCCGTAATGATTGTTCAATATGTTTGAATCTGCAGGACCTAGCAAAAAGTGTTGTATGTACTGATTATAATAAATTTTATTAGCTTTCAAATTTTTCAAACCGTTTTGGAAGAGCTCAGTTTGTTCTTGAGATATACACGATTAAGTGGAGCCATCTTTTTTGTTTTTTTGAAATAACGGTAAATCGTAAATATCTCAAAAACGGTACCATTCAAGTAAAAATAACCTTGATTTTCGGAATTAGGAGGTGATTTTACATAGGAATTTCACTATGGCGTCTCTGGTGCATTTTGGCTGTAAACCAGTGTAATCAAAGTAAAAAATTTGGTTTCATACAAAAAAGTGGAGTTACTTATGTAAAAAGTAAATAAAATACGTGTCAACTCAATTTATAATCCCTACGTGTAAAACGAATTTGAATAAAATCCGTGACAGGACGGTTGATTTTTTACAAAATTTGGATCACTTGAAAAGGAAACGCTAATATCCCTGTACATCAAAGCCATTGCCCAAAAGATGAAGTACCTCTGCCTCCTAGCTCAAAGCTGATTTTTCTTTGCTTTAGCATGGCCAGGACCCAGCGGGTGATCATTGGGCTTACGTCCTTGCTAATCATGGCTTCCTCAATGGCCTGATACGTCGTATTATCGAAAGCGCCTGATATATTAATGCACACAGGGCTATGTTTTTAGACTCTATGGCCTTTTAAATTTTTTCAGTAACGCAATGGATAACAGTCTCCGTGGATTTTCCGGGCTGGTAGGCAAATTGGTGTTTACACAGAGGGTGTTTCTTTAAGTTTACTTCCCTAATGTGCTGATCTAAAATTTTCTCAATTCCCTTTAGGAGAAAGGAACTAGACTTATTGGTCGATAAATACAACCTTAACCTCTGTCCACCGGTTGGGAATATATCCTAACAGCAGGGATGCCCTATATAAATTTAATAGGACTGGAGCTGTATAGTTGATTCCTTGCTGCAACAGACAAGGATATACCCATCCGGGCTTGGAGATTTGAAAGGACTGAAAGTCGATAAAGCCCATTGGACCTTCTTAATATTGGTTAGCTTTGTCGCCAGGCTCTTTTCTCTACCACTAATTGTTGGAGAATTATCTACTACGGGATGTGAGTGTTGATAGCCTGGTATACAGTCCGGAAAGTGAGTAGCAAGCAAAAGTTTGCATGTGTCTTCCGGCTGCTCCGTAGGGAGATCTTTAATATTTTCGCAGTGTTCTTTCCAGGTTGCCCTCTTATATTTTCTAAGTTCTCTATTATAAGAAGTTAGAGCATTTCTTATCGAAAGCGCCTGATATATCGATTAATAAACACATGGCTATGTTTTTAGACTCTATGGCCTTTTCAATTTTTTCAGTAACGCAATGGATAACAGTCTCCGTGGATTTTCCAGGCTGGTAGGCAAATTGGGGTGCGAAATAATGTCAATTGACACTATTTCCATTGACCTTGTTACCTGTCACCCTCCCATATATCCCAATGGCATTTCAAATTTTGAACAGCCCTTTTCTCGGTGAGTAGTGTAGCTATTAGTTAATCGAGTATACAGATCGGTGGGTATTGAATGGGAGAGCGCGGTAGTATGCATATCTCATTTATTATTATTGTTTAAGATTTTTGAATTAGCTCCCTTTAGATCTAGGTGTGCGATATAATCAATATTCATTTCATCATTTATTGGCGCTTAGCCGCCTAAGCGATTTTGGCCGTTGCCTATCAAAGCACGCCAGTTATTCCTTTTTAGCTATAACTGGCGCCAATTGGAAACCCCAAGGGAGTTCAAGTCATCCTCCACCTGTTGTTTCCATCTCAGTCGAGGGCTCCCCCTTCCTCTGCTGCCGAATTCAGGTGACGATAGGAAAACCTTCTGTGCTGGAGCTTCTTTGTCCATTCGCATAACATGACCCAGCCAGCGGAGCCTTTGGGCTTTAATTCGCTGGACTATGGAAAACCCTGCGTAAAGCTCGTACAGCTCATCGTTAAATTTCCTTCGATACTCGCCGTTGGCATCACGGGAAGGACCATAAATCTTCCGGAGAACTTTTCTCTCAAATACTCCAAGGGCCATCTCATCTTCTCTTGGCATTGTCCATGAATCTGAGCCATACATCAGGACAGGTATGATGAGAGACTTATAGAGCGTGATCTTTGTTCTTCGAGAGAGGACTTTATTTCTCAATTGCCTACTCAGTCCAAAGTAGCACTTGTTGGCAAGAGTGATTCTCCGCTGGATTTCTAGACTGATATGATTTTCGGTGTTGGTACTGGTTCCCAAATAGACGAAGTCCCTCACAGTTTCAAATTTGTAACTATCAACAGTGACATGGCTGCCAAAGTGCAGGTGCGCCGATTCTTTCTTTGATGACAGCAAATACTTCGTCTTGTCCTCGTTGGCCGCAAGACCCACTTTTTTCGCTTCCTTATCCAGTCCAGAGAATGCAGTGCTTGCTGCGCGGTTTTAAGGCCAATGATATCAATATCATCGGCATACGCCAGCAATTGCACGCTCTTGTAATAGATTGTACCGTTGCGGTTTAGCTCTGCTGCTCGAATTATCTTCTCCAGCATCAGGTTGAAGAAATCGCACGAAAGGGAGTCGCCCTGTCTGAAGCCTCGTTTGGTTTCAAATGGCTCAGAGAGATCCTTCCCGATTCTGACGGAGCTGTTGGTATTGATCAACGTCATTTGGCAAAGCCGTATAAGCTTTGCAGGGAAGTCAAATTCAGACATGGCGGCATACAGGCAACTCCTTTTTGCGCTATCAAAAGCGACTTTGAAATCGACAAAGAGATGGTGTGATCAATATTATTACCAAAAATATACATTTCTCATATACGTTCAAACATATTTTTGCTTAATATATGCTTTCTCTGCGCAGGTGAGGTATTACAGTCTTCAAATGGAACAGCCACAAAAAAAAAAAAAAAAAAGTTGACGGATCTGTGAACTCAATACATTTCATGTATTTTGGCGAGCTAAATCCAAATCCGTGATCAGAAATAGCCTAACAGTTCGCTGTTTTTCTCTAACCTCACAAAAATATCACAAAATAATATTGGAATTTTTTGCAAGGTTATGGCCGAAACTCGGGCCCGTTGTGGAATTCTGATATCGAATTCGGATTCAGCAGCCAATTTCCTGTAAGAATATGTATTTAGCTCAATTCGATGTTGATTTTTTCATGTTTAGTAAATTTTCAAACCAAAATCGGGAAAACCAAAAAACATGCCAATGTTTTAGGCTAGAATACTAGAAAACGGCTAGTCTGAGAAAATTTCAGTCTAAGCAGCTTTTGTAGGGAATTCAATTTCCTACGTTATTTTTTTCTGAAAAAGAACGAACCGAAACCGTTTCAAAAGCCGGAACCGGTTCCAAATGGTTAAGCAAGACACTTTTTGACCTCAATATCAAAATTCCGAAATAATTGAACTATAAGCGGTTGAAGCCATCGAAAAAAATGTAGGTATGACATACGAAAGAAAAATGTTTAGTGGCCATCTCAGAAAGCATCACTCATATTAACGTTCCATTTTAACATTTTTCTAATAGAAAAAGTAGAGTTAATTTTTTTAACTTATTTTGAAGAAAGTTTTTTCCATAAACAGCGGAGGTAATATTTATTACCTACCATATATTGGGGAAAATTCATCATGACCACTGGAGCAAAGTTATAAAAATTCACACTTATTAAGCATTTAGATACATATCACTGGCTTCGTGAGCAAATGTCGTAAGTCCATATTTTTTAATGAGTTTTCAATGCAAAACGATGTATTTATAACTGTACTATAGTTTTGCATTAAAATCTCATTAAATAAAAATTGAGTTTTGTAGTAGCACAATTTTTTTGTGTTGGTGTATTTATTTGGAAACCGAAACCGGAGCGAAACCGAAACCGAAATAAATGTTGAAGAACGAAACCGGAACCGAAACCGAAACACGTTACAAAACCGTAACCGAAACCGGAACTTTATTTTAATCGGTGTCATACCTTGGTTATATTGAAAGTACTCAATCAAAATCGTTTTGCTTTTACCCAAGAAATTTTCCGAAATTTCCATATCCTTGGCATTTGATACATAATTTCTATGTAGAATTTTGATTAAAAAAATGTAATAATTTGGTTTAAAGGAGAATAGTTTTCGAGTATTTTGAAATTTCAGTTTTTGAGATAAGTTAAAATTATGTATATAAAAAGTGTTTAAAAGTTGATAGTTTTCACCTTTTTGCAAGGACTGAACCGAAACCGGAACCGTAACCGATTAAAACCGTTTAATTTTTCAAAGCCGAAACCGTAACCGTTATTTTGATCTAAAAGAGAACGAAACCGAAAACGTTTCAAACGCCGAAACCGGTTCCAAACGGTTTTGAATTTTTTATGCCTTTTTTCTTTTTGTGGGAACATATTTTCTTTTACCAAAGGGTACTCTGAAAAGCTTTCATGGAAGATTGTCGAGCAATGTTACAAAAGACACGTTTTGACCTCAGTATCAAATTCCTAAAAAGGAAGTTTAGCTACATATAGCTGAATGATGGCATCGAAAAAATTTTACGAGATCCGAGAAAAATGTGTTTAGTGGCCCGTACCATATATTTTGACGATTTATTTAATTTAGTTTCCATTCTAATATTTTTATATTAGAAAAAGTAGTCAATTTTTTTAAATTATATTGCTGAAATTTCACCCATACATAGCGTTAATAATGATTATTACAATCAGGCCGATTCTAAAAAAAATTTCACTATGCGGATTTTCTCACTCTCAAAAAAGTATGAAAAGGTGAAACGGTTTGCACCGATTCACTAGTGAAAATTCGTTTGGAATTGGCATGAATGTACAGCAGCCGGCTGGGTATTGGACCAAACCAACTTTTTTAAGTTTTTCGAAGTTAGCCTCCAAAACTAAGTTACGAGCTTTCGAAGTTCGAAGTTGGACCCTTCAAAAATTTGGTTTTCTAATTGTTTTGTTTAAAAAATACACTTTTAAATAAAAAGAAAGTGCACCAATCAAGTAAGAGGAGCAAGAAGGCCCCGTCCACATTTAACCTTTTTCAATTTTATAAACAAAACAATTAGAAAACCAAATCTTGGAAGGTCCAACTTCGAAAGCCCGTAACTAATTTTTGGCTAACTTCGAAAATCGGGGAAAGCCATTTTTTTACTTATCTCTTAATCTCTTCAAAAAATTTGATTTAGTCCAATACCCAGAAAAAAGTGGATTTTGTCGCACAGTGTCATTATATTGGAAAAATGTTATAAAAATACAGACCTATTTTGCAGTTACATACTTAAGTTTTGTAAAATTTTTTTCGTTCGTGTTTTTATTTGGAAACCGAAACCGAAACCGTAACCGAAACCGAAATAAATTTTGAAGAACGCAACCGGAACGTTATTTTAATCGGCTTTATACCTTACCTTTATATTACATTTTATGCTTCCCAAAGAAGGAACCAACCAAAGTCGCCGATACTTATCCCCGAAGTCGAAATGGGTGAAAACAAATTGAAAATTTGGATAAAGAAAAAAAAAATTTCATAATAACTCAATCACCTTAATGTCGATTTTAATTATTTTTGCATTGGTTAAAAGGGTATTTCATCTCCTTAAAACGAAATCAAATGTCATAAAAATCGAGAAGATAATAGCGAAAATATTAACAGATCAGTAATTTCAATTTTCCCTTATCTCAAAAACTAAAATTTCAAGATATCTTGTAAACTGTTCTACTTTTAAACAAGGTCTGAAACCGATTAAAATAACGTTCCGGTTTCGGGTTTGCAGCGTGTTTCGGTTTCGGTTCCGTTTTCGTTCTTCAAAATTTATTTCTGTTTCGGTTACGGTTTCGTTCCGGTTACGGTTTCGTTCCGGTTTCGGTTTCCAAATAAAAACACGAAAAAAATAAATTTTACTACTAAAATACTAAAGTACCTATGTAGCTTTGAAATAGGTCTGAATTTTCATAACTTTTTTCCTGCGGCCATGATGGGATTTCGCCAATATAATAATAAATTTTATTAACGCTATGCATGGATGAAATTTCTGCAAAACAAATTCCTAAAATTAACTCTACTTTTTTATTAAAAAAATATTAGAATGGAAGCTAAATGAAATGTATAAATCGTCAAAAACATTAAAATGAGTGGTGCTTTCTGAGACAAGCCTGAACATTTCTTTTCGGATCTCGTACATTTTTTTCGATCGCTTCATTTAACTACATATAGTCAAACTTCCTCTTTCAGAATTTGTATACTGAGGTCGAAACATGTCTTTTGTAACCTTGATCGACAGTCTTCCATGAAAGTTTTCAGGGTACCTGTTCGTAAAAAAAGAAGTGAGACACTAAAAAAATTCAAAACCGTTTGGAACCGGTTCCGGCTTTTGAAACGGTTTCGATTCCGTTCTTTTCCAGATCAAAATAACGGTTACGGTTTCGGTTTTGAAAAGTGAATCGTTTTTAATCGGTTACGGTTTCGGTTCAGTCCTTGCTTTTAAACCAAATGATTACATATTCGGAATCAGCAGAAAATCCTACATAGGGATCATAATAGTAATTTTTGATTGAGGACTTTCAATAAAACGTGGCTTATAAAGTTAAGGGCACATCACAATGTTGTATTGGCGTGCAACATAGGAGGGCTAACTTTTTTTCGTCCATAGAATTTTTCTGATTTTAAAGTGGTTAAATCTGAAATTTTGTAAAAAATTTCGTTTATTTTTGAAAATTTGTTAAACGTTTTTTAGAATAGTGTCCAAACTACTAAAGATACTTACAGAGATAAAGGCAAACAATGTTTATGGGAATAAGTATCTAGAAACTAGATCTGCCACAGCAAAATTAAAGTGATATTCGGAATCAGGAGAAAATTTTAATTTAGAGAAGGTCTATTTTATTCTTGGAGACTAAAGTTGATCAAAATTTGTCGAGTAGTGTTATCAGTGTAAATTGAAGGCCAAACTATTTCTAAAACTACAAATACAGCCTGTTGACTTGATGCTTTATTATAACTAAGTACCTATTAACTGAATTATTATGGAACGATTTTCCGTTATATATCTTGTGGATACACACTCATACTTATACATTTATTTGCGCAAATCTTTTATGTCTTTCTTATCACTCAGCAAAGTGTTTTACTGCGCTTCTAGCAAACGTAAAGATATACATACATATGAGCCCCTTAATGCAGAAGAGGTATAAGTCCACCTTTTCTCGAACTGAGATATTCAAGGTTTTGTGTTGTCAACAAATAGGGGGTACCCTTGATTTCACAGGTTAGTTCTTCTATTTATTCGGTTTCTATGGGTGCTAGGGGTTATCCCGTTAGTGTGTTATATAGAACACATTTTTCGCTACAAAGCGTCATGCCTAACTAAAAAAAAGACGAAAGCTGGACTTATACCATTTGTGCTCTAAACGGCTCATATGTATCTACGTCTTTATGTACGCAGGTTTTGGTTTTAAATAATTAACAAATATGAATGATATCTTAAGAATTTTGCCACCTTTGACTACGTTGACGGTTATGAACAATGTGCTGTCACATGTTTAAATTATATATTGACTTATATTTTCTAATTTTTCGATGGCATCACCACAGGTTTTCATTGAGTGTCTAACAGACAGATGTCGGTACACCTAAAATAACACGATTTGATATTGATTTCGAAATCTGTTCCATAATTACACTACTCGACAAATTTTGATCAACTTTAGTCTCCAAGAATAAAATAGACCTTTCCTAAAGTAAAATTTTCTCCTTATTATTAAATATCACTTCCGAGATATCGGTGAAAATATGAAAATTCCCATTTTTGCAAGACACTATTTCATATAGGTACGTCAAAAATTTGTATTTTTAATTTTTCCGATTCAAACTGTTGAATTACACATTAGGTGGATTCGCTAAGTATTGCAAACGGTGCACGGATTGCACGGATTGCATGGATTGTAAAGTCACAACAACAAAATACACGTAAAAAATTATATCCTATCCGTAGAATTTATACAATGCTCAAACCTATGTATATTTTAATGCAAGAATTGTATGAAATAACAAGTAAGGAAAGCTGTCTTCGGCTGTGCCAAAGCTAAATACCTTTCATGAATAAGCGTCACGATTTTCACTGTTTGATCCCCAGTACAGCCTGTGTGAATTTAACTTTAGCTCATACCGAAATTATCGGAGCTATCGATTATATGGGGACGATGTGTTATATTGGTCCAATCTCATTGATTTTTAACATCGACATTCCACATTCTAAAATATCAACATTTACGAAATTTCACGTTCCTATCGATATAATTACAGGAGTTATCTACCAAAATCCGTTTATGGGAACAATCGATTGTATGGGGGCTATGTGAAATATTTATCCCATTTCAATGATTTTCAACATCGATATTTTACATATAAAAATAGCGATGTTTCCAAAATTTCACGTTCCTATGTGTTTAATTACAGGACTTATAGCCCAAAATCCGCTTATCGGAATAATCGATTGTATGGGAGCTATGTGAAATATTTATGCCATCTCAATGATTTTCAACATCGATATTTCGCATATAAAAATAGCGATACTTCAAAAATTTCACGTTCCTATCTATATAATTACAGGAGTTATCTACCAAAATCCGTTTATCGGAACAATCGATTGTATGGGGGCTATGTGAAATATTTATCCAACATCGATGATTTTTAACATCGATATTTCACATATAAAAATAGCAATACGTCTAAATTTTCACGTTCCTACGTGTTTAATTACAGGAGTTATAGCCCAAAATCCGTTTATCGGAATAATCGATTGTATGGGAGCTATGTGAAATATTTATCCCATCTCTATGAGTTTCAACATCGATATTTCACATATAAAAATAGCAATACTTACAAAATTCCACGATCCTACGTATTTAATTACAGGAGTTATAGCCCAAAATCCGTTTATCGGAATAATCGATTGTATGGGAGCTATGTGAAATATTTATCCCATCTCTATGATTTTCAGCGTCGATATTTCACATATAAAAATAGCAACATTTATAAAATTTCACGTTCCTTCGTGTTTAATTACAGGAGTTATAGCCCAAAATCCGTTTATCGGAATAATCGGTTGTATGGGAGCTATATGTTATATTGGTCCGATCTTGCTGGTTCCGACAAATGATTCCTATATTGGAAAATGGTGGCCGAATACCAAATTTCAGCCAAATATCTCAAAAACTGAGGGACTAGTTTGCGTTCAAACAGACAGACAGACAGACGGACAGACGGACATGGCTAAATCAACTCATCTCGTCATCCTGATCATTTCGGTATACTTATTGATGGGTCTATCTCTTCTTCTTCTCATATTTACAAACATCGGACCAAAGTTATAATACCATTTCATGTTCATGAAAGGTATAAAAAGCAGCCCTGTATTTCTCTCAATCCTCTCAGCTCGCTTACAAAAAGTAAAAGTAATTGTCAGCGCCAATTTTTTTCAGAAAAAAAACTTTCAGCTTCAATGAAAATTATTTGACGTTTGTTTACGATTTGATTTAAATTCTTTTTGCTTTTTTGAGATTTGCGGCATTTTTTCGAATTTTATTTTCTATTTATAGTTTGACAGTTAAATCTTCTGTTACATTTAAGCTTGCTACGATTATACAATGGGGCCCTCGGGTAGTATTGTAAATTTCGACATATCACTTTTACAATCCATGCAATCCGTGCACCTTGCAAGACTTAGCGAATCCCCCTATTATATTAATTTCCATAAACATTTTTTGTCTTTACCTCTATAAGGCAGTCCGCAGACGAGGCGCATCGTCATAGACGCGTACTCGTCATTTCACTGAGCACGAATTTCCCTGCGTCTCAAGATCTGCACACGACGCTGCAGAAAAAAAACACAACGAACTGTCAATATTGCAATTTTAACTAATTAATACATTTTGCGCACATTATTACACATATTTCTTCCGATTGTACAAATTTTTTATTTTTTCTTTTATAAGAAACAATTAATTTTGTTTGAAAAAAGAAAGCAAAGCCACAGCACACAAAAATCGAAAATGTAAAATGTAAACAAATGCTTCTTCTTCCTCTTTTCTAAGCGTACGACGCCTGGCGACCAGCATAGCCCTTCTATGTTGAAGGTAATTTAATAACGAAAATTGTAAGCACGTCAGTACAACATTGTGATGTGCCCTTGACTTTATAAGCCACGTTTTATTGAAAGTCCTCAATAAAAAATTTTCCATTATTACCCGACAAGTTTTCGAAAATTTTCATATCCTTGACATTTCGAATATGTAATCATTTGGTTTAAAAGTAGAACAGTTTTCAAGATATCTTGAAATTTCAGTCTTTGAGGTAAGGGAAAATTGGGATTACTGATCTGTTAATATTTTCGCTATTACCTCCTCGATTTTTATGACATTTGATTTCGTTTTGAGGAAAGAAAAATACCCTCTTAATCAATGCCAAATAATTAAAATCGATATTAAGATGATTGAGTTATTACAAACATTTTTTTTTTCTCTATTCAAATTTTCAATTTTTTTCGGCCAACAGCTATATTAAGGACTTCGGGGATAAGCAATCATAGGCGGCTTTGGTTGGTTCCTTCTTTAGGAAGCATAAAGTGTAAAAAATGTGAAAACTATCAACTTTTAAACACTTTTTATATACATAAATTATCTCAAAAACTGAAATTTCAAAATTTCTCGAAAACTATTCTACTTTTAAACCAAATGATTTTTGGAATCAGCAGAAATTTCATTCAATTCATTCACATAGAAATTGTTTGATTGAGAACTTTTAATATAACAGGGCTTAGGAAGTCAAGTGCACATCACACTTTTGTACGGGTATGCTTAAAATTTTCGTTATTGAATTTCCTACAACATAGGATGGCTAACTTTTTTCGCCCATGGACTTTTTCTGATTTTAAAGTAGTTATATCTGAAATTTTGTAAACAATTTCGTATTTTTTTCAAAATTTATTGAACTTTATTTGGCATAGTGGCCAAACTACCGAAAATACTTACAGAGATGAAGGCAAAAAATGTTTATGGAATTAGTATAACTATAACCCGTGCGTGCCTTGCGCAAAAAAAAAAACAAATGGTTTGAAATCGTTTACTTACGTTATACAAACTTATTTAAAATTTTCGGAAATTGGATAAAAAGCAATCGATTTTTTTTTATAAATATGACCCGTGGCCACATATATTTTTTTACAAAACTTCCTTAAATACAATATTTGACGTAAAAATAAAATCATTTGTAATTTTTTGTTTAATGTCGCTTGGGCTGAAAAAGTTATATCTTATAACTGTCTGTGTGAAAGATTTTCAATTAACAAATAAAATCAACTACATTGTGAGAAAGAATAAGAAAAATATTCGCAACAGGTGTTTAGCAAAGACTTTCACCACTGACAATTACCAGCCCGCGCGCCATCTACATTTCAACACTTGAAAAGAATGTCCATTCACCACTGGCTTTTTTTAATAAAAATCAAAGACTTGCACCACTACCAGTCCAGCGCAGTGCTGCCACTCACATTTATTTTTTGTACCAAAAGAGTTTTAAGAGTGCCAAATTTTTTTTCTAGCATGGAAAAACACACCTAAAAAGAACTAGGGCGCGATAAATGTACGGGTTATCATTAGAACCTTCAAAAACATTTATCTTCAAATTTTTGTAGTGCTGCTCTGAGTTTGTTCCTCGGCGAGGAAAAACAAACGATGTTGCTTAAATCATGAATTGGGGATTTTATAGCCATAAAGCATTGGTATTTGTTTCCTTTAGGGGTCAACTGTAAAAAAATTTTAAAAAATTATGGGAGAGGGCTCAAAAAACGTGTATTGGCCGCTGGATCAGGAATCCCGGAGGGTTTTTTTAATTTTTTGTTTCAGTGAAAAATTATGATCAAAATCCCGAAAAAGGAGCCAGGTCCGATCCCAATTCTGATCGGGATCCATGGTATTTGTGCGCAGAACACCTTTCCGAGTTGCTTATAAAAAATAACACTCGTACGGTCCAACACAGGCTACGCCATCCTCAGCATTTCTGCGCAGAACACTTTTTTTTGGGCATTTTTAGGGACGGCCTAATGTGATTACAACAACCACATGAAACCTTGCAACTTTGCTTGCAAATAACCCCTAAAGGAAACAAATACCAAACCATTTCGATATTACATTGGCAGACGGAAAATCCCCGAAAAAGGGCGATATCCCCGATTCTGGCAACACCGCTCTGAAGTCCGATGAATGTCAGTCACAATAGCGTTGCAGTACAAATTGATTTTTTTGTGAAGTCACAATGGTTTATTTAAACAAATTAATTTTTATAAAATACGCTTAAACAAAAGCAATCCGCTAATTAATATATGATTTCGCATGTAGAGCTAACCCCCACCTTTAAAACGATACCTTATTTAATAATATTGGTTTCAAATGAGAGCAGAAAATTAGGAGCAAACACAAAAAGACCTTACAGAAATAATATATACTAGGTGGACCCATGCGCGCCTTGCGCAAAAAAAAAAACAAATGGTTTGAAATCTTTTACTTACGTCTTACAAACTTATGTAAAATTTTCGGAAATTTGATAAAAAGCAATTGATTTTTTCTATAAATATGACCCAGTGGCCACGTGTATTTTTTTACAAAACTTCCTTATATACAATATTTGACGTAAAAATAGAATCATTTATAATTTTTTGTTTGAATGTCGCTTGGGCTGAAAAGGTTATATCTTGGAATCGCCTGACTCTAGAAAATGCCACATACAACTGTCCGTGTGAAAACACTGGGCTAGGTAAACACAAACCGGCTTTATCAAATGTTTGGCCTTGGGCTTTGTTGATAGTCATAGCGAAAACTACTTTTAAGGGAAACTGTTTCCTAGTCATCTGGAATGGTACTGTTGGATCTGAAGGAGTTAGTGTAATAACAAATTGAACAACTTCCATCGCTGACCTCGCCCGCAAATAGTTTTGCCATACAAAATACACATTGTCGATACATACGCCCAACGCTATGTGGTTCTTCAATAATTCCGAGGCGTGCGCAACCAGGGCCGGATTTACTTGAAATGCCGCTCTGTGCCCTGTTAAAAATGCCGCCCTTTTATCTTCATGAAATATAGTATAAATGTATTTTGCGTATGCAATTCACAACTGGAATATTTGTAGGTATGTATATAAGGCTGTGTGCCAAACGGTTTAAAAAAGCAAATTTTGACAGAGCGATGTTAAATTCTGACAGTTATCGTGGTGAATATGAACGTCAGAATTTGCCCTAGCCCTGGGGGCTAGGTCAAATTTTGACAATCAATAATGTGAACACAGGGATGCTTGTGCTGTTAACATTCATATTATTTCACATAAATTTATGTTCACATGCGTTATTTAACACTAAAATATAATATAATGCGAATAATACGCATTATAAATGCATGAAAAACACGTAAAATGAGAATTGATTCACAAAGCATCTGCTTTTGCACGTGCTTTTTCCATACGTCAAAATTTACTACTGTCATAATTTAACGTTTCGTTTGGCACAGCAAAATGGCAAATATTCGTTCACCATAGGAAATTTGTTCACCTCATTTTATTCTGACGAAAAATGTTTTCAATTAGCACACAGCCTAAGTAACTAAATGCCGAAAATTTGGTTAAATTCAATCAGATAATAATTATATTTATGTATGTGTGTTAATAAAACAGAAAATTTCTTAAACTTTTAACATCTAATACATATGTACATAAGGTCAAATGCAAACGCGTCTGACTTTTTTTTCGGCAAATTGAGTGATCAATTCTTCACAATCCAAGGTTTGGAGTAAATCAGACTCAATGCATAGAATTGCTAAGCTATTTAGCCGATTTGTCCCCGTAGTTGCGCGTAAATAGTTTTTAACCCTTTTCAGACATGAAAATGATCGTTCTGCGCTGCAATTCGTTGAAGCTAATGTGATGAATATTCTATATGCTATCTCCACGTTAGGAAACTCAGTGTATAACTCGTTGGTTCGTAAGAGATTCAAAAGGTCCGATGGAGAATCACGCTCCAACTTTTTTTTCAGAGCAATACGCGTGGAAGTGCACAAATTCGTCATCCAATAAACACTCGAGATCCATGTTATAAACTTTCCTCAGACGTTCTGCTCTTTCTCTAATTTTGTTAGAGCTTAGACTGCCAAATTCAGAAATTACGGAAAAGTTTTCGTAAATTCTTTCATATGCGCCACACAAAAATGTTACGCATCCAGCACTCAAGTAGAGCAAGAGGGTCCCAAAAAATATTCAAATCAACTTGAAGTAAACAACCAACGGTTGGATATTTGCTACTCTGGTAATCGCCTTGGACTCCCTAATAATTTCCATCTAACTTCGACCAGCAACTCGAAAAATGATGTTTTTGGAAAAACAGAATAGCTGTCAGAGCTGTAAATTCGGAAATTTTAATACTACCAAAATTTTTACGATGGATTTCAAAAGACTTTTAAGCGAGGAGTGATGTAAATTAAGAAGTAATAAAAATGTTGGCAAAAAATATTAATAGTGAAAATACCAAATAAATATTAAGAGGTAAAAGGAGCAAATTTTAGTTGACTGTGGGTTTTGAAAAAAATATACTTTGAAAAGATGTACTACGGAATTTAGATTTATTTCGTCATTTACTACTATTGTTCTCCAGGAGTTCTAACACTGCTGCTAAAAAGAGCTAAACAGAAAAAACGGGTAATACAGTTTACATAAAATAATTTTTGTGGCATAGTTTTAGGCACTTACTTTCCACTTTGAGTTATTAGTTCTTAGTCCGCTTTTACATTAGGCAATTTGTTGAATTCATCTCTGCCGCGGTATATGCGAGAAGAGGAAGCCGCTCACCTCTATTAATTTCTAAACACAACGGTCAAACTCTTGATTCGTACAGAAAAAAAAGCCCAGTATCAAAAATATTTGTAAAAATTTTAATTTAGGTTTCGAAATCAGCCGCCCCCAAAATCTGCCGCCCTGTGCGCGCGCACAGAGCGCACATAGTGTAAATCCATCGCTGTGCGCAACAATAAGTTTTTGGAAGTTTTTCCTGTATTCTCCTAGCATTTGTGCGATCAGTTGAAGAGTTTAAGGTGGCCCTAGGCATTATAATCTAACAATATAAACAGAATTTGAATACATGTAAAAAGTACACATTTTAGAACTTACCAATTATATATTTTATCACGGTGTATAATAAAAGATCCAATAAGAAACATCCATAAAAGATTTTCAATTAACAAATAAAATCAACTGCACTTGTTGTGAGAAAGAATAAGAAAAATATTCGCAACAGGTGTTTAGCAAAGGCTTTCACCAAGAAAAGAATGTCCATTCACCATTGTCTTTTTTAATCAAAATCAAAGACTTGCACCACTACCAGTCCAGCGCAGTGTTGCCACTCACATTTATTTTTTGTACCAAAACTGTTTCAAGAGTGCCAAATTTTTTTTCTCGCATGGAAAAACACACCTAAAAAGAACTATGGCGCGGTAAATGTATCTACAGGTTATCATTAGAACCTTCAAAAACATTTCTCTTCAAATTTTTGTAGTGCTGCTCTGAGTTTGTTCCTCGGCAGGGAAAAACAAACGATGTTGCTTAAATCATGAATTGGGGATTTTATAGCCAAAAAGCATTGGTATTTGTTTCCTTTAGGGGTCAACTGCAAAAACATTTTAAAAAATTATGGGAGAGGGCTCAAAAAACGTGTATTGGCCGCAGGATCACGAATCCCGGAGCGCTTTTTTAATTTTTTGTTTCAGTGAAAAATTATGATCAAAATCCCGAAAAAGGACCCAGGTCCGATCCCAATTCGGATCGGGATCCATTGTGTTTGTGTGCAGAAAACCTTTCCGCGTTGCTTATAAAAAATAACACTCGTCCGGTCCAACACAGGCTACGCCATCCTCAGCATTTCTGCGCAGAACACTTTTTTGGACATTTTTAGGGACGGCCTAATGTGATTACATTATGTGACAGCCAGGCGGCCATCAAATCCCTTGGCTCTTACTCGTTCAACTCTGAACTGACGCTCAGCTGTCGTCGATCTCTACAAGAGATGGCCCAACAGAATCGCGTTAACCTCACATGGGCCCCGGGGCATAGGGACATTGAGGGAAATTGTAGGGCAGACGAACTTGCGAGGCAGGGCACCACCAAGCAGGTTCTTCGCGATAAAGAGCGCTTAGGTATGCCGTTTGCCACATGCAAGCTTATGCTGAAGGAGTACACACTCCGCCAAGCCAACGAAAGGTGGCTGCAATCTCCAGGATGCCGGATATCCAAAGAAACCTGGCCGAAATGGGATCATAAAAGATCAAGACAAATTTATGCCCTAAGGAGAAGAGAAATCTCCATATTAATAGGCGTATTAACTGGGCACTGCCTCATTGGTAGGCATGCAGAAAGGCTAGGTGTGCCCTACCGACGATGCTGTAAGAGTTGTAAGGATGATGAGGAGGAGGAAACGGTGGAGCACCTCATCTGCAACTGCCCGGCTTTAAGTGGCGCGAGAATGCGCTTTCTGGGAGTTCCCTTCCTGGTCAGCCTACGCCAGGTCACGGAGCTGGACATAAAGGACCTGATGGCCTTCATCAAGTCATCTAAATGGTTCGAGGAGGAGTAACGGTGTCGGTATAGGAAAGTCAGTCCCGGGATTCTGCTATGTGGAGAATTCCGTTAATACCGGGATTTTCCATATGGCAGGGTCCCGGAACTGACTTTCCTAGTGTTGGTGGTATCACAACGGGCCTTTTAATACTGGCCTAGGTGTGCCTCTGCGGCAGCCACTTGAACCTAACCTAATGTGATTACAACAACCACATGAAAACTTGCAACTTTGATTGAAAATAACCCCTAAAGGAAACAAATACCAAACCATTTCGAAATTACATTGGCAGACGGAAAATCCCCGAAAAAGGGCGATGTCCCCGATTCTGGCAACACCGCTCTGAAGTCAATAGCAATGCAGTACAAATTGTTTTTTTTTTGTGAATTCACAATGGTTTATTTAAACAAATTAATTTTTATAAAATACGCTTAAACAACAGCAATCCGCTAATTAATATGTATATGGTTTCGCATGTAGAGCTAACCACCACCTTTAAAACGATACCTTTTTTATTAATATTGGTTTCAAATGAGAGCAGAAAATTAGGAGCAAACACAAAAAGACCTTACAGAAATAATAGGTATATATGACTTGAATTTTGTGAACTGAGCCACCTACAATTTTTTCGACGGCTATGTATTTAATGAAAGTTGGTAGTATGGCTCACAACGATTAAACAAAAATACATATATAACAATTTTTCGAAATTCGAATTATTTTCAAAGTTATAGCTATCAACCAGGGTTGCCGTTTGGATACAATTGTATCCATTTGGATACATTTTAAGTCAATGGATACAAAGATACAAAAAGTTTTAAATGGATACATTTTTAACAGCTCCAACAATCGTTTTGTATTTTCAAAGAAACGAACAAAATCCAAGAAGCTGTACATTAGGGTGATTCAAATAAAAATAATTTGTTTTTTTCGGTCATACCCCCTGAAAAGTTACGTATTGATAAGAAAATAAGCTTTGCAAAAAATTAGCCCTTTAACTTAACCCTTAGGGGTGGCTATTTTTTCCGCCCTTTTGTATGGGAAATGTATGGGAAAAAGTGAGATTTTTTTCAAAGTGTTTTTTCTCATAATTTTTTAAATTTTTGTGTGTGTTACTGTGTATGTGTGTGCCACAGTACAAAAATCTTTCATTTTTATCTCCCCTTTTTTGAAAAACATTTCAAATATTATGAGATAAATCACTTTGAAAAAAATCCTTTTTTTCCCATACATTTTCCATAAAAAAGGGCGAAAAAATAGCCACCCCTATGGATTAAGTTACAGCGCTAACTTTTAGCTTGGCTTATTTTCTCATCGATACCTAACTTTTTAGGGCCTAAGAACAAGTCGACCTTTTTTGAATCACCTGAGAAAAATCACTTTAAAAAAAACCTATTCTTTTCCATACATTTTAACTAAAAAAGGGTGAAAAAAAATAATAAGGGTTAAGTTACAGCGCTTTTTTTGCTTGGCTTATTTTCTCATCGATACCTAACTTTAAGAACAAGTCGACATTTTTTGAATCACCCTAGTGTACATGTTTCTTTGCTAGTAAAAAATGTGGATACATTTTTGTCAGGATGGATACACTTTTGGATACAAAAAAAATTGAGCTTGTGGCAACGCTGCTGTCAACACTTCGAAATTCCTCACTTTTTGAGGATTTCCCATGATTGGGCGAACCGATTTTTCTAATTTTTTAAATATATATCAAAGATGGCATCTTCTACCAAACAACGATTCAAATTTTTGCAAAAAAAAATTTTTTTGCAAACATTTTTCGCAATTTTCAACTTCTCCATCGTGGTCAGATGGCGCTTTTGTATGATGTTGTTGGGCATTCCATTAGTAACTATTAGCAAAAAAAAATTTTTTTGGGACTCTAGGGAGCGGAAGTTATTTACATTTTTTACCTTCATAGTACACAGTACGTAGAGAAAAAAAAAATTAACTAGTCTGTAAAAAAATGTAAATAACTCCCGCTCCCTTTTAATCGTCGTTTGGAAGAAGATACCAGCTTTTATATATAATTAAAAAATTAGCAAAATCGGTTCAACCAATCGTGAGAAATTCATTAAAAAGTAAGGAATTCGAAAAGTGTTGATAGCTATAACTTTGAAAATAATTCGAATTTCGAAAAACTGGCCCAAACGTATTTTTTTCTTGTTGTTGTGAACCATAGAAAAAAGTTTCAGAAGATAGTACAACTTCGAAAAAAAGTGGCTCACTTCACAAAATTTAACTCATATGATGATGATGATGTATAATTCAACAGTTTAAACCGAAAAAATGAAAAATAAAAATTTTTACGTACCTATGTGAATTAGTGTTTTGCAAAATTGGGAATTTTCATATTTTCACCGATATCTCGGAAACTAAATCTGCCCCAGAAAAATGGATGTGTTATTCGGAATCACAAGAACATTTTACATTAAGAAAATGTACTTTCATTCTTCGAGATTTTTTTTGTCGAGTAGTGTTATTGGTATAATATTTGAGAGATCTTTGCGAAAAACCAAGAGAGCGTTTTCATCAAGACATAAATGGAAAACAGGTTCCAAGACAGATAGTATACTTATATAATGACTGACTGGGAGCTCATTTAGTTTTCGACATTATTTTTGGAGTTTCTCTAACATTTATCACGATACATTAACTGTACCTATAACGGCGGAATAACATTTTCCAACAACAACAAAGTTATGTTGATAGGATGAACAGAAAAAATGTTATGAGAAAATACATGACTTAACCAATCTAATCTTGGCTAGCGTTATTTATTGACGCTTAACCGCCTAGGTGATTTTGGCCGTTTCGTATCAAAGCACGCCAGTCATTCCTTTTTGGCGATAACTGACGCCAATTGGAAACGCCAAGAGGATTCAAGTCATCCTCCAGTTGTTGTTTCCATCTCAGTCGAGGTCTCCCCGTTCCTTTGCTGCCGAATTCGGGTGTCGATAGGAAAACCTTCTGTGCTGGAGCCTCCTTGTCCATTCGCAGAACATGACCCAGCCAGCGAAGCCTTTGGGCTTTGATTCGCTGCACTATAGTCAGGTCTGCGTAAAGTTCGTACAGCTCATCGTTAAATTTCCTTCGATTCTCGCCGTTGGCATCACGGGAAGGACGATAAATCTTCCGGAGAACTTTTCTCTCAAATACTCCAAGGGCCATCTCATCTTCTCTTGACACTGTCCATGATTCCGAGCCGTACATCACGACTGGTATGATGAGAGCGTGATCTTCGTGTGTCGAGAGAGGACTTTACTTCTCAATTGCCTACTTAGTCTAAGGTAACACTTGTTGGCAAGAGTGATTCTCCATTGACTTAACCTATGGAAAATGGAATTTCGAAACCAGAGCTGGCAACTAACAGGAATATATAATAGATCTGATCCTAGAGGAGTAATTCTATAGCATCGCACGTTTTAGCCAAACATTTTCTGTATTGCCTAAACGCAGTTGAAAACCTGAAAGATTTTTGCTTAAGGTGATACTTCCATATTATTTTTATCTTGGACTTAGGCTAGGTTAGGGTAAAAGGGCTGCCGCAGAGGAAAGAGATTTGATGGCGACTTAGCTGTTACTAAAAATAAAGATTTCCTTGTCGATAGTTTATCTTCCCATACACATAGTGGCTGCCATGATTGCTGAAGTTTCAGCCTAGTAGTCTGAAAGAGTGTTCTCAATCGCGATACCTTTCAAATACCCTCCTCCAAACCTCCAATTATTTTTAGAGCCATAAGTATATGTATGTATTAAAGGGTTGCATGCGTTAACTATGCTACGAATAAACCAAATAACTTTCTAGTTCAACGCATAACTCGAGTTGTGCGCTGACGCCGATTGCGTTTGTTCGAATACACATACAGTAAGGCGCCTCACGCTCCATACAAAAAAAAATGGACAGCCTGTTTCCATCGGAATTATAAACTTCAATGTATTCTAAGACCTTGTCAAAATATTTCGAAAAAATATTAAGATTTACTGGAGCTAAACCGCGTTAAAAAAACGCTAAAAATATCCTTTTTTATGTATAAAAAGAGTATGAAAATATATTTTTTAATAAAAAGCACCTGAGATGATGAATTAGCTGGAGTACAAAAGGTAAGCATAAAAAAGTTTGAAAATTTTATAAACGCAATCCAAATATTGAGATGTATGATGCTGTTTTTGGTCATATTTCGAGGGGTAGGTTTGTGGAAAACTTTAATAACTCAGCCAATTATTGACGTATTTGGACGATTAGGGTATCATTTGAAAGGTATTTTCGAGACGTTGTCATTTCTGCAAAATTTAACCCTTTTTGGCCCAATTTTCCACATTGCGAATATTAGCACACAGTTATACAGTTACCAAATTTACAAACTTTTTTATGCTTACTTTTTGTACTCCAGCTAATTCATCATCCCATGTGATTTTTATTAAAAAATATATTTTCATACTCTTTTTATACATAAAAAAGGATATTTTTAGCGTTTTTTTAACGCGGTTTAGCTCCAGTAAATCTTAATATTTTTTCGAAATATTTTGGGAGAGTCCTTAGAAAAGAGTGAATTTTAAAATTCCAGTGGAAACACTGCAACTTTTTTTGGCGAGGCGCCTTAACATACAGGCATTTTATTGTTGGTTGTAGTTTTTCGCTAGCGGTGAACTCGACTCGTTTGTAACATAAACACAAATAAACCACCCCTTCAACTTCAAGTACATTCGAATACAAGAAGTATTTGCACACATTTTTATGTGCACTCATTGTTCGGATATTTCTTTAAACTGGATTTAGTTAACTAATATGTATCTAAGGCAATCAAATTATTGTTGTTTTCCGCTAATGCTAGCCTGTATTGTTCTAACCATAGATGGGTGAGTGACACAGTTTAGCAAATATTGGAATGTGTCATTTGTAGGGCTCGGAATTTTATTCACTAAAAAATCTTAAAAATTAAAAAATATGTACGAAAAACAAGTACACGGCTAAAAATTTGAACCTAAATTTTAAACTTTTTTGGACTACATATATGACCAAACCAAATTTGGATTCAAATTCAATCTAGACCACTTTTCATGAAAATTGGCTAAAGGAATCGGGTTTCAATTATAAACAAGAAATGTTTTAACAATTTTTTAAAGATAAAATAAATTTTTTCTCCGTTGGCGGGAATTCGAACCAAGACTCCCCGCATCATGCCCGCCTGCTCTACCACTGAGCTACATCGCACACATAAATGTTGTTGGCAAAATTCAATCTTGAATAAGCTTTCAAAAATAAATTTGAATTTTCAAACCCAAAAGTTTAAATTTTAGACCGAAAAGTTTTAAGAATAAAATAAAACTAAAAAAAAATGTGGCAGCTGACAGAACTCGAACGAAAACGCTCTGGAGTCACAGCCGACTGCTCTACCGCTGAGCTATGACGCACATGAAGTTTTTGTGGGAAAAATTCAATTACATTAAAACAAAACAAAAATAAAAAATTTAGACAGCTTTTTCATTTAGATTTTAAATCGAAACCAAAAGAAATTGAAAATCTTTGTAGGTATTTGGACGGTTTGAAATATTGTACAAAAAAGTTTGAGAAATTGATTAATCTTTATACGGGTTTAAAATTTAGGTTATTTTTTTTAGCCGTGTAAAATATGCAATAAAAAATTTTAAATTCTTTATTTATTATCATTTTATTATTATAAAAATAAATATTGCATATATAGCACCTTTTATGATTCAGAAATGTAGCCTTAGGCAGAATAAGAAATATTTTTCCAGAAAACTTTAAATTGTGAATGAATTCTTTTATGTATTGTTCAAGGTGCAATATTTTAAAGAGAAAAACCACAAAACCTTATATCTTCTTTCATAGACATAGATACATACATATTAGTGTATGCATACACAAGAGAGATCAATTTTTATTTATTGCTTTATTAGCGTAAACAAAAAAATGTTTTTTGAAATTTGCAAATATGAAACTTTCCCGATTGTGTCGTAAAAAGTTCTTGTACAAAGAAAATGATCGCTCCACATAAACTGATGTTATATGCCCATATTTAAATGCACACAGTTCATTTATAGTATACGAGTAATTTGTTTGAGAACAACTTTCCCCTAAATCTAAAATAAAAACCTTTGTTTTTTTGAATAACAAAATTTAGCTTCTCTATAATTTTTTCACTTATTACACCTTTGACATTGTTTATTTTTTCTATGGAGTTATTTACTAAATCCACTGCATCTCTCAAAGAATTTTTTGATTACATCGCATAAACTACTTCACTGAATTCTTCAAAATTTTGGGCATAATATTCAACTGCATCAAGCCATGTGCTCCATCTGGTTATGATTGGCTCTGGAGGAAGAGGAATATTAGGACATTTTTCACGAAAAAGCTGTATACGCGAGGGAGCTTCACAAATATTTTTTTCCCATTTGATACAAGAGAATTCAGTTCTCTAAAATAACTTCTTATTTCTTCCGCTACTCGGTGAAAAGCATGAGCCAAACAAGTAACATGTAACATCTTCGGGTAAAATAGTTGTAACCCCCTTGCCGCCTTTACCATATATGGTGCTGCGTCGGTTAAAAATAGGAGCACATTGCTTTTATCGAAATCTTCACCAAGTAAGCCAATTGAGTCGTTAAAAGCACGAGATATTGTGGCATGGTTGGTTTTGTCTAGCTCCACGACATTGAGCAAAAATTTCTTGTCTCGTAGAGCTCGTACAGCTCATCGTTAAATTTCCTTCGATATTCGCCGTTGGCATCACGGGAAGGACCATAAATCTTCCGGAGAACTTTTCTCTCAAATACTCCAAGGGCCATCTCATCTTCTCTTGACATTGTCCATGAATCTGAGCCATACATCAGGACAGGTATGATGAGAGACTTATAGAGCGTGATCTTTGTTCTTCGAGAGAGGACTTTACTTCTCAATTGCCTACTCAGTCCAAAGTAGCACTTGTTGGCAAGAGCGATTCTCCGCTGGATTTCTAGACTGATATTATTTTCGGTGTTGATACTGGTTCCCAAATAGACGAAGTCCCTCACAGTTTCAAATTTGTAACTATCAACAGTGACATGGCTGCCAAGGCGCAGGTGCGCCGATTCTTTCTTTGATGACAGCAAATACTTCATCTTGTCCTCGTTCACGGCAAGACCCACTTTTTTCGCTTCCTTATCCAGTCCAGAGAAGGCAGCGCTTACGGCGCGGTTTTTAAGGCCAATGATATCAGTATCATCGGCATACGCCAGCAATTGCACGCTCTTGTAAAAGATTGTACCATTGCGGTTTAGCTCTGCTGCTCGAATTATCTTCTCCAGCATCAGATTGAAGAAATCGCACGAAAGGGAGTCGCCCTGTCTGAAGCCTCGTTTGGTTTCAAATGGCTCAGAGAGGTCCTTCCCGATTCTGACGGAGCTGTTGGTATTGCTCAACGTCATTTGGCAAAGCCGTATAAGCTTTGCAGGGATGTCAAATTCAGACATGGCGGCATACAGACAACTCCTTTTTGCGCTGTCAAAAGCGGCTTTGAAATCGACAAAGAGATGGTGTGTGTCGATTCTTTTATCATGGGTCTTCTTCAGAATTTGGCGTATCGTGAAAATCTGGTCGATGGTAGACTTACCAGGTCTAAAGCCACACTGATAAGGTCCAATCAGTTTGTCTACGATGGGCTTCAGCCTTTCAGACAACACGCTAGAAAGAACCTTATATGCAATATTAAGAAGACTGATTCCGCGGTAGTTGGTGCGGTTAGCGGGATCGCCTTTCTTGTGGATTGGGCAAAGCACACTTAAATTCCAATCCGGAGGCATGCATTCGTCTGACCATATTCTGCATAAGAGCTGATGCATGCTTTTTACCAGCTCTTCGCCTCCGTGTTTGAACAGCTCGGCGGGTAGTCCGCCTTTTCCAGGCGCTTTGTTGTTTTTGAGCCGGGATATAGCTATCCTCACTTCATCATAGTCAGGTGGTGGGACGACTTTTCCATCGTCAGGGATTGGGGTATCGGGTTCGACGTCTCCCTCGCAATTTAGCAGTGAGGAGAAGTGCTCCCTCCATAATTTAAGTACACTTTGTACGTCGGTTACCAGGTCGCCATTATTGTCCACATATCTCCCCTGTATATCGGTGGTTTCGTCTATAGAAAACCAAATGAAATGTTCGTTTAGAGCATTCTTGATTTCGTTTAACAATCGAATATACATGTGGTCGACATAATTTTTACGGATTGTCGACTCATGTGGAATGAGCTCATTAGTATATGTTTTTAAGAAACTTTTTAGTTGCGGGTTGCTAAGCTTAAACAAAGGGATATCTTCCGAGATAAATGCTTCGCATAAACCCATTCCTGCCTCAGCAGAAGTATCAATGAAAGACAGCGATTTTTTCGAGCGCCAGTTTTGTAATTCCATATGTTTCAAACCTTTCAAATGTTGGTCAACTTGAGATTTTTTCACAGCTTACGCACTTATTGCAAATTTTGCAAAACAGCACTGCTCCATCGGTTTGAAAAGCTTCCGGATGCTCAGCTACATATCTGTTTACAATTGACGCTGAAGTTGCTTTAATTTTCGGCATTGGTCACTTTAAAGATTGTTAAATATAAATGATTAGAATCACCAAAACGAATCCAATTACCAATCTTTAAAAGGTTTTTCGTGTTAAATGAATGAGAATAAAAGTTTCCAGTTGTTTTACAGCGAAAAACGACGTTAAAATGTTGTGGATTTACAAATATTAGGTGTGTTCTTTTGGCCTCTTTAGCAAATCAAAATGCCGGTTTCCTTGTAAAATAAAACGACCTTTTTATTCTTTGGGTGACTTGGGCGACAAATTAAACAATGCAATTGATTGTTTAAAGCGGGCTACTCACCTGCCAAGAAATGTCAAACTCCATATAAAAAAACGCTCAAGAAATGGTCAAGAACTGTTTTCACACGTCAAATTTTCTTGAGCCAATACTCAGCTCATAAGAAAAAATACTACAATTTTTGATGGTTGGCAACGCCGGTTTACCTCAAGAAATAAATATGCTCGTATATATTTCTTGAGGTAAACGTGCAGATCCACAGCAAAGGTGAGTACATATTGCGCTACACATGTTTTATACATTTTTATAAGAGTAATTTGCAAAAAAATGGAAATTTTGGTAAACGTCAAAATTTCTTGACCAGGCACAAGAAATATATGCTCGTTTTTTTCTGGAGGCATTTCTTGGCAGGTGGGTAGCCCGCTTAACAGGGTAGTTTAGATGAGTATTTGGAAACCAAATACTTGAAATATGCAAAAACAATAGGTTTTGCAGAATATGTAAAAAATATGCACTTATAACAAAATGTGTAAAATATTCATTAACGATTGAATGCCATTTTTAAGGAAATTTCATGATACATAAAAATAACTTAATCATTACCTTTTTAAAATCACCAGTAAAAATACGTATTTACATAAGCTTCCGAGCCCTATTCATTTGTATTGTGAACTCGCAGAGAAAAGCAGTGAATTTACAAGTGTCTTAATACTATTTTTCAACATTTCTCAAATTTAAAATCAATATATCTAATTTTTGAAAAAAAAACTATTTTTTTATTTGGCCCAGTCTAATATTCATAATAGGGTAGGAGCTAAAAGTAGGTACACGTTTGGGCGAAAAGTGGATTAGTCCTTTTGTACCCGTTCGGGTATAAATCTAATCTTGGCTTGCGTCATAATGACGCTTAACCGCCTAGGCGATTTTGGCCGTTTCGTATCAAAGCACGCCAGTCATTCCTTTTTAGCGATAACTGACGCCAATTCGAAACCCCAAGGGAGTTCAAGTCATCCTCCACCTGTTGTGTCTATCTCAGTCGAGGTCTTCCTCTTCCTCTGCTGCCGAATTCGGGTGTCGATAGGAAAACTTTCTGTGCTGGTGCTTCTTTGTCCATTCGCATAACATGACCCAGCCAGCGGAGCCTTTGGGCTTTAATCCGCTGAACTATGGTCAGGTCTGCGTAAAGCTCGTACAGGTCATCGTTAAATTTCCTTCGATAATCGCCGTTGGCATCACGGGAAGGACCATAAATCTTCCGGAGAACTTTTCTCTCAAATACTCCAAGGGCCATCTCATCTTCTCTTGACACTGTCCATGATTCCGAGCCTTACATCAGGACTGGTATGATGAGAGACTTATAGAGCATGATCTTTGTTTGTCGAGAGAGGACTTTACTTCTCAATTGCCTACTTAGTCCAAAGTAACACTTGTTGGCAAGGGTGATTCTCCGTTGGATTTCTAGACTGATATTATTTTCGGTGTTGATGGTGGTTCCTAAATAGACGGAGTCTCTCAACGTTTCAAACTTGTAGCTATCAACGGTGACTTGGCTGCCAAGGCGCAGGTGCGCCGATTCTTTCTTTGGTGACAGCAGATACTTCGTCTTGTCCTCGTTCACCGCAAGACCAACTTTTTTCGCTTCCTTATCCAACCCAGAGAAAGCAGCGCTTACGGCGCGGCTGTTAAGGCCAATAATATAAATATCATCGGCATACGCCAGCAATTGCACGGTCTTGTAAAAGATTGTGCCATTGCGGTTTAGCTCTGCTGCTCGAATTATCTTCTCCAGCATCAGGTTAAAGAAATCGCACGAAAGGGAGTCGCCCTGTCTGAAGCCTCGTTTGGCTTCAAATGGCTGACAGCGCTGTTGGTTTTGCTCAACGTCATTTGGCAAAGCCGTATAAGCTTTGCCGGGAAGACAAATTCAGACATGGCGGCATACAGGCAACTCCTTTTTGCGCTGTCAAAAGCGGCTTTGAAATCGACAAAGAGATGGTGTGTGTCTTTTATCATGGGTCTTCTCCAGGATTTGGCGTATCGTGAAAACCTGGTCGATGGTAGACTTACCAGGTCTAAAGCCACACTGATAAGGTCCAATCAGTTTGTCTACGATGGACTTCAGTCTTTCACACAATACGGTAGAAAGAACCTTATATGCGATATTAAGAAGACTGATTCCGCGGTAGTTGGTGGGGTTAGTGGGGCCTTTTAATACTGGCCTAGGTGTGCCTCTGCGGCAGCCACTTGAACCTAACCTAATGTGATTACAACAACCACATGAAAACTTGCAACTTTGATTGAAAATAACCCCTAAAGGAAACAAATACCAAACCATTTCGAAATTACATTGGCAGACGGAAAATCCCCGAAAAAGGGCGATGTCCCCGATTCTGGCAACACCGCTCTGAAGTCAATAGCAATGCAGTACAAATTGTTTTTTTTTTGTGAATTCACAATGGTTTATTTAAACAAATTAATTTTTATAAAATACGCTTAAACAACAGCAATCCGCTAATTAATATGTATATGGTTTCGCATGTAGAGCTAACCACCACCTTTAAAACGATACCTTTTTTATTAATATTGGTTTCAAATGAGAGCAGAAAATTAGGAGCAAACACAAAAAGACCTTACAGAAATAATAGGTATATATGACTTGAATTTTGTGAACTGAGCCACCTACAATTTTTTCGACGGCTATGTATTTAATGAAAGTTGGTAGTATGGCTCACAACGATTAAACAAAAATACATATATAACAATTTTTCGAAATTCGAATTATTTTCAAAGTTATAGCTATCAACCAGGGTTGCCGTTTGGATACAATTGTATCCATTTGGATACATTTTAAGTCAATGGATACAAAAAGTTTTAAATGGATACATTTTTAACAGCTCCAACAATCGTTTTGTATTTTCAAAGAAACGAACAAAATCCAAGAAGCTGTACATTAGGGTGATTCAAATAAAAATAATTTGTTTTTTTCGGTCATACCCCCTGAAAAGTTACGTATTGATAAGAAAATAAGCTTTGCAAAAAATTAGCCCTTTAACTTAACCCTTAGGGGTGGCTATTTTTTCCGCCCTTTTGTATGGGAAATGTATGGGAAAAAGTGAGATTTTTTTCAAAGTGTTTTTTCTCATAATTTTTTAAATTTTTGTGTGTGTTACTGTGTATGTGTGTGCCACAGTACAAAAATCTTTCATTTTTATCTCCCCTTTTTTGAAAAACATTTCAAATATTATGAGATAAATCACTTTGAAAAAAATCCTTTTTTTCCCATACATTTTCCATAAAAAAGGGCGAAAAAATAGCCACCCCTATGGATTAAGTTACAGCGCTAACTTTTAGCTTGGCTTATTTTCTCATCGATACCTAACTTTTTAGGGCCTAAGAACAAGTCGACCTTTTTTGAATCACCTGAGAAAAATCACTTTAAAAAAAACCTATTTTTTCCCATACATTTTAACTAAAAAAGGGTGAAAAAAAATAATAAGGGTTAAGTTACAGCGCTTTTTTTGCTTGGCTTATTTTCTCATCGATACCTAACTTTAAGAACAAGTCGACATTTTTTGAATCACCCTAGTGTACATGTTTCTTTGCTAGTAAAAAATGTGGATACATTTTTGTCAGGATGGATACACTTTTGGATACAAAAAAAATTGAGCTTGTGGCAACGCTGCTGTCAACACTTCGAAATTCCTCACTTTTTGATGATTTTCCCATGATTGGGCGAACCGATTTTTCTAATTTTTTAAATATATATCAAAGATGGCATCTTCTACCAAACAACGATTCAAATTTTTGCAAAAAAAAATTTTTTTGCAAACATTTTTCGCAATTTTCAACTTCTCCATCGTGGTCAGATGGCGCTTTTGTATGATGTTGTTGGGCATTCCATTAGTAACTATTAGCAAAAAAAAATTTTTTTGGGACTCTAGGGAGCGGAAGTTATTTACATTTTTTACCTTCATAGTACACAGTACGTAGAGAAAAAAAAAATTAACTAGTCTGTAAAAAAATGTAAATAACTCCCGCTCCCTTTTAATCGTCGTTTGGAAGAAGATACCAGCTTTTATATATAATTAAAAAATTAGCAAAATCGGTTCAACCAATCGTGAGAAATTCATTAAAAAGTAAGGAATTCGAAAAGTGTTGATAGCTATAACTTTGAAAATAATTCGAATTTCGAAAAACTGGCCCAAACGTATTTTTTTCTTGTTGTTGTGAACCATAGAAAAAAGTTTCAGAAGATAGTACAACTTCGAAAAAAAGTGGCTCACTTCACAAAATTTAACTCATATGATGATGATGATGTATAATTCAACAGTTTAAACCGAAAAAATGAAAAATAAAAATTTTTACGTACCTATGTGAATTAGTGTTTTGCAAAATTGGGAATTTTCATATTTTCACCGATATCTCGGAAACTAAATCTGCCCCAGAAAAATGGATGTGTTATTCGGAATCACAAGAACATTTTACATTAAGAAAATGTACTTTCATTCTTCGAGATTTTTTTTGTCGAGTAGTGTTATTGGTATAATATTTGAGAGATCTTTGCGAAAAACCAAGAGAGCGTTTTCATCAAGACATAAATGGAAAACAGGTTCCAAGACAGATAGTATACTTATATAATGACTGACTGGGAGCTCATTTAGTTTTCGACATTATTTTTGGAGTTTCTCTAACATTTATCACGATACATTAACTGTACCTATAACGGCGGAATAACATTTTCCAACAACAACAAAGTTATGTTGATAGGATGAACAGAAAAAATGTTATGAGAAAATACATGACTTAACCAATCTAATCTTGGCTAGCGTTATTTATTGACGCTTAACCGCCTAGGTGATTTTGGCCGTTTCGTATCAAAGCACGCCAGTCATTCCTTTTTGGCGATAACTGACGCCAATTGGAAACGCCAAGAGGATTCAAGTCATCCTCCAGTTGTTGTTTCCATCTCAGTCGAGGTCTCCCCGTTCCTTTGCTGCCGAATTCGGGTGTCGATAGGAAAACCTTCTGTGCTGGAGCCTCCTTGTCCATTCGCAGAACATGACCCAGCCAGCGAAGCCTTTGGGCTTTGATTCGCTGCACTATAGTCAGGTCTGCGTAAAGTTCGTACAGCTCATCGTTAAATTTCCTTCGATTCTCGCCGTTGGCATCACGGGAAGGACGATAAATCTTCCGGAGAACTTTTCTCTCAAATACTCCAAGGGCCATCTCATCTTCTCTTGACACTGTCCATGATTCCGAGCCGTACATCACGACTGGTATGATGAGAGCGTGATCTTCGTGTGTCGAGAGAGGACTTTACTTCTCAATTGCCTACTTAGTCTAAGGTAACACTTGTTGGCAAGAGTGATTCTCCATTGACTTAACCTATGGAAAATGGAATTTCGAAACCAGAGCTGGCAACTAACAGGAATATATAATAGATCTGATCCTAGAGGAGTAATTCTATAGCATCGCACGTTTTAGCCAAACATTTTCTGTATTGCCTAAACGCAGTTGAAAACCTGAAAGATTTTTGCTTAAGGTGATACTTCCATATTATTTTTATCTTGGACTTAGGCTAGGTTAGGGTAAAACGGCTGCCGCAGAGGAAAGAGATTTGATGGCGACTTAGCTGTTACTAAAAATAAAGATTTCCTTGTCGATAGTTTATCTTCCCATACACATAGTGGCTGCCATGATTGCTGAAGTTTCAGCCTAGTAGTCTGAAAGAGTGTTCTCAATCGCGATACCTTTCAAATACCCTCCTCCAAACCTCCAATTATTTTTAGAGCCATAAGTATATGTATGTATTAAAGGGTTGCATGCGTTAACTATGCTACGAATAAACCAAATAACTTTCTAGTTCAACGCATAACTCGAGTTGTGCGCTGACGCCGATTGCGTTTGTTCGAATACACATACAGTAAGGCGCCTCACGCTCCATACAAAAAAAAATGGACAGCCTGTTTCCATCGGAATTATAAACTTCAATGTATTCTAAGACCTTGTCAAAATATTTCGAAAAAATATTAAGATTTACTGGAGCTAAACCGCGTTAAAAAAACGCTAAAAATATCCTTTTTTATGTATAAAAAGAGTATGAAAATATATTTTTTAATAAAAAGCACCTGAGATGATGAATTAGCTGGAGTACAAAAGGTAAGCATAAAAAAGTTTGAAAATTTTATAAACGCAATCCAAATATTGAGATGTATGATGCTGTTTTTGGTCATATTTCGAGGGGTAGGTTTGTGGAAAACTTTAATAACTCAGCCAATTATTGACGTATTTGGACGATTAGGGTATCATTTGAAAGGTATTTTCGAGACGTTGTCATTTCTGCAAAATTTAACCCTTTTTGGCCCAATTTTCCACATTGCGAATATTAGCACACAGTTATACAGTTACCAAATTTACAAACTTTTTTATGCTTACTTTTTGTACTCCAGCTAATTCATCATCCCATGTGATTTTTATTAAAAAATATATTTTCATACTCTTTTTATACATAAAAAAGGATATTTTTAGCGTTTTTTTAACGCGGTTTAGCTCCAGTAAATCTTAATATTTTTTCGAAATATTTTGGGAGAGTCCTTAGAAAAGAGTGAATTTTAAAATTCCAGTGGAAACACTGCAACTTTTTTTGGCGAGGCGCCTTAACATACAGGCATTTTATTGTTGGTTGTAGTTTTTCGCTAGCGGTGAACTCGACTCGTTTGTAACATAAACACAAATAAACCACCCCTTCAACTTCAAGTACATTCGAATACAAGAAGTATTTGCACACATTTTTATGTGCACTCATTGTTCGGATATTTCTTTAAACTGGATTTAGTTAACTAATATGTATCTAAGGCAATCAAATTATTGTTGTTTTCCGCTAATGCTAGCCTGTATTGTTCTAACCATAGATGGGTGAGTGACACAGTTTAGCAAATATTGGAATGTGTCATTTGTAGGGCTCGGAATTTTATTCACTAAAAAATCTTAAAAATTAAAAAATATGTACGAAAAACAAGTACACGGCTAAAAATTTGAACCTAAATTTTAAACTTTTTTGGACTACATATATGACCAAACCAAATTTGGATTCAAATTCAATCTAGACCACTTTTCATGAAAATTGGCTAAAGGAATCGGGTTTCAATTATAAACAAGAAATGTTTTAACAATTTTTTAAAGATAAAATAAATTTTTTCTCCGTTGGCGGGAATTCGAACCAAGACTCCCCGCATCATGCCCGCCTGCTCTACCACTGAGCTACATCGCACACATAAATGTTGTTGGCAAAATTCAATCTTGAATAAGCTTTCAAAAATAAATTTGAATTTTCAAACCCAAAAGTTTAAATTTTAGACCGAAAAGTTTTAAGAATAAAATAAAACTAAAAAAAAATGTGGCAGCTGACAGAACTCGAACGAAAACGCTCTGGAGTCACAGCCGACTGCTCTACCGCTGAGCTATGACGCACATGAAGTTTTTGTGGGAAAAATTCAATTACATTAAAACAAAACAAAAATAAAAAATTTAGACAGCTTTTTCATTTAGATTTTAAATCGAAACCAAAAGAAATTGAAAATCTTTGTAGGTATTTGGACGGTTTGAAATATTGTACAAAAAAGTTTGAGAAATTGATTAATCTTTATACGGGTTTAAAATTTAGGTTATTTTTTTTAGCCGTGTAAAATATGCAATAAAAAATTTTAAATTCTTTATTTATTATCATTTTATTATTATAAAAATAAATATTGCATATATAGCACCTTTTATGATTCAGAAATGTAGCCTTAGGCAGAATAAGAAATATTTTTCCAGAAAACTTTAAATTGTGAATGAATTCTTTTATGTATTGTTCAAGGTGCAATATTTTAAAGAGAAAAACCACAAAACCTTATATCTTCTTTCATAGACATAGATACATACATATTAGTGTATGCATACACAAGAGAGATCAATTTTTATTTATTGCTTTATTAGCGTAAACAAAAAAATGTTTTTTGAAATTTGCAAATATGAAACTTTCCCGATTGTGTCGTAAAAAGTTCTTGTACAAAGAAAATGATCGCTCCACATAAACTGATGTTATATGCCCATATTTAAATGCACACAGTTCATTTATAGTATACGAGTAATTTGTTTGAGAACAACTTTCCCCTAAATCTAAAATAAAAACCTTTGTTTTTTTGAATAACAAAATTTAGCTTCTCTATAATTTTTTCACTTATTACACCTTTGACATTGTTTATTTTTTCTATGGAGTTATTTACTAAATCCATTGCATCTCTCAAAGAATTTTTTGATTACATCGCATAAACTACTTCACTGAATTCTTCAAAATTTTGGGCATAATATTCAACTGCATCAAGCCATGTGCTCCATCTGGTTATGATTGGCTCTGGAGGAAGAGGAATATTAGGACATTTTTCACGAAAAAGCTGTATACGCGAGGGAGCTTCACAAATATTTTTTTCCCATTTGATACAAGAGAATTCAGTTCTCTAAAATAACTTCTTATTTCTTCCGCTACTCGGTGAAAAGCATGAGCCAAACAAGTAACATGTAACAACTTCGGGTAAAATAGTTGTAACCCCCTTGCCGCCTTTACCATATATGGTGCTGCGTCGGTTAAAAATAGGAGCACATTGCTTTTATCGAAATCTTCACCAAGTAAGCCAATTGAGTCGTTAAAAGCACGAGATATTGTGGCATGGTTGGTTTTGTCTAGCTCCACGACATTGAGCAAAAATTTCTTGTCTCGTAGAGCTCGTACAGCTCATCGTTAAATTTCCTTCGATATTCGCCGTTGGCATCACGGGAAGGACCATAAATCTTCCGGAGAACTTTTCTCTCAAATACTCCAAGGGCCATCTCATCTTCTCTTGACATTGTCCATGAATCTGAGCCATACATCAGGACAGGTATGATGAGAGACTTATAGAGCGTGATCTTTGTTCTTCGAGAGAGGACTTTACTTCTCAATTGCCTACTCAGTCCAAAGTAGCACTTGTTGGCAAGAGCGATTCTCCGCTGGATTTCTAGACTGATATTATTTTCGGTGTTGATACTGGTTCCCAAATAGACGAAGTCCCTCACAGTTTCAAATTTGTAACTATCAACAGTGACATGGCTGCCAAGGCGCAGGTGCGCCGATTCTTTCTTTGATGACAGCAAATACTTCATCTTGTCCTCGTTCACGGCAAGACCCACTTTTTTCGCTTCCTTATCCAGTCCAGAGAAGGCAGCGCTTACGGCGCGGTTTTTAAGGCCAATGATATCAGTATCATCGGCATACGCCAGCAATTGCACGCTCTTGTAAAAGATTGTACCATTGCGGTTTAGCTCTGCTGCTCGAATTATCTTCTCCAGCATCAGATTGAAGAAATCGCACGAAAGGGAGTCGCCCTGTCTGAAGCCTCGTTTGGTTTCAAATGGCTCAGAGAGGTCCTTCCCGATTCTGACGGAGCTGTTGGTATTGCTCAACGTCATTTGGCAAAGCCGTATAAGCTTTGCAGGGATGTCAAATTCAGACATGGCGGCATACAGACAACTCCTTTTTGCGCTGTCAAAAGCGGCTTTGAAATCGACAAAGAGATGGTGTGTGTCGATTCTTTTATCATGGGTCTTCTTCAGAATTTGGCGTATCGTGAAAATCTGGTCGATGGTAGACTTACCAGGTCTAAAGCCACACTGATAAGGTCCAATCAGTTTGTCTACGATGGGCTTCAGCCTTTCACACAACACGCTAGAAAGAACCTTATATGCAATATTAAGAAGACTGATTCCGCGGTAGTTGGTGCGGTTAGCGGGATCGCCTTTCTTGTGGATTGGGCAAAGCACACTTAAATTCCAATCCGGAGGCATGCATTCGTCTGACCATATTCTGCATAAGAGCTGATGCATGCTTTTTACCAGCTCTTCGCCTCCGTGTTTGAACAGCTCGGCGGGTAGTCCGCCTTTTCCAGGCGCTTTGTTGTTTTTGAGCCGGGATATAGCTATCCTCACTTCATCATAGTCAGGTGGTGGGACGACTTTTCCATCGTCAGGGATTAGGGTATCGGGTTCGACGTCTCCCTCGCAATTTAGCAGTGAGGAGAAGTGCTCCCTCCATAATTTAAGTACACTTTGTACGTCGGTTACCAGGTCGCCATTATTGTCCACATATCTCCCCTGTATATCGGTGGTTTCGTCTATAGAAAACCAAATGAAATGTTCGTTTAGAGCATTCTTGATTTCGTTTAACAATCGAATATACATGTGGTCGACATAATTTTTACGGATTGTCGACTCATGTGGAATGAGCTCATTAGTATATGTTTTTAAGAAACTTTTTAGTTGCGGGTTGCTAAGCTTAAACAAAGGGATATCTTCCGAGATAAATGCTTCGCATAAACCCATTCCTGCCTCAGCAGAAGTATCAATGAAAGACAGCGATTTTTTCGAGCGCCAGTTTTGTAATTCCATATGTTTCAAACCTTTCAAATGTTGGTCAACTTGAGATTTTTTCACAGCTTACGCACTTATTGCAAATTTTGCAAAACAGCACTGCTCCATCGGTTTGAAAAGCTTCCGGATGCTCAGCTACATATCTGTTTACAATTGACGCTGAAGTTGCTTTAATTTTCGGCATTGGTCACTTTAAAGATTGTTAAATATAAATGATTAATATCAAGAATCACCAAAACGAATCCAATTACCAATCTTTAAAAGGTTTTTCGTGTTAAATGAATGAGAATAAAAGTTTCCAGTTGTTTTACAGCGAAAAACGACGTTAAAATGTTGTGGATTTACAAATATTAGGTGTGTTCTTTTGGCCTCTTTAGCAAATCAAAATGCCGGTTTCCTTGTAAAATAAAACGACCTTTTTATTCTTTGGGTGACTTGGGCGACAAATTAAACAATGCAATTGATTGTTTAAAGCGGGCTACTCACCTGCCAAGAAATGTCAAACTCCATATAAAAAAACGCTCAAGAAATGGTCAAGAACTGTTTTCACACGTCAAATTTTCTTGAGCCAATACTCAGCTCATAAGAAAAAATACTACAATTTTTGATGGTTGGCAACGCCGGTTTACCTCAAGAAATAAATATGCTCGTATATATTTCTTGAGGTAAACGTGCAGATCCACAGCAAAGGTGAGTACATATTGCGCTACACATGTTTTATACATTTTTATAAGAGTAATTTGCAAAAAAATGGAAATTTTGGTAAACGTCAAAATTTCTTGACCAGGCACAAGAAATATATGCTCGTTTTTTTCTGGAGGCATTTCTTGGCAGGTGGGTAGCCCGCTTAACAGGGTAGTTTAGATGAGTATTTGGAAACCAAATACTTGAAATATGCAAAAACAATAGGTTTTGCAGAATATGTAAAAAATATGCACTTATAACAAAATGTGTAAAATATTCATTAACGATTGAATGCCATTTTTAAGGAAATTTCATGATACATAAAAATAACTTAATCATTACCTTTTTAAAATCACCAGTAAAAATACGTATTTACATAAGCTTCCGAGCCCTATTCATTTGTATTGTGAACTCGCAGAGAAAAGCAGTGAATTTACAAGTGTCTTAATACTATTTTTTAACATTTCTCAAATTTAAAATCAATATATCTAATTTTTGAAAAAAAAACTATTTTTTTATTTGGCCCAGTCTAATATTCATAATAGAGTAGGAGCTAAAAGTAGGTACACGTTTGGGCGAAAAGTGGATTAGTCCTTTTGTACCCGTTCGGGTATAAATCTAATCTTGGCTTGCGTCATAATGACGCTTAACCGCCTAGGCGATTTTGGCCGTTTCGTATCAAAGCACGCCAGTCATTCCTTTTTAGCGATAACTGACGCCAATTCGAAACCCCAAGGGAGTTCAAGTCATCCTCCACCTGTTGTGTCTATCTCAGTCGAGGTCTTCCTCTTCCTCTGCTGCCGAATTCGGGTGTCGATAGGAAAACTTTCTGTGCTGGTGCTTCTTTGTCCATTCGCATAACATGACCCAGCCAGCGGAGCCTTTGGGCTTTAATCCGCTGAACTATGGTCAGGTCTGCGTAAAGCTCGTACAGGTCATCGTTAAATTTCCTTCGATAATCGCCGTTGGCATCACGGGAAGGACCATAAATCTTCCGGAGAACTTTTCTCTCAAATACTCCAAGGGCCATCTCATCTTCTCTTGACACTGTCCATGATTCCGAGCCTTACATCAGGACTGGTATGATGAGAGACTTATAGAGCATGATCTTTGTTTGTCGAGAGAGGACTTTACTTCTCAATTGCCTACTTAGTCCAAAGTAACACTTGTTGGCAAGGGTGATTCTCCGTTGGATTTCTAGACTGATATTATTTTCGGTGTTGATGGTGGTTCCTAAATAGACGGAGTCTCTCAACGTTTCAAACTTGTAGCTATCAACGGTGACTTGGCTGCCAAGGCGCAGGTGCGCCGATTCTTTCTTTGGTGACAGCAGATACTTCGTCTTGTCCTCGTTCACCGCAAGACCAACTTTTTTCGCTTCCTTATCCAACCCAGAGAAAGCAGCGCTTACGGCGCGGCTGTTAAGGCCAATAATATAAATATCATCGGCATACGCCAGCAATTGCACGGTCTTGTAAAAGATTGTGCCATTGCGGTTTAGCTCTGCTGCTCGAATTATCTTCTCCAGCATCAGGTTAAAGAAATCGCACGAAAGGGAGTCGCCCTGTCTGAAGCCTCGTTTGGCTTCAAATGGCTGACAGCGCTGTTGGTTTTGCTCAACGTCATTTGGCAAAGCCGTATAAGCTTTGCCGGGAAGACAAATTCAGACATGGCGGCATACAGGCAACTCCTTTTTGCGCTGTCAAAAGCGGCTTTGAAATCGACAAAGAGATGGTGTGTGTCTTTTATCATGGGTCTTCTCCAGGATTTGGCGTATCGTGAAAACCTGGTCGATGGTAGACTTACCAGGTCTAAAGCCACACTGATAAGGTCCAATCAGTTTGTCTACGATGGACTTCAGTCTTTCACACAATACGGTAGAAAGAACCTTATATGCGATATTAAGAAGACTGATTCCGCGGTAGTTGGTGGGGTTAGTGGGATCGCATTTCTTGTGGATTTGGCAGAGCACACTTAAATTCCAATCTGTAGGCATGCACTCATCTGACCATATTCTGCATAAGAGCTGATGCATGCTTTTTACTAGCTCATCGCCTCCGTGTTTGAACAGCTCGGCGGGTAGTCCGTCTTTCCCAGGCGATTTGTTGTGTTTGAGCCTTGATATAGCTATCTTCACTTCATCATAGTCAGGTAGTGGGACGACTTTTCCATCGTCGTGGATTGGGGTATCGGGTTCGACGTCTCCCTTTCAATTTAGCAGTGAGGAGAAGTGCTCCCTCCATAATTTAAGTACATTCTGTACGTCGGTTACAAGGTCGCCATTATTGTTCTTACAGGAACTTGCCCCGGTCTTTAAACCTTCCGTCATCCGCCGTATCTTTTCATAGAATTTTCGGGCATCATTCTGTCAGCCAGCATCTCAAGCTCCTCACACTCACGCCTTTCGGCTTCACGTTTCTTTTTTCTGAAAAGGCGTCTCTCTTCCTTCCTCGCCTCACTATAGCGTTGCCATACACTGCGGGTTGCGCCCATTCGCAACGCCTCCCTGCATGCAGCGTCCTTTTTGTCCGAGACAGTGCTACATTCCTCATCGTACCAGTTGTTCTTGAGGGCTCGATGAAACCCTATAGGGCCCTCTGCGGCGGTACGTAATGAGTTAGAGATATGCTTCCATTGCTCGGTAACATCGTTAGGTCGAGGATTGCTCTCCGATAGCAGGTGTGAGAGTAGAGTGGAGAAATTATCAGCTGCCTGTGTCGTGCGCAGCTTCTCGACGTGAAACTTTCCTTCCGTTACTGTACGCACTTTCTTCGCTGCACAGAGGCGTGTGCGTATCTTGGCTGCAACAAAATAATGGTCCGGGTCGATATTGGGACCACGTAGGGTACGCACGTCCAGAACGGTGGCGCTGTGTCTGCCGTCGATCATGACATGATCAATCTGGTTTCTAGTTCTTTGATCAGGGGACAGCCATGTGGCTTGGTGTATTCGCTTATGCTGGAACCTGGTTCTACTGATGACCATATTGCGAGCAGCGGCGAAGTCAATCAACTAAGTGCCGTTGGGGGATGTTATATCGTGGAGACTGAATTTTCCAACTGTAGGACCAAAGACTCCTTCCTTGCCCACCTTGGCATTAAAGTCTCCGAGCACGATTTTGATATCATGCTGGGGGCAGCGATCATAAGTCTGTTCAAGTTTATCGTAGAAGGAGTCCTTCTCTGCGTCGTCCGTCTCCTCAGTCGGCGCATAGGCGAAGATAAATGTTATGTTGAAAAACCTCGCCTTGATGCGGATCGCAGCGAGACGCTCGTCCACAGGAGTGAACGCTAATACTTGGCGGCGAAGTCTCTTTCGCAGCACGAATCCTACACCACGCGCTTTGACGCGTGTCTGGCCACTATAGTATACGTCACAAGGACCGATGGTCGTCTTTCCTTGCCCGTCCATCGCATTTCCTGCAGGACGGTGATGTCGGCCTTTGCGCCTACGAGGACATCAACCAGTCGGGCAGCGGTACCGTCCCTTGAAAGGGTCCGGAAATTCCCGGTACATGCCCTAATATCCAAGTCATTATGCCTTATTCGTTTTGCCGGGTCGTCAATATTAAAGGGGGTTCTCATTCGAGGCTTTGAATTTGTTTTCATTGGAATTAAGTTTTTTACGTGGTGGGTCCCAAACCCAGCGCTCAACTCGTTTCGGGGGGGGTTTTTGGAAAATATTTACACATGTATATAGCGAGCCGCTTGCTTCAAGACAGACGCCCGCTTGAAGCTGCACCTCATGGTGAACAGACGCTACGCAAAAACCTCGGTGAACCCTTAAACCAAGTATGTCAGAGTGGCCCCACCGGGGCTCCCTCTCTTTCTGCCGCGAGCCTAGGTAGCTCACGTTGCCCAGAGTGTACGAACGGGGACGCAAGAGTCAGGATTGGGCTAGGTCGCACAGCAACCACACCCCATTACACTTCGGGTATAAATATGTATGTATAATTAGGACAGCCTCAAACGAATGTGAACATACATCGTGAACTGAGCTGACATTAGCCGCATCCTCCCTTGCAACTGATCCCTAACGCATCCTAAACTAATCGCATTTTTTGCCAGGTTAGGACGCGCACATACATATGCATGTGTATGTACACATCTGCGTTGCATTGTTTTCGACTAAAGAACAACTTGCATACATACAACATACATACATACATACAATTTATGTACAGATTTTCTTGCCTAACTAAAAACTATGAGTTAACTGAGTTCACTAGTGCAACTTCATTTACTCGCACCCCCTTTTTCTTGAACAGTGTTTACTCACAGCAAACGAGTTTGTTGCGTACTTGTGCGAGTATTTTTAGTTAAGAGCACCAGTTAGAACAACAACTAACAATATTTGCTTCATTCATTATCCGAACATGCGAGTACATATTTTTGTTGTTTGTGTGAGTTGAAGTTCAAATTTTTTATGAGTTATCAAAAGTTAAATTTTTCAGGACTTATGCAGCCCATTAGTATGTATACAGCCTTCTACACCGAAGCCCTAATCCGACTCCCCCCGAATCATCCCTACTAGGAATTATTGTGGTCGCGCATCTAACTCTGCTTATAGTTAGAAATACACATTTTTTAGTATCTTGTGGCTCGTGTGTTCCAACTGGACGATTCGCCTAGACTCAGGGCTGGTGTTGTAGATCTAGGGGCAGAAAATCAAGAATGGCCTTGAGAATCTTCGCTTGACGCAGTCCTGAGATCGCCACTTATGCTGATAATGCTAGATCTGTGAACTTTAGGACTACTTCAAGGTATTGGACCTCGTCTGTAGTAGAAGCACCCTACTCATTATACGTCTAGTGCCTTGGTAGGTTTAGCTGATAGCACATTATCATCTCAGAAACTGTCGATCATATTCAAAGTGGTTGATGATTTCGTTAAAAACTTCTGCAAAGGAAGTTACTTCGAGCATCTTATTAGTTTATTTTCAGTCGGATATTTTTAGCCATTGTTGTCTTATCTCTTCGTTCTTCACTTTGCACATGATAAAGTAAATTTTTTACTACATATGAAATTTAGCACTAAAATTTAAAAATGCCCACTATATTTTTTTTTCTGCTGAGAATGGAAAATAAGTCGACACCAATTTTTTTATTTCACCCATAGTGGTCAATTTTTTGAGTTATGAATTTTTAAATTTTAGTCATTTTGAAAATTGAATTTTTTCATTACTTTCTAGTTCGTGAACCAATTGACGGAATTTGGTCAAATTTTAGGACTGGCCTAATGAATGTTAGATCTATCTAAAAGAAAAACTAAAATGAAAAATTAATTTTTTTTTTTTATTTTTTCAAAACTTTTATAAACAATTTGTAATTAAGGAAAAAGAGTATAATTGAATTTCGTTTTTTTTTTTATTTAATCATAAATTGGTCTTTTAGTAATTTTCAGTAAAAAATTCAGAGTGGTCATTTAAACGGTTGTTGAGTTATACGAAGTTATGTACATTTTGGCCTACCCTGCGATCAATAGTTCACGTAACGTTATACATAACGATTGACCATTGATTCGGTGTTGATTTCAAGTCATGCATGTATTGCACACCGTAAAGCACAGAGTGGTCCCCAAATGGTCCGAAAATGACACAAAATTTCGGACCACTTTGTGTCACTTTCGGAACACTTAATGACCACTTTCCAACCACTTATGGATCACTTTCGGTCCAGTTTTGGACCACTTTGTGTCACTTTCGGACCACTTATTGGCGACTTTCGGACCACTTTGTGTCACTTTTGGACCACATATGGACCACTTTCGAAACAGTTGTGAACCACGTTGTGTCACTTGCGGGCCACATGTGGACCTCTTATGGACCACTTTGTGTCACTTTGAACCAGTTGCGGACCACTTTGTGTCACTTTCGGACCACTTTGTGTCACTTTTGGGCCACTTATGGATCAGTTGCGGACCACTTGGTGTCAGTTACAGACCACTTATGGACCAGTTGGGCCACTTATGGACCACTTTCGGGACCACTTATGCATGGCTTATGGACCAGTTGCGGACCACTTCGTGTCATTTTCGGACCACTTTGTGTCACTTTTGGAACACTTATTGACCACTTTCGGATCACTTTGGGTCACTCTCGGACCAGTTGCGGACCTCTTTGTGTCACTTTTGGACCACGTATGGTCACTTTTGGACCACTTTGTGTCGCTTTCACTTTGGGTCACTTTGGGATCAATGCGCAAGATTTTATACAATGACACTTTTGCACCGAATCAAAGTGTTGTTTATAATATTTTTGGTGTTGTTACTGCCAAAACGACAATGCAACGCACTGCAATAAAGAAAAAAATCCAAAACAAATCGACTCTTGCTTGCTAACCGACGAACGACTGCCAAATATATACTATACAGTATCTTAAAATGATTAGAAGAATTTTAATTTCGCTGTTTGTCCTCATTTCGAAAAATCCGAAGGAAAAACCCTTTGTCCCTATCCCTAAAAAAGGTTGAAATCCCCAATTCCGGAAACACTGCCTAGAATTTTAATACACAGGGTGCATGCGAAAAAAAGTAAATATATAGTTAAATGTAAGACCTTTCATGGAGCTCCAATATGTGTATAACGAAATCCCTCAAATATTCCCCACAATATAGCGTTCCCCGAAAATTACCCGCAAGCGTTAAAGATTCCCCACAAAATGTGGAATTACCCACAAAACGGCAACGCTGGAATCAAGTCGTATTTTTATTTAGTGTCGGGCAAGTTGTGTTCGTGTGGCAAACGAATCAAGACAACCATTGTAAATTAATAGAATCACACTGTGTGGCACGCAAAATGAATCACCTAGTGCAGGGCTTTACTATTTACTGATTTTTGATCCTAACTTCTACTCTTAACAAATGCAAATAGTATGAGGCACAAAAGAAAACGTATAGTCTATACCAACAACTGTGTCAATTGCATATATCGCCGGTTCCAAAGTAAACAGATGTATTTACTTTTTAAAATTTTTGGGAAAACAGAATTTCAAACTTTTATTTTGTCATAGAACTCCATTGTAAAAATAAAGTTTTGAATGCCGTTTCAAAAACAATTTAAATTTTGAAATACTTCTGTTTACTTTGGAACTGGCGATATGTATGTATGTGTGTATGTTATCTTAGCTGTTTATCACTTTATTTGCCAGCTATTAAAAAAAAGCGTGTGTGTTACTTCCTCGGGCATTTAAAACAAGCGGGTAAAAGAAAAAATTAATTTTGGGCATTGATAAAATAATCTTAAGTAAATGTATTATTTAAAAACCTAAATACATATGTAGGTACATATCGCACTACTCATACAAAAAGTACTTAGGTGCATAGTAAATACATAGATACTGTATTGTATTATGTAGTCGATTTGTTGATTATTTTGAAGGCCAATGTTAACACCAAAATAACTCACGAGCAATGCATTTTTAGTTGTTTTTCTTATTTTTCATAGTCTTTCTTCGGCGCCATAAAATACACATAAAATCAAGGCCCGAAACAGATTAAAATAACATTCCGGTTTCGGTTTGCCAACGTGTTTCGGTTTCGGTTTCGTTCTTCATCATTTATTTCGGTTTCGGTTACGGTTTCGTTCCGGTTTCGGTTTCCAAATAAAAACACGAACAAAATAAATTTTTCTACTAAAATACTCAAGTACCTACATATGTAGCCTCGAAGTAGGTCTAAATTTTCATAAATTTTTTCCTGCGGCCATGATGGAAATTCTCCAATATAATAATACATTTTATTAACGCTATGGAAGGATGCAATTTCTGCAAAACAAATTCCTAAAATTAACTCTACTTTTTTATTAGAAAGTATTAGAATGGAGCCAAATAAATTGTATAAATCGTCGAAAACATTAATATTAGTTGTGCTTTCTGCGACAAGCCTGAACATTTGTTTTTCGGATCTCGTAAATTTTTTTCGATCGCTTCATTCAACTATAGTCAAACTTCCTCTTTCAGAATGTGTATACTGAGGTCAAAACGTGTCTTTTGTAACCTTGCTCGACAATCTTCCATGAAAGTTTTCAAGGTACCTGTTTGTAAAGGAAAATACCTATGTATGTGCCCACTAAAAAAATTCAAAACCGTTTGGAACCGGTTCCGGCTTTTGAAACGGTTTCGGTTTCGTTCTTTTTCAGATCAAACTAACGGTTACGGTTTCGGTTTTGAAAAATGAATCGGTTTTGGTTTCGGTTTCAGTCCTTGCATAAAATCGACTGATTGCACTTTTCATGTACAAATACATACATAAGAGTGGGTTTATTAACCAATTTTTTTTCGTTATATCACATTGACCAATGTACACATGACATACATACATATGTACTTCACAATGAACCAGAAGTTTAAAAAAATCCATTAAATGCTTTAAAATATTAATTTATCGGTGGTCGTTTAATGAAACAAACAATTTTTGTCACCAAACCACGGCCGAAATAGTCGGATATCAGAATTTTCTATAGAAATTCGAAAGTCTTTCGACTTAACTTGAAACAAGTAAGGAAGTCTAACTTCGGATGAATTGAACATTATATACTACCATGGTGCCACGCCCACTTTTAAAGTTAAAAGAAAATCACAATTTACCTACCAAATTATACTATTTTAGCTACATACTTAGTGGGCGTGGTCGGGAATAGATTTCGTTCGATTTCATCAGGTATACTCCCAACGATGACAGTATGCTTTGTGCCAAATTTAATCGTTCTACCGTAATCAGTTTAAAAGTTATGACCAGTCGAATTTTCAAAAATGCCTCCCATAAAAGTGGGTGGTGTCACGCCCACTTTTAAAAATTTATAAAACATCATAATATAATAACTGGGAGTTCATCAAATCAAACAAAATTATATCATTTTAGCCATTTCCGTTACCGAATTATGTGAATTTAGGTGATTTTCGAATTTTTCGAAAAAGTGGGCGTGGTTGGAGGGCGATTTTATCCAATTTCATAGGTATACTTCCAGCGGTACTAGTACACTGAGAGAAATGCCTTGAATGTTGTGACAATATCACTATTGATAGCGACGAGTTTGATTCAACATTCATTTAGAATGAGCAATTTATCAAATATTATTTGCTTCCAATAAAAAGTTAAATAACATGGCAACAATTTCGATATGATGTACTATTTTTTTATATTTATGGATAGAATACTAATATATTTGAACGGCGTGTCAATATCTATGGTCTTATTCACCCCTATTACGGTCGTCAATGCTAACTTCGACGTCAATTCTTTGTCGACATCACTTTGTATCGACATCGACATCAACACACGGCAAAAAGGGTATTTACTAAAGCAATGTATTGATGTTGACGTGTTATCGATAATTTTACAAAAAAAACTGCGATCTTTACAGTTTGTCATGAATTTTATTGTCACAAAAAATTAAAAATTTACCGATTGCGAGCGTTTAACTAATTTTCTTTGCAAAAATTCATAGTCTGTTCAGCTTAACTGCAGATTTTCCTGAAAAAGGACAGCAACGGAGTGATTGTGACTTTGGATAGTTATTGTCTAGTTTAGCTGTCAACTGCTAAAAAATTAGCTAAAATTATGGAAGGGGGCTCAAAAGACGGGGTTTGGCCTCAGGATTACGAATCCGGAAGCGATTTTTTAATTTTTTGTTTCAGTGAAAAGTTATGGTCAAAAAACCGAAAATTGACCCGGCTCGATACCAAAATTGGGGCGGAATCCATGGTATTTATGTGCAGAACACCTTTCTGAGCTGGTGACCTTATAATAAATAACCCTGGGCTACGCCATCTCAAGTCCGGGTGGTTGCCTGAACCGCGGCAACATGCCACCTTACTCATTCTTTTTGGCGCAGTGTAATGTAATTACAACAACCACACGAAAGCTTGCAACTTTGATTGCAAATATCTCTTCAGAGAAGCAAAGTATTAAAAAAGTGCTTCCAGATTCGGGATCCTGAGGCCAAACCCCGTCTTTTGAGCCCCCTCCCATAATTTTAGCTGATTTATTAGCAGTTGACAGCTAAACTAGACAATTACCAGTTTTCTAATACACATTTTGTATTCATGCACAAAAATGTTTTTTATCGGACTCGAGTGATAGTTCCAGTGATGAAAAAACAAAATTTTACACTGTAAAATCAACAGGAACTGTCCCCCTTTTAAACCCTTTGGCAAGCGTGGAATTATTTTCCAGATCTGAAACTAGTTGCTCAAATTGTTTTGTGTTGGTTATTTTAACCATTTTCTTTATTTAAACAAAATTGGATATTAAAAAAAACACACAAAACAAAACTATTTGACCAATTTGCAGCACGTCGACACGCTTGTCGTCGCAAAAAAGTTTGTCGACAAAATGGTTGTCAATACATGTCAACGCAGTGTCACAATTGCCTTAGCCGATACCAAAAAAGCATCGACCATAGTCAAATGTTATCGATTTTGACAACGCCGATACCAATTCAAGAACATCACCTCAATTCATTTAAGTATTGACAACCGTAATAGGGGTGATTATGAATTTCTATTGTTGCTATATCCATATCTATATTTTCTGCATAGTAATAATGGTAGAGAGAGCGTATTAATATATACTAGGATCGCCCGTGGCCGAAATTCGACCATCTGAAATTTTCTTCAACTCTCTCTTAATATATGTACATATTCCCCGTTCACAACAAAACCAAGTAACTGACTCCCTCGTGACAAATGCAAATTTGGATTAAGTGATACCATACAAACAATCTTCACATTAGGGTGGTGCAGCAAAGCAGTACAACAGAAAAGCTGACGACAAAACATTAGGATATATCTACAACAGATTTTTTTATTTATTTATTTGTTTATGTCTAAGGTACAGCAGACACTTACTATTACAAATCTATTATATATAAATGCGCAAACATAACAGGTTTCTCCCTTTTTTGCAATAACCACAATTCTAAGGTATATAAAATTTGGTATGTATCGATATGTCTCGCCGAGCAGGGTGTGCGACAACAAACCAAAAATTAAAAAAAATTAATTATAATATGATTTGAAGATCACACCACTACAAGTGCTATACACGCATTCGCTTTATAGAGCCGCTGTTATGGGTGTATGTATGTATGACCACTTGCATTGTTGTGTTTGCATTCATTGCAGTAGGGTGAGCCAGCGCGTCAACTTTATTGAGCTTAGGTACAAACAGTGTTTACAAAAACAAAATCTGTGCGTGGGGATTCAGAGAAGCAAATGCTTTTAAAAAAAAGCACAAATAAGCTAGATCATACACAAGCCCCTTCGTGGCTAGACTTAGTGAAATAAAATAAAATGGAAAATTGATAAAATTAAAAAAAAAGTAAAATCAGAAATAGAAAAGTGATTGAAAGTAAAACACTAAAATTTGTTGGAAATGAAAGGAAAGGGAATAATATAAAATAAATAAAAATGAAACAAAATAGAATAAATAAAAGTATTAAATTAAGAAAATAATAGGAAAGGAAAGGGATGGATAAAAGGAAAATTAAGGTAAGTTAAGGTAAGGAACGGAAAATATGACAGAAAAATCAAAGGGAAAGGAAAGGAAAGGAATGGAAAAGAAAAAAGGAAGGGAAGAAAGAAAATGTAATGTAGGTAAAGCAGTGGAAAAGAGAAGCAAAAGGAGAAAGACAAAGAAAGGAAAGAAGAAAAAAAAGAAGGGAAAGAGGTAGCGAGGAAGAACGTATGGAAAATAAATGAAAATAAAAAGAAAGAAAAATAAAGGAAAGAAAGGTAATGAAAAGCTAAAGAAAATAAGTTAAAGAAATGAATGAAAGAAAAAGAGTTGCGGAAAGGAACAAAAGAACATAAGGAAACGGTAGGAAAGGAAAGGTAAGAAAAGGAAAGGTAATGAAACGAAATTACAGAAAGGGAAATTTAAGAAAAAAAGTGAAAGAAAAAAAGGTAAGAAAAAAATAAAAGAAAAGAAATGAAATGGAAAAAAAATGAATAAAATGAAAGGCAACTAAAGCAACGGAAACGAAAGGAAAGGAAAGAAAAAGAAAATAAAAGGAAAAAAGGAATGTAATGGAAATAAAAGAAACGAAAAGAAAGAAAAATAAAAGAAAAGAACAGAGAAGAACAAAGAAGAAAGAAAGAAAGAAGGGGAATAAAATGAAATGAAAGAAGAGAAAACGAAAGAAAAGGAAAGAAGAGAAAAGGAAAGAAAAGGAAAAGAACGGAGAAGATAAGGAAAGGAAATAAAAGGGAAGAGAAGGAAAGAAAAGCAAAAGAAATAAATTGGATGAAAGGAGAGGAAAGGAAAGGAAATAAAAGCAAATGAATGCTAAGGAAAGGAAAGGAAAGAAATACGTATGAAGACGACCTAAGAAGAATAAATAATTATCAACATTGAAACTATATTACTGAATGGTGTAAAGAGGGAGGAAAAGGCAAAATGAATAGGAATGTATAGAAACCAAAAATATATAAAATATGGAAAAGAAAGGAAAATTTATAAATAGCAAAAAGGTAGGAAAATAAAATAAGGTTTTGTGGTTGAATTTCAACCACTGGGCGAACTCTAGTTATATTAAACTTACATTAATTGTTACATAAAAAATAAGTTTTTAATTTAAATTACACAAAAACCCACAAAAATAATATTTCGATATATAATGGTACTTTTTTTATCGTAACCTTGTGGAATTTTACTTTAAAAAAAAAACCTTATCGCTAAAAATATAAACTTTTTAATGGACAAAAAACTAAATAAAGAAGTGCTCTGCGAAAAACCTTGGATTATGTGAATTATGTGATTATGTGAATGATGATGGTGTGAAGATGGCGAGGATGCAATGATATTTATTTGATTTTCTACACTTTGTTTTTTTTTTTTTGGCATAAAAATGAAGGTAAGTGGCAGCTGCCTGGATCGCTGTATACTTATGTACGTTCATGTGAGAGTAATGCTATGGATACACACACGGAGATTATCTCCAATAAATCTTCTCTAATCAGATCCAAATTTTACCCTGATACACACAAAAATGAAGATTAACAGCATTGAGAATTACTACTTTGGTTGTTATTGCACTATATTCTTACCTTCCTCAGCTACATCTAGTTGTCGAAAGTCGTATCTTAGAAATAAGCGCGACGCCTATCTGTCAGCTACCCTTAATTTCCTAGTGGTTCTTGGTGTTGTTGTCTATTTATGTACAGAGTGTTGCCAGTGCAATTTTTTTAAAACTGCTCAAATCTTCTTAATTTTTGGGAGTTTATAATGAAGATTATGCTCAAGTTAACTCCCAAAAGCGCAGTTAATTCGGAATTTGCGCTAATGTATCAGCCGTATAAGGAGCGCGAAAAAGGGTGGGAGCGGTTTTCGAAGCGCAGAGTTTTTGCAGGGAGTGTTTGTCGGAGTTTCGATGATTATGCAATTTGCAAGGTACCGTTTTTTATTCTTGCTTCACGCAATTTAAACATTTGATTTGAGTAATACCATGCAACGAATCCGCACATTAGGGTGGTGCAGCATATTTAAATGTTTTTTCTTTTAAACAAATTTTTTTTAAAGCTATTTTTTGAAAATTACAAAATTTACAAATACAAAAATTTTTAATTCTATATAACTAACTTCACTTTTTTGTATGAAAAATACATTTTCTGCTTAGAAGATATACTTTTCCAATATTTTATTTCTCTAAAAATTTCATAAATAAAAAAACTATTTAAAAATCGAAAAAGCTTAGCACATTAAATTATCAAAGTAAAAAATGTGGTTTCATACAAAAAAAGTAGTGTTACTTATGTAAAAAGGTGCATTAGTAAAAGTTCGTATGGTATTTCCCTGCAAAAAATACGTTTAGGTAGGTAGAATTGGCTGCCGCAAAGGCACACCTAGGCCAGTAATAAAAGGCCCGTTGTGATACCACCAAACACTAGGAAAGTCAGTCCCGGGGCCCGGCCATATGGAAAATCCCAGTGCTGTCGGGACTCTCCATATAGCCGAAACCCGGGACTGACACTCCTAACCTACACCGCTACCCCTCCTCGAACCATTTTGATAACTTGATGAAGGCCATCAAGTCCTTTATGTCTAGCTCCGCGACCTGGCTTAAGCTAACCAGGAAGGGAACTCCCAGAGAGCGCCTTCTCGCTCCGCTTAAGGCCGGGCAGTTGCAGATGAGGTGCTCCACGGTTTCCTCTTCCTCATCCTCTTTGCAACTCCTGCAGCATCGTCGGTAGGGAACGCCTAGCCTTGCTGCGTGCCTACCATTAAGGCAGTGCCCGGTTAAAACACCTATTAATATGGAGATTTCCTTCCTTTTTAGGGCGTATATGTGTCTAGATCTTTTAAGATCGCATTTTGGCCAGGTTTGCTTGGATATCCGGCACCCTGGGGCTTGTAGCCATCTTTCGTTGGCTTCGCGGAGTGTATGCTCCTTCAGCATTAGCTTGCACGTGGCAAACGGCATACCTATGCGCTCTTTATCTTGAAGAATCTGCTTGGTCGTGCCCTGCCTGGCAAGTTCGTCTGCCCTACAGTTTCCCTCAATGTCCCTGTGTCCCGGGACCCATGTGAAGTTCTCGCGGTTCTGTTGGGCCATCTCTTGAAGAGATCGACGACAGCTGAGCGTCAGTTCAGAGTTGAACGAGTAAGAGCCAAGGGATTTGATGGCCGCTTGGCTGTCGCTGAAAATACAGATATCCTGTCCGATGGTGCGTTCACCTATCCAAGTCACGGCGTCCATGATTGCAGAAACTTCAGCCTGGAAGACGCTGCAGTGATCAGGTAGTCTAAAGGAGAGTTCTAGGTCCAAATCCCTTGAGTAAACCCCTCCTCCGACTCTGCCGTCTAACTTCGAGCCGTCGGTGTATATAAAAGTGCCGCCATTAGTAGCGGGACACCGATCTATGTTCTCCCAGTCTTCCCTGCTGGGAATGTTTATTCTAAAACAACAATCTCCGACTGTTGTGGTCTGTAAGATCTTAGAATACAGGAGTGTCCAATAGTGCTTGCGCCCCAGACGGACGTTTCCCTTAGACGCACAGCCGATGCTGCTGCTGCCCGGTACCCTTCCAGATCGAGTGGCAAAAAGCCAAGAATGGCCTGGAGAGCTTCATTGGGCGTTGTTCTTAACGCCCCGCTTATACAGATCATGCTCGATCTGTGGACTTTTCCTAACAGATTTAGGTTTGTTGCCTTTCCTAGCGCAGGCCACCATACCACGACTCCATACAGCATAATTGGCTGGATTATCGCAGTGTATATCCATCTGCAAATTTTGGGGCTGAGCCCCCATTTTTTGCCAATGGCTCTTTTACACGTGTAAAGTGCAATGCACGCTTTCCTCTGGCGCTGGATGACATTCTCCTTCCAGTTAAGCTTTCTATCTAGAACTGTGCCTAGGAATTTGGCTTTGTCAGCTAAGTTCAGGCGCACGCCTTCTAGTTCTGGTAGGTTCAGCGGTGGTATCTTGTACCGCCTGGTATAAAGGACAAGCTCCACCTTTCCCGGGTTGATGCTAAGTCCGCAGCGAGAGGACCATGAAGAAACTTCTCGCAGTGCTACTTGCATCAATTCACACAGGGTTTGTGGGAATTTGCCCCTATATGCAATAGCTAAATCGTCTGCATATGCCACTATCTTCCCGCCCCCCACCTTGTGTCTCGTAGCAGCGAGTTTACGGTGAGGTTCCATAGGAGCGGGGAGAGAACACCACCCTGAGGCGTTCCTCTTGTGACATAGCGTGAAAGATCAACTGTTCCCAGTGAAGAAACTATTTTCCTTCCCTTTAGTAGTTGATCAATTAGTCCAATAAGAGACCTATTTATGCCCAGGTTTGTTAAAGCAGTGTTAATAGCCTCCGGCCTTATATTGTTGAAAGCCCCTTCGATGTCCAGAAAGGCCACGAGACAGTACTCCTTTTCGTGCAATGATTTTTCAACAATAGAGACTAGGCTGTGGAGCGCAGTTTCCGTTGATTTACCTTTGGTGTATGCATGTTGATAGCTAGAAATAAGGTTGCTATCAATAGTAGAGGAGAGATAATCGCTAATTATCCTCTCGAAGGTTTTAAGTGCAAAAGACGAGAGACTCATCGGTCTGTAGTCTTTAGGCTCATAGTGTGAGGCCTTCCCAGCCTTTGGAATAAAGACTACCGTGGCGCTTCTCCAGGAGCACGGAATGTAATTAAGAGCCAGGCAGGCTGAATAGAGAACTACCAGCCATTTAGCTGATATTTCCAGCGTGTTTATAAGTTGTGCGGGGAAAATCCCGTCTGGCCCAGCTGCCTTGAACGGCTCAAAGCTTTTGATTGCCCACCTTACCCTTTCCTCCGTAATGGGTATGTTTACCGCCAGGTTTGTTGCAGATGCTACAGGTGCATCATACAAGTTCCCCGGAAAGTGTGTGTTCAGGAGCAGCTCCAGGGTTTCCCCTTCCGTGCTGGTCCAAGATCCGTCAGGCTTCCGTAAATAGCTAATGGCTGTTTGAGTTTTTGATAGCACTCGTCTAAGTCTCGCTGTATCATCGACTTTTTCGACCCCGGTGCAGAAATTTCTCCACGAAGTTCTCTTCGCTTGCCTTAGAGCCTTTTTATAGGCCCTCAGTTTAGCTTTATATTCGAGCCATTCAGGCTCCGTACCGATGCTCTTGGCCTTGTTAAATTGCTTCCTGCATGATATACGGAACGAATCCAGGTCGTAAGACCACCAGTGGGGTCTATGTTTGCCGCGTGGTTTTGGTACTGGACAAGCCTGCTCTAGGGCATTTGAGAGCGCCGTTGTAAAGGTCGTTACCAGATCATCCAGTTCTCCCACTGATGAGGGGGCTTGTGGAGGTAATACTGGTAGGTCCCTAGCTAATATTTGGTTATGTAGCAGTGTTAGTGTTGCGTGGATTTCGTTTCATAACTGGCTGCTCAACAATAAAGTCTAACACAATTTCTATGTACCGATGGTCAGAAAATGAATGCTCATCAAGAACACGCCATTTTCTGACCCACTCATAAGCGCCTTCGCTACAAACAGTGCTTAGAAAATATACTTTTCAAATATTTAACCCCCTAAAAATTTCATAAGTGAATTAAACTTAAAAAAAATCGAGAAAAGCTTAGAACATCAAATAATCAAAGTAAAAATGGGTATTTGTTTCCTTTAGGTGTCAACTGCCAATAAATTAGCTAAAATTATGGGAAATATCTCAAAAGACAGGGTTTGGCCTCAGGATCACGAGTCCGGAAGCGCTTTCTAATATTTTGCTTCTCTGAAGAGGTATTTGCAATCAAAGTGGCAAGTTTTCATGTGGTTGTTGTAATTTTATTAGGCTGTACCTAAAAACGTGCGAAAAAATGCGTGCCGTGGATTATTTTTCGATTTTTTGACCATAACTTTCCATAGAAACATAAAATTAAAAAAAAGCTTCCGGACTCGTGATCCTGAGGCCAAAAGCTTTTGAGCTATCTCCCATAATTTTAGCTAATTTATTAGCTATTGATCCCTAAAGGAAACAAATACCCAAAAATGTGTTTTTCGTAAAAAAAAGTAGAGTAGAGTGGTGATTTCGTTTCATCAAAAAATGCATTTTTTAAACTCTTCAATTTTCCGTTTTCGTTTGCAAAATGAAGGTATAACGTCAAACAGAATATGCTTTCATTTCCTAAAAAACTCACACTTTTTACCCTCTGAAGCTTTGACAGGGTAGTTGGTTCCACTGAAAATCAGCTGACGAAAATTTTATTTGACAGATAAATTTGGTGAAAAAAAATTTGATTTTGCAATAACAATTGAATATGGTTGATAAGCGAAAACTAATTATTCATGCACATAGCATAGCAAACGGGAAATGTTTTTTGTTCGTTTTATCGATATAGCAGTTTCATGTAGAACGGGTACACTTTTATCACACTTTTACAGTATTCTGTGCAAGGGTATAAACATGTTCAACGAAATCAGCATTAGTGTCATGTAAAATTGTTCTTTAGTTAAAGTCCGTACGATATTTAAATTTCGATATTAACATTGTGGAATTTTCTTACAAAATCATATCGTTAAAAAAATAAACTTTAACCAATAGGCAAAAAGTTAAATATATAAAGCCAGAAGTGAAGCTGGACTTCTTAGCTTACAAATGGTGTTTAGATGCCGAAGATGATATAATTTGGTACATTTTGTTGTTTTTTTTGGCTCAAAAATAAAATCAAGTGGCAGCTGCTGGATCATTGCATAGATATGTACGTGTGTGTGTAAGGGAATGAGCGGTAGGTGTGTCTTTGGGAGTTTTATAAGAGTGCTGAATAGTGATGTATAGTTCGGGTATAACAGAATGTGGAGATAACAAAATAGCTGGAGAGTTTGGAGACCTATTTTTTCTTTAATAACAAATAAACTAAAAATAATTTTCAAAATTTTTTTTGGTGAGACACCAGATTAGTCCATTCTAAGTTTCCACTATAAATTTTATAGAGATCTATCCATAAATACTATACGAAATTGGGTTGCGTCTGTTTGTATGGGGAGAGTGTTAGCCTATTAATATATAGATGGGCGAAATGTAAATTTTTCTGGAACGCATAATCATAATAGTTCAACAATTTTTACTATGGATTTCCTAACAATATTACAACTTGTTGTAAGGTTTTTTTGGATTCAAATTTTGACGTGATCCATGGCTGTTACATCCATACACCTAAGGTACAGGGACATAAGTGTGCAAAGGTTCGAAAAACCGGGTTTGAACCCTAACTCAAGAATTTGAGGGTGTCCGGCAAATTTCTTGTACGCAGTTCTTCTTACCTCATTGCGATCTACCAGAAAAATGCTATCTTGTCCCAGGTATTTTTTTTTGTGTTGCGCAGTGTAATAGATTCAATGACAAATAAAAAATAAGGCTGGCCCTTGTTATATTAGTCAATATAAAGTAACATTTATTGGCAGGCATATATGTATGTATGTATATTAGACTGGGCCGAAAATTCCAAATTTGGTTTTTTTTTTTCAAAACTTTTATGGATTTTCTTTTTAAGAAAGGTGAAAAAATTACTGTAATTTTTCAGATTTTACAGACTTAACCTCCAATTTGGTATAAAAACGACAAATCATTGTTGAAAAACACCATTTACCTGAACATATTTTTGTAGGAAATTGAATTCCCTACAAAAGCTACCTAGACTGAAATTTTCTCAGAATTCCCGATTTTGGTTCGAAAATTTGCGAAACATAAAAAAATAAACATCGAATAAATCTAAATACATATTCTTAAGGGAAATTGGACGCTGAATCCGAATTCGATATCAGAATTTAACAACGGGCCCGAGGTTCGGCCCTAACCGTACAAAAAAGTCCAATATTATTTTGTGAAGGTTTAGGTTAGGCTACTTCTGATCACGGATTTGGATTTAGAACGCCAAAACACATGAAAGTTAATATAAAAGACGGAAATGTGATTTTTTTAAATTTAAGACGAAATAAGTTTTGAAAAAGTAACTTTACAAAAACAAAGTTGTGTAACCTTTTTTGTAGCCCACTCAATATCCTTTAAGAATCTGTATCTATCTTTGTTGTACATGGATATTTGCATTTTTAACAATTTTTGAAAGAAAACTGGGAAATCGAAAAACATGCTAATTTTTTAAGCTATTAATTGAATACGAGAAAACGGCTAGTCTGAGAAAATTTTGCTCAATGCAAATTTTGTAGGGAATTCGATTTCCTTAAAAAATATGTTCCGGTAAATGGTGTTTTACAACAATGGTTTGTCGTTTTTATACCAAATATGAGGTAAAGTCTGTAAAATCTAAACTAGCGATGATAGACCTCTAGACTTTAATTTAAAAATCTGAAAAAATTACAGTAATTTTTTTTCACCTTTCTTAAAAAGAAAATCAATATAATTTTTGAAAAAAAAAAGAAATTTTGAATTAAAATTAAAAGTAAATGATGTTAATTTAACAGAGTGACCCTCTTAAAAGTTAAAGAAGTCATGTTATAATAACATGAGCGAAATATAATAACGCAACAAACATTTAGGATTGAGTTACGTTATATCTCAAGTTGAAAACTAAGAGGCTTCTCAAACCTCAAGCGTTTTTTCTCAACACCGAATAAACTTAAGGAATGATGCCCGAAAATTTTATAAAAAGACCGGCGGATGACGGAAGTTTTTAAGACCGGGGCAAGTTCCTGTATCTGACGTACAGAGTGTACTTAAATTATGGAGGGAGCGCTTCTCGCACAGAGCCAAAAAGTTCACCTATAATCAAAGAGATCGACGTCTAAAAAAGCTTTCTGGCCGGGGAGAGCGAGTGGGGACAAATTTGAAGAAATTTGTGCTAGGAAATCTTCTAAATTTTAGCTTGAATTTCTTCTCAAATTTATTGAAGAGGAAATCGGCTAAAAACAAGGAGTTAGCTTCTTATTTATGAATTTTTTATGTACTTTTGTCAAAAGGTAGAAGAAATCTGCTTGTTTTTATGAGAAAACCTGTTTAAAGCAGAGCTGTTAATTTTGATTAGTAATTAGTAATTGATTGATTAGAAAATTTTTTTAATTACTAATGATTATTTTAATTGCTTTCAAGAAAAAGCAATTACTAATTGATTACGATTAGAAAAAATCAAAAAAAAATTAAAAAATCAAGAAAAAATCAAAAAAATCAAAAATAATCAAAAGTAATCAAAAACGGCTTTTTTTGATTACTTTTGATTTTTTTGATTTTTTCTTGATTTTTTTTAATTTTTTTGATTTTTTTTGATTTTTTTTTTATTTTTTTTAATTTTTTTGATTTTTTTTGATTTTTTTTTATTTTTTTTGGATTATTTTAAAGTTTTGTTGTTAAAAGTATAAACATCTGTGTATCTTTGTATGCAAATATATACATCTACTTACACTTTGGGGCTCATGGATTTCTAGAATGAACCTTGATCGCTAAGTATATGTACATATGAGAAAAAATGCCAGGTTTGATGGTTATATGCGTTGTAGTGGTGAAAATTTGTCCCTTTTATATCTAAACGGGTAGTGTCGTGCATTTCTCGTTTAAAACCCTATGGGTACGGTCGGATGGTTCTATTCGAACACTTATAAGTATGCTACACAAAGTAAAACGTGGGCATACCAACTACATATGTATGCCCAAAAGAGACTAGTAATGATCAATTGATCAAAAATTAAGTGGTTATTATCCATAGAGAGAGGTCCGGGATTAATAACTTTAGGCTAAAATGGACGACGTAGTCATTTTGTTGGAGTAGAGAATATTAGAAGTAGAATCGTTTTATTTTTATTCATTTTTGTTTAAGTAATGCTATTTATGTAAGTAATAATGTAATGACAATTAAAGAACAATAACACAAATAGTCAACAATAACGGTATTCAGTTTAAAAATAATTCATGTAGGTGGACATGAGTGCTATCAACGGTTATTTCTACTCACATTGAAAACGAACGTTTGAGATCTGAGAAGGTGATTGGTTCTCAAATGCATCTCGAATTGAGATTAGCTAAAAATGTTTGTTGGGATTACACCGTTACTTCTTGCTTCACCTATACATTTGTATGTTTGTGCAAGTGAATATTTATGTATGAACATATTTTTCTACAACAGTACTGGAAAAAAATCAAAAAAAATCAAAAAATCAAAAGTAATCAAAAGTAATCATTACTTTTGATTATTTTTGATTACTTTTGAATTTTTGATTTTTTTTGGATTTTTTTAAAATTTTTTGATTTTTTTTTGATTTTTTTTGATTTTTTTTTTAATCAATTGAAAAAATAATCATTAAAAAGTGAAAGTAATTGGTAATCAATCATTAGGTGGCTTCTCAAAAAATAATCAATGAAATGCTAATTGTTTACGCGTTACCTACCGATTTGGTTCTCGCACGTAAATAAAAAGAAACGAATTAGTTCAACGTTATAATAGGTGTTTATTAGAAAATAAATAAAGGGCAATGGATGGGATTCAATTGTAGTGGAAATAAATATCGTGAAAATGTGTAGAATTTAATTTGATTGCTTATTATGGAAAATAAGTGGAATTAAAATGAGCTTACCTTCGGTGACTTGGCTGCGGGCTGCTATGTCGGCGTACGAAATATAAGTGAAAAGCCAAAAAAAGGAAAAGTTACTTGAACCTAACTCCGAATAATAGCGTTCGCTATTATCCGGAGAGGAAAGCACTGTTACCGGTAAATATACAGTGAACTACCCCGCACTAGGGTGTGCCGTAATATTTAGGCCTATGGACTAAACATGCCGGCCCCCTTGCGCCGAGCAATTCCGAAGAGCTCTGGACGTATCCGGAAGCCAAGTCCCGAAGCTAATACAATAATAAATTTACTTAAAACTAAGGTTTCTAATTCGGGCCGCTGCGTCTAGTAACTTCTTGCTTCATGCGTTACCTGTGAATAAAAGAAGATGTTAGAAATGGACGTGGGTTGATTTTAGTGCACAATACTTTTTGAAGGCCGCGCTGTGTAGTTTTATTGCTGATGGGCCCCCGACACTACCAAGCCGAATATGGTGGCTTGTGTCAGGAGGCCACCTACGGTTGACGGTGGCGTGCCGGCAACCATGATACCGGCGTATACGTCTGCGCCTAGTGTGAGCCGGACTGGTGAAGACCGGTGGAAATCTGGATCCGCCAGCTTCATAAATTGGAATGGCGCTGTTACTGACGGATCCAGTGTTGCTGTCGGAGTGAGCCTGGAATATTGGGCCACCACGGTGGCCTGGGTCGTTAACTCTTTGTTCACCCCATACTTCCCTCGCAAAACTAGAGTGCTTTTGATCACGTACTTTGTGCCGAGGCGTTCCAAACCCAGGTCCCTTGCTAGGTGAGCATCGATTACCGACGTTGGAGCGCAAGGATCGATGAGCGCTCGAACAAGGTGAAGCCTTCCTCTTGCCACTATTTGGACCATTGCCGTTGGGGAGAGGGCTACGAAGGCTCGTGTTATGGTAGTGGCAGAGGGAGACTCCAGGAGACGTCCAGTTCTAAAGCCAGGTGGTGTCGAATGTTGGGGAGCGAGGGTTGTAAGCTTAAGCTTCGCGAGGGCGGTGACTGGGGCGCGTGGTTGGTACGGGGCCGCCCTACCAGAAGAGCGTCGTGACGGGCGGGACGGACGCGGTGCCGCTTCGCCAAGGCGCCCCCTGATAGTGCGGTGCGATGGGCGGAAAGGACGAGTCTCCGCGCCATCCCCGTGTTGGATAAGCTGTGGCCTTTCGTGCTGTAGTAGCGGTCGAAAACGTCGTGGCTCCGAGTCGAGATGTTCCGCTGGCATCTGGAGTGCCGTTGGGTCCTCCCTCCTCTCTATTTCTTCCTCGGCGACCTCTTCTGCCCAGGACATTGTGTGCGGCGTCACGTGGATCGATAGAGCTCCGTCGGAGCTAATTTCATCGTCATCGTTGTCGATTGGAGTTGGTGGAGCCTCGTCGATATGCGTTGAGGTGTGATGAGGCTCGTTGCATCGGTGGCATCGGGCTTCGCTGGGGCATGTTCGACGTTGGTGGAAGGGCGACAGACAGTTGGTGCAGTAGCGTGCATCGATGATCACCCGTAGTCGCTCTACGTTGGACATGCCTCGATAAATTGGGCAGAGCCGGATGCTGTGTGCCTTCTGACATAGCCGGCACAGAATGGTAAATGCGTTGGTGCGCGACTCGGTCTTGTTTCTTTTGTCTGAAACTCCAGGCATCCTGGAATTTGAATTTGGATGGAAATTTTGATTTTATTTATTTTTCTTTTGGTGTATTGGGTGGCTAATCGGCGTGGTTTGGCTATTCGGAGTGGTAGATACCGAAAAACTTTGACTTTTTCCGACGTGTGCGTAAATGTCACGTAAGGGAAGGCCCTAAGTATTTATTTCCACTACAATTGAATCCCATCCATTGCCCTTTATTTATTTTCTAATAAACACCTATTATAACGTTGAACTAATTCGTTTCTTTTTATTTACGTGCGAGAACCAAATCGGTAGGTAACGCGTAAACATTGGTCCTTCGAGCCGGATGCTGTGTGCCTTCTGACATAGCCGGCACAGAATGGTAAATGCGTTGGTGCGCGACTCGGTCTTGTTTCTTTTGTCTGAAACTCCAGGCATCCTGGAATTTGAATTTGGATGGAAATTTTGATTTTATTTATTTTTCTTTTGGTGTATTGGGTGGCTAATCGGCGTGGTTTGGCTATTCGGAGTGGTAGATACCGAAAAACTTTGACTTTTTCCGACGTGTGCGTAAATGTCACGTAATTTGGACTGTAAGCTTGCTAGCTTTTTTCAACCTTCGGATAGTTTGTTGGGGACTTGGTGGGTAGCGCTCTCCACTAAAGCGGGTATAATGTCGGTGACTCTGGGGACTTACAGGGTAGTGCTTCCCAATAAATTGGGTAAAACATCGGGTATTTGGGAATTACTGGGTAGCGCTTCCCAGAACAACGGATAAATGCTGTCGCCCGTGATTTTGTGTATTTGGGCCTTTTTTCCGCTTAATTTGGCATTTGTCCATTTCCTGCCACCCAAGGGAACAGGAGGTAGTTGCATTGACACTTAAGTACGTGCCAAAACTTCGTAAAACAAGCGCCCTTTGAGGTAGAATTTAATGTTTAGTTGGGCCATGCATGATACTAAATTCAGCATTTTGTGTCTAAATTTGTCAAATATTATTGAATTTTAGTTCAGTGGGAACTTGGATATGTATGGAAGACAAACGCCAAATTTGCACCCTTTTTTTTTCAATTTACCGGTACGGTGTACATGTACTACCACACTTGTTAGCAACTTTGGTGAGGTGTAAATGTACGATTACATTTCAGTTACCAATTTTGGTACGGTGTAAATGTCCTCAGTTACCAAATTTGGTACGGTGTAAATGTATTATTACTTCATACGATAACCGATAACTCGATTTGGTACAAAAAAAAATTTTTGTGTGGCAACTCTCATGCATGGACTGTCATTCAGGAAAAATTTTACACGAGGTAAGTTGTGAATTGCATTTGTATTCTTTTAATTTAATTAAATTTTCCTTTTCTTTTATTTTCAGGTTGCAGATGATCGCTTTTGTGTCGGCTTATAGAAAAAAATAATTTTACTGCAGAAATTTTTAGGTAAAACTGATACAAATCTACAAAGAAGTTCAAGGAAGTCAAAATGGAAGCTGTACCGCGGCTTCATATGCTGTGGTTTGTACTAAAACCCAGTCCAACGGGCACTTCCTTTGCGAATCTGAAAAAGTACATCGCCGAGTTTTACCAGGAAGACCCCGATGCTTATTCCAAAGAAGTTTTCGCCTTGGAAACTCTTCGCAATCAGGCACTACATCCTGGCAAAGATAAATGTGCAATACTCAAGCGTTACTATTGTCAATTACATTCATTACAAAATCGTTTTCCACAATTGGCCGAACGAAGCTTGTTCACATTCACATGGAAGGGTCTATATTAGAGTCAAGTAAACGAATACACAAATTTACGTTATGAAATGGCTGCTGTACTCTTCAATATTGCCGCATCGCACACACAAATGGGGGCATCGGTGACACGCGGCGATGTAGATGGCATGAAATTGGCCTGTACACATTTTCAATGTGCCGCCTGGGCATTTGGCGAATTGCGTGAGCGTTATGCAAATGTTAATGCTGGTGGAGATTTTATGACCAATGAGCTTTTAGTTTTTATGCAACAAGTTTCGTATTGGAAAAATCACTAATTGATAATCGTAAACCGAATATTGTAGCTAAAGTGACTGCACAAATTGTTGTGTACTATGGTGCTGCATTGGCTGCCCTGCTCACAGGTGGCGATGATGGACCTGTGGCGCAAGTGGTCGATAGTTCAGTGTTCAAATTGTAATATAAATAAATATGTACGTTTCAAAATTTCATACTTGAATTGTATTTTATATTTGTATCAAGGACAACATTCAGAGGAGCAACAGAAAATGGGAGAAAGAGTGACGTTGTATCAGGCCGCTTGGGAAAATGGAGAGGCAAAGCCGACGAGAATGGAGAGGCAAAAACGACTTCGGGTGAGTGTTTCTTTAGTTAATGATCCCAAGTCCGGACGTGTGACATAACCGTGGCTACCAACACGTCTTTAGGGACAGCCCAATACAATTACAACAACCACATGAAACTTGAAACTTTTGATTGTAAATATCTCTTCAGAGAAGCGAAATATTAATAGGGTGCTTCCGGATTCGAGATCCTGAGGCCGAACCCCGTCCTTTGAGCTATATCACATAATTTTAGCTAATTTATTAGCAGTTGACCCCTAAAGGAAACAAACACCGTTTTTTGTTGATAGTTGGGTAAATATTCACCCAGAAAATGTTTGTTTACCATTCGCTATTCAATAAAAGCAAAAATCCCAGCGAATAGTAAAGCAAAAGGTTAATAATGTTTGTTTATTTTTTGCTTAGCTGTGATTGTTCGCAAATTTTGACGTCATTTGACAACAAAAAAAAAACCTTTTTCTCAATTACATTACAGATACACGGTTGTCGGGATGCGTGATCTGTAGTAGTTGGTTCATGAAAGCTCTGGACACTTTTTTATCATGTGGTGGGTTTATTGGAAGCCTTGTATCTTCTTATCTGTCAATTGACTTTATTGTGGGGGAATTTATGTTTGGGCGATGTGCTGCTAATTTGCTGTAGCACATTGTAATTTTCTGTGGCAGATCGGTTCGTCCGTCTGCAGTAGGGTTTCTGGTGGCCTCGTTAGCAAGTCTAACGAGTGCATTTGTTGGTTATTGGGGTTATTGTTCTGATTGGAAATGGTTTTTTTTTTTTTTGTTTTAATCTTCAAAATTAGTTCAAATTCACGTTTACAAAAATATTGATTTTCTTGCAATCATTTTTTTTTTTTTTACTTTTTTTTTGAAAGGGGTTATGGGATGTCGATACAGCTCGAACCCATAACAATAGGTTTAGTTAGGCCCCGCTGCATATAGGGGCATCAACGAATGTGCAGGAGTTAACTTTTTTTGAAAGGGGTTATGGGATGTCGATACAGCTCGAACCCATAACAATAGGTTTAGTTAGGCCCCGCTGCATATAGGGGCATCAACGAATGTGCAGGAGTTAACTTTTTGAAAGGGGTTATGGGATGTCGATACAGCTCGAACCCATAACAATAGGTTTAGTTAGGCCCCGCTGCATATAGGGGCATCAACGAATGTGCAGGAGTTAACTTTTTTTGAAAGGGGTTATGGGATGTCGATACAGCTCGAACCCATAACAATAGGTTTAGTTAGGCCCCGCTGCATATAGGGGCATCAACGAATGTGCAGGAGTTAACTTTTTTTGAAAGGGGTTATGGGATGTCGATACAGCTCGAACCCATAACAATAGGTTTAGTTAGGCCCCGCTGCATATAGGAGCATCGGGGACCCGAGTAGAATAAGGTGGGAGTCTTAGGGCTTATTGCGCTTCGCTTTCCGCCGTGTTGGACGGAAGCAATACCAATTTCGTAATTGGTCTGGTGGTTTCCCCTTTGGCTGTGTCGAGTTCGACGACTCTCACTCGATTGTCAGGACCGAAATGTAGCTTGGCTACTCTTCCTAATCGCCACTCGTTAGGCGGTAAGTTGTCCTCTTTTATGACAACGAGGTCTCCTTGTTTTAGATTGGGTTGTGGATGTTTCCATTTAACGCGTTTCTGCAACTCGCTAAGATACTCGGTCTTCCATCGTTTGCAGAATGTTTGATGTAGGGCTTTTAATTTTTCCCAGCGGTTGACCAGTGATGCACGATTCTCGCTGACGTCAATCTCTGGGGGCGCGAGTAAGTGCCCTCCAACGAGAAAATGTCCGGGCGTAAGAGGCTCCAGGTTGGACGGCTCGTTGGACGAGGGACTTAACGGTCGTGAATTGAGGCAGGCTTCTATTCGACAGAGTAGGGTGTTAAACTCTTCAAGAGAGAACTTGTGATCCGATGCGATCTTCTTGAAGTGGTTTTTGAAGCTTTTAACTCCTGCCTCCCAGAGTCCGCCCATATGAGGGGCGCCTGCCGGTATGAAATGCCATGTAAGGTTTTGATGGCTGTGTTTAGATAAGGTTTGGTTGCGAGCTTCAGCTAGAAAAGCTTTGAATTCTGAGCGGAGAGCTCTCGAAGCTCCGACAAAATTGGTTCCGTTGTCGGAGTAGATGTTCATTGGACATCCCCTTCGGGCAATAAACCTATCGAAGGCAGCCAGGAACGAGGCAGTGCTGAGGTCACTAGTCGCTTCCAAGTGAATGGCCTTTGTGGAAAAGCACACAAATAGGCAGACATAGCCTTTTGACATACGACAACCTCTTCCGCTATAGGATTTGATGTCAAAAGGGCCTGCGAAATCCACTCCGGCGTTGGTGAAGGCTCTGGAAAAAGTAGTCCGTTCAGAGGGAAGGTCCCCCATAAGTTGACTGTGGGATCGCTTTCTGTACATAGTGCAGATTTTGCAATTATATATAACGCACCTGATCATATTTTTAACCCTCGGGATCCAGTACTGCGTACGGAGGAGACGCAACATAAGTTGGTTCTCTCCATGCAAGGATATTGTATGGACGAACTGGACTAGAAGGCGGGTAAGCCGACAGTTATAAGGAAGGATAATAGGGTGGCGCTCGGAGTAGGACAAATCTTGCGATGCTGCCAGGCGACCACCCGTTCTCAAGAGGCCATCTTTATCGATGAATGGGTTCAGGGGAAGAATTTCGCTTTTTTCACCGATGGGTTTCCCTGACTTGATATTGGCTATCTCTTTGGGATAATGTTTGTTTTGAAAAATGTGGATTAGACGTTGAGTCGTAGACTTAATTTCGGCTGGCGAGATGCGGTCGGACTCGACTTTGAAGGATGCCTTCGTTTTTGGGTGGGTTCGTTGGTAAAAACGCACTATGTAGGACAGGACCCTCACAGCTCTCGACCAATCGGAAAACCGGTCGAGGACACTATCTTGTAATTTTATCTGCGTAGTTGCGTGAACATGGACCCTTTTTTCTTCGATGTTTGTGTGGTACTCCTCTTCTTGAATAGGCCATTCTGTCTTGTCTTCTTGCAGCCAAGAAGGGCCCTGCCACCACAAAGAATTGTTGACTAATTCCTTCGCTGATAGTCCTCTGCTTGCCAAGTCTGCGGGATTGGATGCAGACTCCACATGGTGCCACGATTGGTTTCCCACTTTTTCGACTATTTTCGTCACTCGATGAGCGACAAAGGTTGACCATGAGCACGGAGGCTTCCTAATCCATGCTAAAACGATGGTGGAGTCCGTCCATAGGTGTGTGTTAACATTACCTAATTCCAGACTCTCGCGGACCGATTCCAAGGTTTCGGCTAATAAGACCGCTCCACATAACTCTAATCGGGGTAAAGAGATGGTTTTCACCGGGGCAACCCTTGTTTTCGCCACTAAGAGGTTTGTGTAGACTTCATCTTTTATCTTTGCTCTTAGAAAGACTGTTGCTGCGTACGCTTTTTCTGAAGCGTCGCAGAAACCGTGTATTTCGACGTCGTTGGTTGGTGTAAAATATATCCACCTGGGGATCCGGATATCATTGATTGCGGGGTAGTCGTGCATGAATTTGTGCCATTTTTCAAGGATCCCTGTAGACACCGGCTCATCCCACTCCGTCCCTTCCAGCCAAATGCCTTGCATAAGGATTTTGGCTACTATGATGACAGGAGCGAGCCATCCTAATGGATCAAAGAGTTTGGCGATTGCGGAGAGTATTGCCCTTTTTGTAATTTTGTCGTGGTTTTCAATTGGTTTTGCGATGAAGTAGAAATAATCCGCATGCGCGTTCCATCGGATGCCCAGGGTCTTGACTGTACTCGCGTCTTCGAATTCCAAGAAGTCTGCGTTGAGCAGATGAGGTTTTGGGATTCCTTCCAGTATTTTCTGGTTGTTGGATGTCCATTTTCGTAGGGAAAAACCTGCTGACTGTAACGCTTGTGTGATTTCGTCCCGTGCTTTGATCGCTGATTCGATGCTATGACCCCCTGCCAGCACGTCATCTACGTACATACTTGTCCGCAGGATATTTGCGGCTATTGGAAGTGATGACTCCACGTCGTCGGCTAGTTGGTACAGGGTCCTTATTGCCAGATAAGGGGCACAGTTAACTCCAAAGGTGACAGTCTTTAGTTCATAGACTTTGATAGGATCGCTGGGGTTGGCACGATAGACTATTCTCTGGTATTGGGTTTGATTGGGTTTTACCCATATTTGCCGATACATCTTTTCGATGTCGCTGTTAAAGACATACCTAAAGAATCGCCAGCGAAGTAGTAGGATGGTTAAATCGGCCTGAAGCACTGGACCTGTATGTAGTACGTCATTTAGGCTTATGCCATTGGTGGTGGGACATGACGCGTTGAATACCACGCGAACTTTGGTGGTTGTGCTTTCCTCTTTAATCACCGCGTGATGTGGTAGGAAATAGCAGTCGGAGGAGTTGGGCGATATGATTGTAGGTGTCCTTTTCATATGTCCAAGTGTCTCATACTCCTCCAATACCCTATTGTATTCTGTCTGTAGGATTGGTGTTTTGGATAAGCGTGTCTCATTCCGATAAAATTGAGAACAAACGTTTTTCAGGGAAGGCCCTAAGTAGATATTATCGGGGAAATCTTGTTTAAAGGGTAGAGCGACGGTATATTTTCCATCCGAGTTCTTTTCTGTGGTTGTTTTGTACAGTGCCTCGCAGTAAGCATTGTCTTCGTTAAGTGCCCTTTTCTTCGGTACATCTTCTAACTCCCAGAACGCAGTTAATTGCTTATCGAGACTTACTTCGCTGTAAAATGATACCCGAGTATTGGTTGGCTCTGATGTTTCGGTTCGGCCGGTTAAAATCCAACCAAAGACAGTTTCTTGGGCGAGAAGCGTGTTAAGGACGTTCTTCCGGATACCACCTAGTATGATCTGGGGATAAATGTCGCCTCCGAGGATGAGGTCGACTGGTTCATTTATGAAAAACCTTTTGTCCGCTAAGATCAGATCCGGAAACTCTTGTCGAGTCATTGCGTTGACTTGACAAGTTGGAAGATCCCCTGTTAATTGAGGCAAGACTAGGGCTACTGTGTCAATGCTGACTAAAGGATCGATAAGGGACCCTAATTGAATGAGACACGATTCTTTTACCTGGGCCGACAGGGTATTGCTGATCCCGGAAACTTGGACATGCAGACGCTTAGATGGTAGGTTTAGTCTTCTCTTCAGTCTTTCAGTGATAAAGGAACATTCAGACCCAGAATCAATTAGTGCTCTGGCCGAGAACTTTACTCCATTGAAGTGAAGATTGACAAGTGCGGTCCCTAACAATATGCCTTTAGTGGTATTAGCGTGATGTGACGAAACGTTATTAGTTCTGTCATTTGTATTTCCAGACTGCTGATGTGCTCGTGCTTGCTGGGAGGTTGAGGGACCATCATTTGGGGCGTTTTGACGCCACGTTTGGTTTGTTGGTGTTGGCTGAGCTTCTGCCAGGTGGAGTAGGGTGTGGTGCTTTGTGCGACATATGGTGCATCTGTATCGGCTAGTGCAGCGTGTTACGGTGTGTCCAGCTGACAGGCAGTTCAGACACCAACCATTGCTCTTGATATACGATACTCTGTTTGCGGGAGTCATATCCCTGAATTTCGAGCATTCTCGTAATCTGTGATCTGCACTATTGCACATTTTACACATGGGTTTTGGAACACTCACTTGGTAAACACCAAGTTTGGTTGACGTGTTCGGTTGGTTCTTGGATACTTTTGTAGTTTTGCTACCTTTTATATCAGATACGGTTTCTAGGGTTTGAAAACGGTTGGACAAGAATTTATCCATATCTGCCCACTTTGGAATCGCTGTCTTATCCTCTATGGTTTGTTCCCACAGAGCCAGAGTGCATTCTGGTAATTTGGTGGAGCAGAGATATGTAATAATTGCATCCCAATTTGATATGTCAATTTGATGACATTGGAGGGCTGAGATGCAATTATTTATGTCTCTCTGGAGTTGTTTGATTGCTGTCCCGCATTCGGTTTCAACAGCTTTTAAATTAAAAAGGGATTTTAGCTGCGTGTTGACCAGAATACGTTTGTTTTCATACCTATCACTTAGATTTTTCCACGCCGTAGTAAAGCCCTCGTTTGTCAAAGGGCACCGACGTACAATTTCCTTCGCCTCCCCTTGCGTTTTCTGGTTGAGATGATACAGCTTCTCAACCGGGGTAAGGCGTGTATTTAGTATATATATAGCCGTGAACATGTCCCTAAAGGTAGGCCAAGACATATAATCACCTGTGAACACATCAGTGTCACAAGGTGGGAGACGAATATTATGTTCACGGCCGGTCGATTCAGATACTTGGGTAGTTTGCTGCTGTGGGATTAGCGCCTTTTCCATTTTTTCGACTTGAGCATTCATTGCAGCCATGCATTTCGCGTAGCATGCAAAACAAGTCTTATTTTTTTGCTTTATGGATTGCAAATTTTCCTTTGAAGTTTCGTTTGACGCCAGAAGACTGTCATAAGTCGATTTTGTCTTCTTCCACATTGACTTCAGCTCCTCTTGCTGTAATGCAATGGTGTGCTTATCCATATCCTCTATGGCTTGTGAGCTGAATTCTTGTTCGAACTCCACTATGCAGTCGGATTGACGTATGTAAGTCTCCATTTTCTTAATTAATTTAAATATTTTGTATCGTTAAAGGAATGGACCGAGAAGTAATGACTCAGGAGTGTATCGTGCTTTGAAGATAAGCGAAGTTAAATAAAGTGACACAGTACTCTCTTTGGAGATTTAATGTATGAAAGTGAATGTGAAAACAGATAAAAAAAAATTGGATGCAGGTTTAATGTATCAATGTGAATTATAAGGCACTAGAAATCTGGACGCAGATTTATTGTATTAATGTGAATTTTAAGCCGCTAGAAATCTGGACGCAGATTTAGTGTATTGTTGAAAGTGGAAAAATAGATAAAAAATCTGGCAACGGATATAATGTATCCTTAACGCCAATTTCAACGTCTGTGTAAAAAACTGCCGAATAGCCAACCAAAGTGAAAAATTAAAGCAATGGATTTTGCGATAAATTGTAAATAATATTTATTAAAACTTGTAAATAAATACAGTATGTGAATATACTCAGTGATTTTGCAACAAATTAATGGACTGTTGTCGCTATAAATAATGACCACTAGCCACCCAACGCAAGTGCTAATTTTGAAGAAAGGTGTATTCTTGTGGTTGAAGTGAATATTTTAACGATGAGTGAATATTGTGCTATTTATTTGCAAATGCATCAACCAAGTGGAAGTGTATGTAAAATGGACAAGTAGATATGAAACCTAGTGAGATTGCACAGTGCAGTGATTCCTTGTTCAGAAATATTCAATCTGCCTGTCTGCCTTGAGCTGTGTCGGAGAAGTCTTACCACTGGTGGGGGACTCAACCGATAGTCAAAAGGCGCTAAGTGTGTATTAAACACGAAAAACTTCCACTTACTTTGACTTGCAAATGGATATCACAAATTCACTCGCGATACGTTACGACGTATTAAAAAAAAAAATGTGTGCACCAAAATCAACCACTTACCTTAATAAATTGTGTAAAGCGATTTGAAAATATGACAAAGTGATATTAAGGACTCTGAACTGATGTGATGATGTGATGATGTGATGATGCGATTTGTTAATAGCGGATTGTATAAATGTGTTGGTGAACTCGCTGGATGAAAAAACCAATGTGTTAATAGCGGACTGTATATGTGTGTTGGTGAACTCGCTGGATGAATTTGTTATTAATTGAAGTGCCTTCGAAATTTTGTGTCTTTGTGCTTGAATTTAATTATATTTGTTTGGTGATTTCCAAATGATTTGCGCTGGTGTTTAAAAATATATTGTAAAAAATTTCCGATTAGGTGCTGGTTTCATAAAATCCGGATTTTGAATATTCCTGGCGCGATAGGACCAATGTTTACGCGGTACCTACCGATTTGGTTCTCGCACGTAAATAATGAAAAGAAACGAGTTAGTTCAACGTTATAAAGATTTATTAAAAAATAAATAAATGGCAATGGATGGAATTGAAATGTAGTGAAATTATGGAATTTAAGATGATGGCTTATTATGGAAAGAAGTGGAAAATTTGCTTACCTTCGGTGACTTGGCTGCGGGCTGCTATGTCGGCGTACGGAATATAAGTGAAAAGCCAAAAAAAGGAAAAGTTACTTGAACCTAACTCCGAATAATAGCGTTCGCTATTATCCGGAGAGGAAAGCACTGTTACCGGTAAATATACAGTGAACTACCCCGCACTAGGGTGTGCCGTAATATTTAGGCCTATGGACTAAACACTAATCATTACCGATTACTAATCAATTATTAACAGGTCTGGTTTAAAGTAAATTAATGAGAACATCCTCTTATTTTATCTAGATTCATATTGAATTTATTGAAAAGGAAAACTATATATTTTTAGAAGATCCCTTATTAATTCCAATTCAGGTATGCCTTCTTCGAATGTGTAATTCGACGCTACCAAACACAAGCACACGATAGCATCATGGTAGAAATCTCCGTTCAGCAGTTAATAATTCTTAGTTCGATTCGCAGTGAAGGCAATAAGGCAAGTGAGTGAGGCAAAAAGAACAAAGGTGTAATTAGACGCTGGCAAGTTAAGTATACGATGGCATAGTAGTGTAGATTAGACTAGACTGACTAGACATCTGGATTGAGCGTTAATTTTTTTTTTTTTAATTTGAAATATTAAGAAGAAAATCTTCTTAATATTATGTGATTATCTTCTCAGTTTTATTAAAAAGAGACACCCAGTCATAATAAGACGGGCATCTTATTGGAAAAATATCATAGAGAAATCCTTCTGATTTAGAGGGCATTTTATGTGACTTTTTGCTCTGTGTATTGTGTGAAAGACCGAAGCCCATCGTAGACAAACTGATTGGACCTTATCAGTGTGGCTTTAGCTTTAGACCTGGTAAGTCTACCATCGACCAAATTTTCAAGAAACGCCAAATCCTGGAGAAGACCCATGATAAAAGAACCGATAAATGAATCGATTTAAAGCCGCGGCAGCGGCTTTGCCAAATGACGTTAAGCAATACCAACAGCTCCGTCAGAATCGGGAAGGACCTCTCTGAGCCATTTGAAACCAAACAAGGCTTCAGACAGGGCGACTCTCTTTCGTGCGATTTCTTTAACCTGATGCTGGAGAAGATAATTCGAGCAGCAGAGCTAAACCGCAATGGAACAATCTTTTACAAGAGCGTGCAATTGCTGGCGTATGTCGATGATATTGATATCATTGGCCTTAACAGCCAATTATTAACTATTTTTCAAGTTTTTTTTTTTTTTTTTATCAAAAAAATTTCAGAATTTTTTAAAAAAATTTCGAAAAATTTTGAAAAATAATTAAAATTTAATTTTCATTCTATTATTATAAATAATTTTTCAATCAATTTTAAAATCGTAAGCGCTGCTTTCTCTGGGTTGGATAAGGAAGCGAAAAAAGTGGGTCTTGCGGTGAACGAGGACAAGACGAAGTATTTGCTGTCATCAAAGAAAGAATCGGCGCACCTGCGCTTTGGCAGCCAAGTCACCGTTGATAACTACAAATTTGAAACGGTGAGGGACTTCGTCTATTTGGGAACCAGCATTAACACCGAAAATAATATCAGTCTAGAAATCCATCGGAGAATCACTCTTGCCAACAAATGCTACTTTGGACCAACAGGAGAAGTAAAGCTCTCTGTCGACAAACGAAGATCACGCTCTATAAGTCGCTCGGAATCATGAACAGTGTCAAGAGAAGATGAGATGGCCCTTGGAGTATTTGAGAGAAAAGTTCTACGGAAGATTTATGATCCTTCCCGTGATGCCAACGGCGAGTATCGAAGGAAATTTAACGATGAGCTGTACGAGCTTTACGCCGACCTGACCATAGTTCAGCGAATTAAAGCCCAAAAGCCCCGCTGGCTGGGCCATGTTATGCGAATGGACAAAGAAGCTCCAGCACAGAAGGTTTTCCTATCGACACCCGAATTCGGCAGCAGAGGGAGGGGAAGGCCTCGACTGAGACGGAAACAACAAGCCAAAAAGGAATGACTGGCGTGCTTTGATACACACAGAAAAATTTCTTACATTTTTAGTTAACATGATTCATGTTAAATCAACATGAACACCTCTTGTACGTAAAACAAAAACAATTTCGGAAAATCAACACGAACATTTTAACATGAAGCGTATAGTTAAAATAACATGAAGTACTTTTGCATTAGAATTACATTAGTGTGTATCCCTTACACTAAATTCGGTTTGTTTTAACATGAACAAGTGTTGTTTTCGACTGCCATCTGTTCCCCAACATTTTAACATGAAGCGTATGGTTAGAATAACATGAAATATTTCTGCATTAGAATTACATTAGTGTGTATCCCTTACACTAAATTCGGTTTGTTTTAACATGAACAAGTGTTGTTTTCGACTGCCATCTGTTCCCCATCAAAGCTTGTGAATAGAATTGTTCTCAAAAGAACAGAATTTAAGTCAGTGTGTAGATACCGACTTGATGAAAAGTTGTAGATATTATAAATAATTAATATTTTGTGAAATTTATAGTTTCTTAACTTGCGAATAAGTTGTGAAGTTTTGCAAAAAGTTTTGGGTAAGTAATTTGTGTTGTTTTTCATATTTTGTAAACGCTTCCTGCTGAAACACGTCCAAAAATGTCGGGGTAGGTTAAAAACAACGCGCACTATACATAAATACCATGGAAGCGCTTTACGATTATGGATACCGGGTAGAAAAGGCGTCGTTTGATACTTATCCCTACATTAATTGGACGTGTGCTACCAGTTTTACAATCGCTTGGATAATTTAAAGAGCTTTCAATGAACCAATTTTTATTTAATTTTCAGATTGGGGCTTGTTGTTGCTGTTTTCGATGCAGAAGTTGCCAATGATTGAATTAAAATAAGTATACATATGTATATGTATGTACATATATATGTGTACTTTTATTATTTAAAATGATGATCGTGTTAATTTAACATGATAGATCGTGTTAATTCAACATGATGATCGTGTTAATTTAACATGATGATCGTGTTAATTTAACAAGATAGATCGTGTTAATTTAACATGATGATCGTGTTAATTTAACATGATAGATCGTGTTGATTTAACAATAAAAATAAATTATACAAGCATTATATTCTTTCATACCTGAAAATATGTATGTTAAAGGTTTTCGATAAATGAATTAACTAAATAAAAATTAAAAAAATCAAAAACAAGGTGTTTTATTTTAAGGGTTAATTTAACAATAAAAACCTGTTAAATTAACATGATAGATCGTGTTAATTTAACAATAAAATCCTGTTAAATTAACATGATAGATCGTGTAAATTTAACAGGACGAAAGTGTTATTTCAACATAGTATAATGTTAATTTAACATGTCTGATCGTGTTGATTTAACAAAACGGGACTACATAACGGCACAAAATAATCGAGATATGTAGATACAGAGATCGATATATTAAAGTTCTTAGGTTGAAAAGAGAAGTTGATTAAGGCATGTCTGTCCGTCCGTGTACACGATAACTTGAGTAAAAATGGAGATATGTGCCTGAAATTCGGTATACAGGTTACTTTCAAAAATTTCGAAAATCACATAACTTGCGTAAAAATTGAGATATTTGCATGAAATTTGGTATGCCGGTTACTTTCTGGCCAAGGTAGGTTTCTATTAAAAATGGGCGAAATCGAATGATAACCACGCCTTCTTTTTCGATATCGAAAATTTAGAAAATCATATAAATTGACATATCTCGGTAGCTGAAATGGCTAAAATGATATAACTTTGTAGGTCAACCCCCTGGTCATTCGATAATGATTTTTTGATCAATTTTGTTAAGTGGGCGTGGCACCGCCCACTTTTATGGGAGGCATTTTTGAAAATTCGACTGGTCATAACTTTTAAACTGATTACGATAGAATTATGAAATGGCACAAGGTATGCTACCATTATAATGAGTATACCTAATGAAATTACACGAAATCGCTTCCCGACCACGTCCATTTTCGATATGGAAAATTTCGAACATTATATAAATTGACATAATTCCGTAAGGTAAATATCTAAAATAGTAAATTTCGTAGGTAGGTTAGGTTAGGTTCAAGTGGCTGCCGCAGAGGCACACTTAGGCCAGTGTTGAATCCCGGGACTGACACTCCTAAACCGACACTGTTACTCCTCCTCGAACCACTTAGACGACTTAACGAAAGCCATCAAGTCCTTTATGTCCAGTTCCGCGACCTGGCTTAGGCTATCCAGGAAGGGAACTCCCAAAATGCGCGTTCTCGCTCCGCTTAAAGCCGGGCAGTTGCAGATGAGGTGCTCCACCGTTTCCTCCTCCTTATTATCTTTGCAGCTCCTACCGCATCGTCGGTAGGGCACACCTAGCCTTTCTGCGTGCCTACCAATAAGGCAGTGCCCAGTTAGAACACCTATTAATATGGAGATTTCTCTCCTTCTTAGGGCGTGAATGCCTCTAGATCTTTTATGATCCCATTTTGGCCAGGTTTGTTTGGTTGTCCGGCACCCTGGGGATTGGTGCCACCTTTCCTTGGCTTGACGGAGTTTGTACTCCTTCAGCATTAGCTTGCATATGGGGAACTGCATACCTAAGCGCCCTGTGTCCCGGGAACCATGTGAGGTTCACGCGGTTCTCTTGGGCCATCTCTTGAAGAGATCGACGACAGCTAAGCGTCAGTTCAGAGTTGAACGAATAAGAGCCAAGAGCTTTGATGGCCGCCTGGCTGTCGCTGAAAATAACGATGTCCTCGCCGATAGCGCGTTTACTTATCTAAATCGCGCCATCCAAGATTGCCGAGACTTCAGCCTGGAAGACGCTGAAGTGATCAGGTAGTCTGAAGGAAAGCTCAAGTTCCAGATCCCTTGAATAAACCCCTCCTCCAACTCTGCCGTCTAACTTCAAGCCGTCAGTGTAAACAGAAATGCCGCCATTAGTAGCGGGGCAGCGATCCATCCTCTCCCATTCCTCCCTGCTGAGAATGCTCGTTTTGAAGCAGACTGTTGTGGCCGCACATCGATCTGTGCTCAGAGGGAGAAAACTGTAAGATCCTAGAATACTGGAGTGTCCTGTTGTGCTTGCGCCTCAGCCAGACGTTTCCCTTAGGCGTGGAGCCGCTGCCGGTACGCTTCCAGATCTAGTGGCACAATGCCTAGAATGGCCTGGAGAGCTTCGTTGGGCGTTGTTTTTAACGCGTCGCTAATACAGATCATGCCAGATCTATGGACTTTACCTAACAGATTCAGGTTTTTGGCCTTGCTCAGCGCAAGCCACCACACCACGACTCCATATAGCATAATGGGTCGGATAATTGTAGTGTAGATCAATCTGCATATTTTGGGGCTGAGACCCCACTTTTTGCCAATGGCTCTTTTGCATGTGTAAAGTGCAACACACGCCTTCCTCTGGCGCTGAAGAATATTCTCCTTCCAGTTTAACTTCCTGTCCAGAACTGTGCACAAGAATTTGGCTCTATCAGCCAAGTTCAGGCTCACGCCATTAAGTTCTGGTAGGTCCAGCTGTGGTATTTTGTACCGGTTGGTGTAGAGAACGAGTTCCACTTTTCTCGGGTTGATACTAAGTCCGCAACGAGAGGACCCTGACGAAACTTCACGCAGTGCTACTGGCATCAAGTCACACAGAGTTTGTGGGAATTTGCTCCTGTATGCAATGGCTAAATCGTCTGCATATGCCACTATCTTCCCGCCCCCCAGCATGTGTCTCGTAGCGACGAGTTGACAGTGAGGTTCCATAGAAGCGGGGAGAGAACACCACGCTTAGGCGTTCCCCTTGTGACATAGCGTGATAAATGAACCGTACCAAGTATGAAGATATTTTCCTCCCCCGTAGTAGTTAATCGATTAGTCCAGTTAGTATCAACCCGGGGAAAGTGGAACTTGTCCTCTTCACCAACCGGTACAAAATACCGCCACTAAGCCTACCAGAACTAGATGGCACGCGCCTGGGCTTGTCGGATAAGGCCAAGTTTCTAGGCATAGTTCTGGACAGGAAATTGAATTGGAAGGAGAATGTTCTTCAGCGCCAGAAGAAAGCTTGCATCGCTCTTTACACATGCAAAAGAGTCATTGGCAAAAAAATGGGGGCTCAGCCCTAGAGTATGCAGTTGGATCTACACGGCCATCATTCGCCCAATCATGCTGTATGGAGTCGTCGTATGGTGGCCGGCGCTGAGCAAGGCAACATACCTGAATCTGTTGCGGAAAGTCCATAGATCCAATATGATCTGTATAAGCGGTGCGCTAAGGACAACGCCCAACGAAGCCCTTCAGGTCATTCTGGGCATTTTGCCACTTGATCTGGAAGGGTTTCGGTCAGCGACGGCATCAGCTCTGCGCCTAAGAGAAACCTCCAGTTGGGGTGCGGGTACTATTGGACACTCCAGTATTCTGGAATCTCCCTCTAAGCACAGATCGTTGTGCGACCACTACAGTCGGGGATAGCTGTTTCAAAATAAACATTCCCAGCAGAGAAGACTGGGAGAGGACGGATTGGTGTCCCGAAACAAATGGTGGCACTTCCATATACACCGACGGCTCGAAGTTGGACGGCAGAGTTGGAGGAGGGGTTTATTCAAGGGATTTGGACCTTGAGCTCTCCTTCAGACTACCTAATCATTGTAGCGTCTTCCAGGCGGAAGTCTCGGCAATCCTGGACGCCTCGGCCTGGTTAAGCAAACGTGTTATCGGAGAAGATATCGCTATTTTCAGCGATAGCCAAGCGGCAATCAAATCCCTTGGCTCATACACGTTCAACTCTGAACTGACGCACAGCTGTCGTCGATCTCTTCAGGAGATGGCCCAACAGAACCGCATAAACCTCATATGGGTCCCGGGACATAGGGACATTGAGGGAAACTGTAAGGCAGACGAGCTTGGCAGGCAGGGCACGACCAAGCAGGTTCTTCAGGATAAAGAGCGCTTAGGTATGCCGTTTGCCACATGCAAACTAATGCTGAAGGAGCACACACCCCGTCAAGCCAACGAAAGATGGCTGCAATCCCCAGGGTGTCGGATATCGAAACAAACCTGGCCAAAATGGGATCTTAAAAGGACTAGACGCATTTATGCCCTAACTAGGAGGGAAATCTGTATATTGATAGGGGTATTAACCGGTCACTGCCTCATTGGTAGGCATGCAGAAAGGCTAGGTGTGCCCTACCGACGATGCTGCAGGAGTTGCAAAGATGATGAGGAGGAGGAAACAGTGGAGCACCTCATCTGCAACTGCCCGGCTTTAAGCGGCGCGAGAACGCGCTTTTTGGGAGTTCCGTTCCTAGATAGCCTAAGCCAGATCGCGGAACTGGACATAAAGGATTTGATGGGCTTCATAAAGTCATCTAAGTGGTTCGAGGAGGAGTAACGGTGTCGGTTTAGGAGTGTCAGTCCCGGGATTCTGCTATGTGGAAAATCGCAACAACTCAGGGATTTTCCATATGGCTGGGTCCCGGGACTGACTTTACTTGTGTTGGTGGTATCACAACGGGCCTTTCAAAACTGGCCTAAGTGTGCCTCTGCGGCAGCCACTTTAACCTAACCTAACCTAACAGTACAAAAACCCGTCTGAGGGGGACACGTAACCCCCCCCCCCCCTAAATCCGCCCTTGTACAGAACTTTTTATTTTGAAATGACACATAAAAACGCTGAAACACGTAAACTCTATTTTGGCAGTAGATTATGAGGGTGTCCTAATTTTTTCTATATTAGGTAATTTTTCCAAAATATTGCGATTTTTTTGCACTATCATTACTTAGTATGAAGTAAAGTTTCTTAACGAATGAAAGTATTTTTGGTAAACTGAATTAGACAATAGTAGCATCTTGTTTGACGAATAAATTACTTACAATAACATTATTTTGTGGTCTTTTCCTATCCAATGGCTATTGCTAGGAACTATGATAAATTGCTTTGAAACTTGTATTTTCCTCTGGGACTAATCAGAAATTAATATACCGTTATCAAAATGGCTCCACAAACCCCATTCTCTGAGAATTCAGCAACTTTCAAACCAAAACGCAATAACTTCTGTAGCATTCAAACCAAAACGCAATAAATATAAATTTTCACATCAAAACGAAATGAATCCAAACAACTTTCTGCTTTAACTTTAAATCTAGTTATCCCAAAAAATATAATTCTTTGGGCATATGTTTGTTATTATATACATGGTATAATGTCATAAATGTTTTTTGAAAATACATATGTATCTGTCCAATTCCCGGTAAACATATTTTCTCATTTATCTACGAACTTTTTATGTGTAACTTATTGCGTTTTTATTTGAAGCTCCTCAACTAGGGCAAAATGTTTCTCATATTTAGGGTTGCCAGACGTCCTTCTTTCGGAAGGACATGTCCTTCATTTTATTGCAATGTCCTTCCAAAAGAAAAAGTGTAGAAATGTCCTTCTTTTTAAGTTTTGTCCTTTTCCGTTTTTTTTTTTTTTTGCTAGGAACTTAAGATTAGTATCTAGTTATACTAAAATTAAATTATCTACAAAACTGTATACTCGAAAAAAATCTAAAAAAATTGTTGATGAAATTCGTCGAGTTTCGCGAATTTTTTTAATGCATTTTCATCTATATTTTCATGCAAAATTATAGAAATTTTTAGTGTTGTATTATCTATGCATTAATTTTTTGTTTCTTTGCATTTAAAAATGAATACGGTCAAATATATGTATATATGTATTAGGGTGGTCCTTATTTGAATGGGGACAATTTTATCATCAGATTTCCAATGGCTCAACCAATAAATCGATAGTAATATAGTCGAAGATATCACACAAAGTTTTGTTCAGATTGCTCTATGGAAATTCAAAAAATAAAAGAAATCAAAATCTGGTCCCGATTGGAAACGCCTAAGGCGTGTCAAAGGGGGGCTAAAGTTGAGACTACCCCGTGCCAAATTTTGTATGTGATATCTCCCACGATACTCGTATCGATTCCAAGTATTACATAAAAAAATTATTTTAATTATTTTTTGGCAGAACAGTTCTGTTTTTTAGGAGCTACGTTTTTTTTCTGCTTTTTGTGCCGGCAACCTGTTTTAACAAATGTAATGAGTAGCTCTGTAAAGTTAGTTTGCTCAATAATTTCAAAACTTTATGAAAAATTTAGGTTAGGGAGGGAACTCCCAAAAAGCGCATTCTCGCGCAACTTAAAGTCGGGCAGTTGCAGATTAGGTGCTCCACCGTTTCCTCCTCCTCATCATCCTTACATCTCCTACAGCATCGTCGGTAGGGCACACCTAGTCTTTCTGCGTGCCTACCAATGAGGCAGTGCCCAGAGATTTATCTTCTCCTTAGGACATAAATTTGTCTTAATCTTTTATGATCCCATTTCGGCCAGGTTTCTTTGGATATCCGGCATCCTGAAGATTGCAGCCATCTTTCGTTGGCTTGGCGGAGTGTGTACTCCTTCAGCATAAGCTTGCATGTGGCAAACGGCATACCTAAGCGCTCTTTATTACGAAGAACCTGCTTGGTCGTGCCCTGCCTCGCAAGTTCGTCTGCCTTACAATTTCCCTCAATGTCCCTATGCCCCGGGACCCATGTGAGGTTCACGCGATTCTGTTGGGCTATGTCTTGTACAGATCGACGACAGCTGAGCGTCAGTGCAGAGTTGAACGAGTAAGAGCCAAGGGATTTGATGGCCGCCTGGCTGTCGCTGAAAATAAAAATGTCCTGTCCGATAGTGTGTTGGCCTATCCAAGCCGCGGCGTCCATGATTGCTGAAACTTCAGCCTGGAAGACACTGCAGTGATCAGGTAGTCTGAAGGAGAGCTCAAGGTTCAGATTCTTTGAATAAACCCCTCCTCCAACTCTGCCGTCCAACTTCGAGCCATCAGTATAAATGGAAGTGCCGCCATGAGTGGCGGGACTCCGATCTGTGCTCTCCCATTCTTCCCTGCTGGGAATGTTGATTTTAAAACCGCTATCTACGACTGTTGTAGTCGCACAACGATCTGTGCTCACCGGAAGAAAGCTATAGGATCCCAAAATACAGGCGTGTCCAGTAGTGCTTGCGCCCCAGCCGGACGTAGACGCAGAGCCGATGCTGCTGCTACCCGGTGCCCTTCCAGATCGAGTGGCAAAATGCCAAGAATGGCCTGGAGTGCTTCATTGGGCGTTGTTCTTAACGCACCGCTTATACAGATCATGCAAGATCTGTGTACTTTACCTAGCAGATTAAGGTTTGTTGCCTTGCTCAGCGCAGGCCACCATACCACAACTCCATAGAGCATGATTGGTCGAATGATTGCAGTGTAGATCCATTTGCATATTTTGGGGCTGAGCCCCCATTTCTTTCCAATGGCTCTTTTGCACGTGTAGAGTGCAATACACGCTTTCTTCTGGCGCTGAAGAACATTCTCCTTCCAGGTTAGTTTCCTATCCAGAACTGTGCCCAAGAACTTGGCTTTGTCAGCCAAGTTCAGGTGCACGTCATTCAGTTTTGGTAGTATTAGCGGTGGTATCTTATAGCGGTTGGTGAAAAGGACCAGTTGATGCTCAGTCCGCAGCGCGAGCACCATGAGGAAACCTCTCGCAGTGCTACTTGCATCAAGTCGCACAGGGTTTGTGGGAATTTGCCCCTATATACTATAGCTAAGTCGTCTGCATATGCCACTACCTTCCCGCCGTGATGGGTATGTATACAGCCAGGTTTTTTGTAGGTGCTAAGGGTTCCTCATGCAAGTTCCCTGGGAAGTGCGTATTCAAGAGCAGCTCTAGGATTTCCCTCTCCGTGCTGGTCCAGGATCCGTCAGGTTTGCGCAAATAGCTTGTGGCTGTTTGAGTTTTTGAGAGCACTCGCCTAAGTCTCGCTGTATCGTCGACATTTTCGACCCCAGTGCAGAAATTTCTCCACGATACTCTCTTCGCCTGCCTCAGAGCTTTTTGTAGGCCCTGAGTTTAACTTTATATTCGAGCCATTGAGTCTCCGTGCCAAGACTCTTGGCCTTATTAAATTGTGTCCTAAATGATTTGCGGGGAGAGTCCAGGTCGTAGGACCACCAATGCGGCCTATGTTTACCGCGTGGTTTTGGCACTGGGCAAGCCTGCTCTAGGGCATTCGAGAGTGCTATTGTAAAGGGTTTTAGTAATAAACGTAGGTTCGTTACCCACGTTGCAAACTACCAGGTTAGTTGTTAACAAATAGTCAAACAACGACTCTCCTCTAGCATTGATATCGGAGCTTCCCCACTGGACGTGATGAGCATTGGCGTCAGTTCCGATAATAAGATGACCCATGGAAAAATTTACCACCAGGTCTTTTACCTCCCTCTGTGGCGGAGGTTCTTCGGCGTCGTAGGGCATATAGATCGACGCCATCGTCAGACTGGTACTGTCGACTGTTAAACTGGCAGCTGTAACGTCACCATTGGTATAGTTGGGCAAGAGAAAGGCGTTCAGCTCAGACTTAACCAAAATACAGGCTCTAACCCTGCCCCCCTCGCTGGCTCGGATAAGCTTAAAACCCTTAGTCCCCAAACCGCAAATCCTTGAGCTGTTGACCCAGGGTTCTTGGATGAGGACCACATCACGTCGCCTTTAGAGAGACGACTGATTTGTGCAGGTTTATCTGAATCACCACCAACATGAGAGCGCTCAGACCTGCGCCGCCGTATCGTCGAGTTCCACCTCGTCTGGAGGCTTATCTTTCAACGACGATTTGTTCAGACCACGATTTGGAGTGGCAGAGATCCTACTAACTGTGACAGTATCAACATTGGTGCGCTCAGGACTAGCTGCTATCACTGTGACGTTGAGGTCTTCCCCGTCCAGCAGGCTGTCTCCCATCTCCGAGCTGTTCACTGCTCCTTCTCCATTTAACGTGGCAGATACCATACTTTCCGAGTCGGACATCTCCGACTGCTCTTCCGGCACTGCGATGTCCGAGTCCTCCGGTGCAGCCGAAATAGCAGCGCGCTGTGCATCGCCGCGGTATACGTGGATCACGATCTGACCCATGCCGTAGTGCACTCGTCCATTGCACCGTTTAAGGGGCTCGAGTGCCTCCTTATTCAATGTGAAGACCACTTGCCTATCAGGCCCTACCGGATCCTCGACCAGATTGACACCCCAGTCCTGCGTCGGGAGAGACGGGTTCATGATCCTCAGCATCCTGAGAATTCTCTCAGGTTCAGCAGGGATAGCAGGAATCCACGCTCTTGCCCTTGGCTGAGCTGGGATGTCCTTCCAGTCGACAACCTCGATTCTTGCCCCTTGGTAGATCTCACCCAGTCTTGCAGCTGCTGCCTTGTACAGTGCAACAGTTTTTGCATCCTCGCAAGCGAATACCTTGATTCGGCCCTGGTGCCATCCCGCATCAGAACCCATCGGCGTCGGGAGAGACGGATCCTCAGCATCCAGAGAATTCTCTCAGGTTCAGCAGGGATAGCAGGAATCCACGCTCTTGCCCTTGGCCGAGCTGGGATGTCCTTCCAGTCGACAACCTCGATTCTTGCCCCTTGGTAGATCTCGCCCAGTCTTGCAGCTGCTGCCTTGTACAGTGAAACAGTTTTTGCATCCTCGCAAGCGAATACCTTGATTCGGCCCTGGTGCCATCCCGCATCAGAACCCATCGGCGTGGCACCCGGAGACTCATCCATAATGTCGAGAAGGGCATTACCGATAGCGTTCCGGACGTACCGCCACTGGTCCCTAGGGATGGCCCAGCTTTCGTTACCTCGGCCAATGACGCCTATAAGGATCCTGTCCTTAGTCACTTCAGCAAAGCTGAGTTTACCCACTACGGGGGCGTGTTGCTGCCGCTTCGGGTGAGGTTTTAAATCCACGTCCGATCTCTGGCGTTTGAAGGGATTTCCATTAACCTTCTTTGGCGCGTAATCGCTTTGGAAGTTCGGTAAGATAGCTTCAGCCATCTCCACCGTCTTTCTAGCATTCGGCGATAGCGTCTCTTGTGAAATACCCTCGTATTTCTTCAGGATCCTTGCGGCCGCTCTTTTGTCCAAGTACTCAGAGCGACTGGGAGATGTTTTTTGGGGTAAATTGCGACCCGTAGTTGCCATCGCGGTCGTTCCCTTATTTGGATCTCTGGGGCCAGGTCGTGAGATCACTGCCACAGACGTTAAAGACTGGGTTTCGGTACCGGCACTTACTCGGGCTTTAGCATCAGCCGTTGTTGGCTTCACTGTGTTTGTACCGGTACTTCCTTTGGGGATTGCCCCCTTATTATCCAGAGCTAATCGACCCGTAGTTGCCATCGCTGTCGATCTCTCGGCTGATAAAGAAATGGAGTTTGTCCTCCGACGTTGCGTTCTCGCTTGCTCCAGCATTTTCCTCCTCTGCTGTGCAGTATACATTGTTGTATCTTTAGTTTTAGGGTTTTTATTACTATTTTTCATCTTGTTCGTACGACCCCTCGCCGGGCAAGGCCAGTTTAGGGTCAAGGGAAGAGTAAGGGGAATGTGTCGTCCGCCACGGCAGAGCCCCATACCGCGGTAAGGCCATAGTTACTCTCCGAGGCGGCCCGGTATCAGAGAGGCTCCGTTCGATTACAGCCACGATTTGCCTCCCGGCTGCAAACGTCCAATGGGCACGTGGTCGCATAACACCCTGGATTGGGAGGGGGAAGATCTTAATCATCGCGCCAGAGAGGCTTGGCTTCTCTCGTGATGTAGTACCGACGGCGCTATGATCACAAGGGCAGCGTAGCCCTGTGGCTATCGACTTAAGCCCTCGTACCGCGGCAAGGTGTCAGCCCTTCACGAGGGATGAAAAATTTAAAATCTTTCAAAATATTTTAAAAATAATTTAGTTTATGTTTAACGCGGTCAAGTGCTTCAGCGAAATCAAAAACTGAGTCCGTTAAAATGCAAAAACGTACCAAATTTGGAAGTTCCGTACCCGGAAAAAAGTTATACCAAAAAATGGTACATTTCGGCCAAAACGGCAACCGTGGTTATGGTAGGTTTTAAATTAACAAGGAAATGTCTCTCACCATCAAGAAATACTATTCACAAAAAGGAAAAATATACTTTAAAAAAAATGACTTTCAATTGATACACTTAGGTTGAAATTATTTGAGATTTCAATTTCAATGTTTCTAAGACGTTGACAACATTTTTTTACTGCAAACAGATGATTACGCCATGAAAAACACTTTTTTTATTCCAAATATTGAGAGTGTAACCCCAAATAGTTTATAGCCGGGTAGCGAAATTTTTACGTGAAGGCAATACCAAGCCTTAAGTAAAAAGAGTTCTGTTTTTTTTTTTCAAAAAAAAATTTATGGTCACCGTAGATATAGTTGACCGTGGTGCACCCGACCTAGGGGTGAGCCTGGAAAAAAAACACTACATTTGATTATAAGGACCACCCTAATATGTATATGTACATTAATCTTTGTTTAATTAATAATAATAAGTTTTTTACTTTATTGTTCCTTTGATATCGTAGATATCTTCGTTAGTTTGTACCTAAATATCTTTAAAATCGATCTCAAATAAATGTGCCAATTGAAATTAATTATGAATATATACATAGGTACGTGCCATATAAATAAGTAAGTATATGAGTACGGTGACCATCCGTTCTGTTTTTGGCAGATCAGTTCTGTTTTTAAGAAGCTTGTTCTGCGTATTTTTTTTTTCTAAGGAAAATAACAAAAATGATCTGTTTTTAGCCAAATGTTCTGTCTGCTTTTTTGTACCGGCAACCCTTTTAACAAATGTAATGAGTAACTCAAAAAACAAGAAAGCGACTAAATATAAAGGTTTTAAAAATGAAAATATTTCAAAATATTTTCAGAATAATTTGGTTGGTTTTCACCACGGTCAAGCGCTTCAAATCAAAACTTAGTACTCATATTAAATCGATTTTAATATCAAGGTGCAAATATAAACTTAGATGCTTACCCCTTATTCATAAATAATATAATGGTTTAATCAGCTCTTATTAATCAAAATTTGTATGAAAATGTAATTTTAAAAGCTTTATAAACTAATTATATTTTTTATGAATATGAGGGTTAGAGTTGACATACCAGTCGAGAAAGACGGAAAATCATAGTTGAACTTTCTTAGCACAAACAAACCAGTTGTTCTAGGTTTTATATTAACAAGGGTGTTACGTGCGGCTAATGGCAATGGCGGGATGCTCGCACGTAATAATATATGCAAAGAAATGAAAAGAGCGGCGCGTGAATAAGGAAATAAACAATGTGATTCGAAAGTAAATATGTATGTACAATAGTTTTATTAAATGTAACTTGTATGTGGTAATGAAATGTAATGGAATTGCAATAATTACAAAGTGCGCAATAATGTTTATATGGAAATGTAAGTGGTACTTTCCCTTGGTTTGGCAGCTGATGACTCTCGTATGCTCGGAAAAGAAGTGATCGAGTGTTTAGATAAATATCAGCAACACGAGGCGCACTGACGAGGCGCGGAAAAATTCAGGGTCCGCCAGTTTCATGAACTGAAAATGACTCGCCACTCGACGATGGGGTCAACCGATGATGGCGTGCGACGACCGTCGCCTGGGTAGTGATCCTTCGGTTTACCTCATGTTGTCCTCGTAGGACCAGCGTGCACCTCATCGGCCGCGTTCCCCCAAGTCGCTCCAAGTCGAGGTCAATGGCGAGCTCGCTATCAATGACCGACGTGGGAGAACACGGCACCTCACACTTTCGCCGTTTGATCCAAAGGTACATACGCAGGCCCTGAAGCACATCCATGACACGTCCGTTGCGTCCTATGTCTCGCTCTGCCCACTGAACGCCGTTTTGCACGCCAAACCACCTCGCGTTGCGGCTGAGGAGCGTCATCTTCCTCGAGAGACAAGGGTCACTCTGGCTCAATTACGCTCTGGATACTGTAGCAGGTTAAACTCCTACTTATCCAGACTAGACCCTGACGTGCCGAATGAATGTCCGGCATGCGGCTCGTCACCCCATAATACCAACCATTTATTTACCTGCTCTTCGGAGCCCACTCTTCTAACACCAATCTCCCTCTGGTCCAACCCTGTCGAAACTGCAAGTTTCCTAGGACTCCCGTTAGAAGAAATTGATGACAATTTAGGTTAAGGAAAAGTACACGCTGGGCAGGGCTACACTTCGTTACAACAACAACAACACGGGTCGATCAGGGCACACACAATGTGAAGTCTGCCTCCGGCTTCTATGGATACTAATGCGGTGGGGGCAATAGCGACAAATGACCGCAATATGATGTCGTCGGTGGGTGTATTTGCCGCTCTGCCAGACCGAAACGTGGCGGGCAGATGTCTGTGGCGTACTACTGTGGTATCGCTGACGGTGGAATGGGCCGGATAAGGTGCCGTCCCACCCGCTGTGAGGCGTGATGAGCGGAAAGGACGCGTTTCCGCGTCACCCCGTCTTACATCGGTGGGACGGCGAGATGGTCGGAAAGGACGCGTTTCCGAGCCACCAGGGTTCACCTTACCGGGCCTGGGAAGTGGTCGGAAAGTACGGGTTTCCGAGCCACCCTTTCCTCTCTTTTCTGCTGGAGCTGGTTCTTGGCTTCTCCACAGCTCGTGCCGTAGTAGCGGTCGGAAAGAACGTGTTTCCGCGCCGCTGAGCTGTGGAGTCGGATTGGCCCTGGCTGCCTGTTCTTCTTCCTCTTCTTCGGCCACCTGTTCTGCCCAGGATTTCGTTGTTTCTGTGATGGCTATGGACAAGGCGCCATCGGAATTCTCCCCGTCCTCTAGCTGTTCGATGTTTTCCCGGATATATGGAGAGGGACGGGTGGTGGCGTCGTCCATGTGCAGCTTAGTGTGATGTGTCTCGCTACACCGGTAGCATCGGTCCTTGCTCGGACATGTTCCTAGACCGTGGAATGGCGATAGGCAGTTGGGGCAGTACTTATGGATAAGTACCACCCGTAACCGCTCTTCAACCGCCATCCCACGGTATTGTTGGCAAAATCGGATGCCGTGGTTATTGCCAAATAAGCGGCACGGGATGCTGAAGGGACGGGACCTTCCATCCGTCTTGATGCGTGTCGCGGTGTAACGAGTCATTCTAAAAGGAATAAACTCGTTATTCACTGTGGGTTGCTCGTATGTCTGGTTGGGTGGCTTGTCCGGCTCGAAGGACCAATGTTACGTGCGGCCAATGGCAATTTCGGAATGCTCGCACGTAATAATATATGCAAAGAAATGAAAAGAGCGGCGAGTGAATAAGGAAATAAACAATGTGATTCGAAAGTAAATATGTACAATAGTTTTATTAAATGTAACTTGTATGTGGTAATGAAATGTAATGGAATTGAAATAATTACAAAGTGCACAATAAATTATTATATGGAAATGTAAGTGGTAATTTACCTTGGTTTGGCAGCTGATGACTCTCGTATGCTCGGAAAAGAAGTGATCGAGTGTTTAGATAAATATCATCTCTGTACCGCCGCCGAAAGCCTACATTTGTAGGATTCGAAGGGGTAAGAGCTGTTATCGGTATAAAGATAAAAAGTAAAAAGTATTAGCGCGGAAGATACTACGGTTTGCTACGAGGGGCGGCCGATATATTTAGACCGGTGGTCTAAACAAAGGGAAATGTTTCTCACCATCAAGAAAAGCTATTCACAAAACGGAGAAATATAGGTACTTTAAAAAATACTGACTCTTAATTAATGCAGTTTGGTTGAAATTATTTGAGATTACAATTTCACAGCGTTGGCAACATTTTTTACTGCAAAAGATGATTACGGTATGCAAATCAGGAACACTTTTTTATTCCAAACATTGAAAGTGTAATGTCAAATAGTCTATAGGCTAGTAGGACAATACCAAGCTTTGAGTAAAAAGAGTTCTGTTTTTTTTTTTTTCAAAAAAAAATTATGGTCGCTGTATATATGAGCCCAAAAACGGGAATTTATTAAAAAAAATTTTCAGGAGTCTATTGCTTGAGAAAATTTAACATGTCTACAGCATGAACACCAAACTCACATATCGTCGCTCGCATGACCAACTAACGGAACTGACATTTACAAAATTTTACAGGAGAGCAGTTTTAATATTTTTGACCCTTTCTTCCATTGACCCTGTCGAAAGGTATGCATGATATTTTCAGTCTGCTTTTCTAATTACGTACTCTGACGTCTTTATAAAGTATAGCAGTAGGTATTAAATTGCAGTTACGTTAGTTAGTGAAAAATGTTTTTGGTCCATCTGCAGTTACGTTGAAAATGTTATGGCGTTTTCTGAGATAACGGTACTACATATATACAATCACATAATTTACACACAAGATGCGGCATGCCTAAAGAAGTCCCATAGTGGTCCTAAGGGGTCGTGCATATATGACGTCACGCGATTTTTGGTAGTTTTTGACCCCCCCCTCCCCCCATGTCACACCCAGTCACAAACGCCAGACCCCCCCCTCGAATGTCACATCACACCCTTAATAAATATAAATTCAATATTTATTTGACATAAAATCTGATACATATTTAGAATGTTTATATTAATTATTAAATAATATTTGCCAATCGAAAGAATGAAAACGTGCTAAATTTGAAAACGTTCATGGACGTTGCACGCTAGAAAACATGCAAAAAATAACGTGACATCACGTAAGTGCTACTCCCCCCTCCCCCCATGTCACATTTCGTCACAAATCGCAGACCCCTCCCCCCTCAAAGAGCGTGACGTCATATATGCACGACCCCTAACTCAATTTCGGAAAAAATGTCAGTTCTGTTAGTTGGTCATGCGAGCGACGATATAACAGCTGTTGGCATGATACAAATACCTTAGCAGTAGAACTTTTCTCTCTTCTAGTCGACCATTTTTGTATGTTTCTAAAAAATTTTAAAATGAAAGGCCAAACAAGAGCAGTTAGAAAAAAGGTTCGCACTTTTTGTTGTTTGAGAATGTTTTAAACCTTTGGCATTTCTCAAAGTTTTAAGAAAATTTCCTAAATGTCAAATACGGTTCTACCATTAAGGCATTTGCACCATGAAATAAGAAAGGTGACATCAAATCAACAGCTGTTTAATTTTTTTTCAGCTTTTTTCTGATTTTGAAGAATTTTGTTTAGTCAAATTGTTGTCAAAAGCCACCTTTTTGTTTACAAACATTCGTGCAAAAATTTTCTTGGAAGATTTTGTGAAATTTAGTGTGAAATTGGCAAACATCTAAGTGAAAAAAGCAACTGGATACATGGCAAAGCCTGCAACAGTGCCCACTTAAATTGCCAAGACACATATTATTTACCGAAAAAGACCACAATTATATTCCAATAGAAGCTGTATTCAATATTTTTTAGGCTGCAAACTTTTCAATGAATAAATTTGTAAACAAACCAACGCAGTTTGACAAATATTTGACAGCCTAAAATACTTTTAACAACAACAGCAAACATACGTGATTTTTCTTGCCTCAACCTGTTATAATAAACCTTGGGTATTTGTATGTTGGCCGTTAGCAATATTTTGGGATTAGACCAAACGCAAAACTTTCAATAACTCATTACACCAAACAGTTGACTTGTGCCACTTTCAAAAGAAACGGATCAGTGTTGCCGTTGGGGACCCTAAAGGGTCAATTTGACCCTTTTTTAGAGCCAGGACCCCGGACTCCACTTTTTCAAAAAAGTACCATTTTTGACTCTTTTTTAAAATTCGTGACCCTTTTTGACCCCTTTTCACTTTCAAACTGCAATGAAATGCATTTTTATCGCTTTTTGTTAAAAAGCAAAAAAATCTTGTTCCTTTGTTACTCTTATATCGGGAACTCTTGCCTATTTCTAAATGTTTTGCCTAAGTGAAGCAACGCTGTATCATGTGACAACTCCATCATATGTATGTATGTATACTAGAGTGGTTCAAAAATTTTTTTTTTTGGAAAATCTAAAACGCAACACGAAATATGGTTCCTTGTGACAAAAAAAGAGGCTGCTATTTTTTTGTTTTTTTTTAAGGTGCTGTAGAGGTCGCGCTACTCGTTTTTATAAAAAAAATGAGATGCTTGCAAATTTAATTTAATTTTAACATGTTTAAGTGCAGTAAAAATTTGCGTTTTTGTGTGTTGTTATTCTGTTTTCATTGACGAATATTCTTGCAATTCAATAGCCTTCTTGGATGAGTAGAAGGGGTTTAACTCCTGAAAGTATGTTTCGAAATTGAAAACGGTGCAACTAAAACGCCTACACTGATCTCATCGCGCATTGGTTTTTTGGATATATTTCGCATCTAGAAGGTTTATCACATCGCTGATTATGAATCCGATGTCAGTTTTTTTAAATTCAAAATGGCGGGTCCAATATGGCGGTGATTTTTTTGAAAACTAATTGGATTTTATTGAAACTTGGTACTCGGGGGTTTATGCGTTGTCTCATTACGAATCCGATATCGGTTTTTTTAAATTCAAAATGGTGGATCCAATATGGCGGTGCATTTTTGAAAACTAATTCGACTGTGTGAAACTCGTCACTTATGGATTTATGACATCGATTTATATGAACTAGTATCACTTGTGATCGAAAATTCGACCAATAAAAACTTTAGAGGGTCGAGGGGTCGCTAGCCCCGTACCCCCATCCTTAAATTTCGGGGACGCCCCTGAAAATATACCGTCAGTTTTTTCAATTTCCTTTCCATCGGTGCATATTTCTTTTATATATATTAATATATAATATATAAGATGCCAGTTTTGCAAATTTGCATTTCCTATGCCGATGTCAATAAATACGCCACATGAAAACCTTTAGGAACCTCCTGTGAGCGAACCGTTTGACCGATGGAAAGAAAATTGAAAAACTGACGTATAGGCGGTATATTTTCAGTCCTTGAAGAGATGTAACTCCAGTATCATCGAAACATATGTCGGCTTGTCTGGTTCCTGCAGCGCGTAGGTAAATTTTTCTCAAAAAACACATTTTCATACAATCCCGAAAATTGCTTGTAAATACCGTCGGTATTTACAGCAATAGACTACAAGTCAAAAGCAACAAAGAGTTTAAATGTTATAAATGGAAAAATATTCGTGCTTAATTAAGCATAGAAAATTCTTTCATAGGTTTCACACCAAGTCCTAAAATTCGGAAATCTTTCATATAAGTTAGCATTGAAATTAAAGAAATGTTCTATATGGAAGTATAAATATATGCATAAATGGACACTGAGAAGGGTTTGCCTTCAAGCTGAGTAGTGGCCTAAGGTGCTAGACCTTCTAGCATACAAGTCACTACAGTGTTGTGAGTTCGACTCTCACAATGCCGGGAAGAAAAGTCCTTGAAGAGATGTAACTCCAGTATCATCGAAACATATGTCGGCTTGTCTGGTTCCTGCAGCGCGTAGGTAAATTTTTCTCAAAAAACACATTTTCATACAATCCCGAAAATTGCTTGTAAAATACCGTCGGTATTTACAGCAATAGACTACAAGTCAAAAGCAACAAAGAGTTTAAAATGTTATACTTAAATGGAAAAATATTCGTGCTTAACTAAGCATAGAAAATTCTTTCATAGGTTTCACACCAAGTCCTCAAATTCGCAAATCTTTCATATAAGTTAGCATGGAAATTAAAGAAATGTTCTATATGGAAGTATAAATATATGCATAAATGGACACTGAGAAGGGTTTACCTTCAAGCTGGGTAGTGGCCTAAGGGGCTAGACCTTCTAGCATACAAGTCACTACAGTGTTGTGAGTTCGACTCTCACAATGCCGGGAAGAAAAGTCCTTGAAGAGATGTAACTCCACTATCAAAAAACACATTTTCATACCATCCCGAAACTTGCTTGTAAAATACCGTCGGTATTTACAGCAATAGACTAGAAGTCAAAAGCAACAAAGAGTTTAAAATGTTATAAATGGAAAAATATTCGTGCTTAAGTAAGCATAGAAAATTCTTTCATAGGTTTCACACCAAGTCCTAAAATTCGCAAATCTTTCATATAAGTTAGCATGGAAATTAAAGAAATGTTCTATATGGAAGTATAAATATATGCATAAATGGACACTGAGAAGGGTTTACCTTCAAGATGGGTAGTGGACTAAGGGGCTAGACCTTCTAGCATACAAGTCACTACAGTGTTGTGAGTTCGACTCTCACAATGCCGGGAAGAAAAGTCCTTGAAGAGATGTAACTCCAGTATCATCGAAACATATGTCGGCTTGTCTGGTTTCTGCAGCGCGTAGGTAAATGTTTCTCAAAAAACACATTTTCATACAATCCCGAAAATTGCTTGTAAAATACCGTCGGTATTTACAGCAATAGACTACAAGTCAAAAGCAACAAAAGTTTTAGTTTTTTTGGGTCTTACCCCTACAAAGTAAGTAAATGATGAGAAAATAAGCCTCGCAAAAAGTTAGCTCTGCAACTTACCCCTTACCTACTTAAAATAGCCTTTAACCGCCTAGGCGATTCTGGCCGTGCCTTAGGGGTCGCTTTTTCGCCCTTTCCCATAATTTTTTTTACTGGAAAAAATGGAATTCTTTTTATCTAAGCTGGAGTTAAACGGTGGGCGGCGAGCAGTTTATTATTATTGTTGTTGTAATATTATATGGTTGAGGGAGTTGGCCGGGGTTGCCGTTTCGAATCCCACCTCAACCAAAGTCTTTTTAATTTTATTTAATTTATTATTTTTATATTCCATCAAGTCTCATGGACTGTGTTTGGTTATTTTTAATTATTGGTATGTACCATCAAGTCTAGTGGACTTTGTTTTGGTATTGACACTCTGTATGTATTAATTGGAGCGAGCACTTTGGCTCTGAGAATGCATCGTTGGCTATTCTCACTTCCTTAGAAAACCCCTCAAAATTGTTGGTGGTGAGCACTTGGGCTCTGAGGCATTGGCGGCTATTGGCTTACCCCATTTTGCTTGTGAAAAACCACGTTTTGTGACTGCGACTATAAGCTATGTATTCCGAATATTCCATAAATTATGTGCGAATTACAATAATATGTAATGCAGATGAAATAAACGAGACCATGTTATGTCGCTTAAACACTTTTCAAAGAGAGTTTTCTTATCATTTTGTAAACCTTTTGCAAAAACATATCCTTAAAGTTGAGGTTTTTAAGTTTAAAAAACTGTTTACATTATGTGATTATCATTAATATTAAACTAACTACAACCATTTAAAAATGTTTATATTTTGTATGTGGTTCTTTCAATAGTACAAAACTCGGTCATTCAACATCAAAAAAAAATGGAAAAGGCTTATGTAAATGTGTTCCTATCTAAAAAAAGAGGTGACCCTTTTTTCTGCTGGGAACCTTTTTTGGGATTTTACAGGAAAAGCAAAAAGCAATTTTATTTTAACATTGAACGCATGCACATATAGCTTTGTAAATTTGGAATATCTTCGTTATTACTGCTAGTAACTTCTTAAAATTTGTAGTCAGGGTGTATTTTAAAATATCACACTTAAATATGTGGAAAACTCATTTTCGAAAAATGTGTCAATTAGGGCCTTTGTGAATTAAGGTAAAGAAATGTATGTTCGCTTGTTGTTAAATGAAAACCATAAATTGTTGACAAAAAAAACGTCCTTTTTTACGTTTGCCCCTCTTTTTTTCTATCGAAATAGAAATTTCCTTCTTTTTCCACTTCAGAATCTGGCAACCCTACTCATATTATAAACTAGAACTCAGGCAATAAATTGACAAAAAAATTATTAGATTTTGTGCAACTGGAAATTGAAAATTTACAAATGCATGTCTTGAAAATTTGAAGTCCTTTCCGGAAAAAGTTAATTGGCATAATTAAGTAATAGTTTCCTCTTTCGAAAGTGTCAACAATTCTCTACCCAAAACCGTTGAGAATTTTGAAATCGGTTGAAAATTGGTTTTTTAATGAATTTTTTTTACCAAGAAACTAAAAAAAACGGGTTTTTGGCCTTCAAACCAGATTTTGAGGGTGTTATGGCCGTGTTAGCGTGGACTTAGACTTAATTTGACTTGAAAATCTTACATCTAACAAATGGGTAGGACGTGTTCTTAGTTATCCAAAAAATAGCTTAACTTAGAAACTTGGGAATCTACAGATTTTTGATTTCCAAGTTCCCAAGTCCCTCATATATTGTATAGCGTTCTAACTTTTTGGATTAATGAATTTCATACGGCAAGTACAAAGCAAGACGTCAAAAAAATATAATTTCAGAAATATTAAAAACAAACACAAATTAAATGACACGTTGAATAATTGAATCTAAGTTTTTTTGTAAATTAAGTTAAGTCAAGTTAAGTTAAGTCCACGCTAACACAGGCATTACAAAGGGGGTACCACAAAATCTACAAAATCAAAATCCACAAATCAAAATCCACAAAATCAAAATCCACAACACAAAATCCACATTTCCTGTGTGAAATAAATTCAAATTAGGTATTTTTTTATCAAAATTAAAACTCGAGATATTTTACGTATAACGATTTAATGAGTATTTTATAAGAGCCCCTGCGGGTTTAGAATATGCCCGAGGTAGGCATACCGGTCATAGGAGGCGACTAATATGCACATAGGTAATTGACGTGCTACTCGATGTTTGATCTACGGATATGATGCCTCTCACCTCTCATTACCCATCTTCTCCTTCCTCATGGATGGAGGGATGCCATGACTTAGAAGGTTCCACTGGTCATACCAAATCGCTACCACGACAGTCGGGCAGTACCGCAAGGGAGTACCGCAGCGTACCGGGGTCATATCCGGCCAAGGACCTGTCAACTTCGGCATCACTCCCCAAAACCTTCGGGGAGTGTTTTGTTGTTAACAACAACAACAACAACAGTATTTTATAAGTAAATAAATCAAAATGCAGTACTCACAATAACATTAATAAACATAAATTTAAGCAACATAAATAAATATAAACTCCCTTGTTTTTCATATAAATTCACAAAATAAGTATTTTAATTTACAAATATTACAAAGAGGTACATGTTTATATTCATATGCACATAAATTTTTCAAAAGAAAATATATTACCCATTGATAGCTTCGAAACTTTCACATATGTACATAAACCCAAAACGATTTCAAGTATTCTATTTTATCTAAATCTAAACGACGTTTAACAACTTTTTTAATTTTTTTAACCGGCTGGATATTTTTTTTATTTTTTCGTATGCTTGCACCTGAATGTATTTTTCAATGTTTGTTTTTATTTCAAAATCCACATTTCCTGTGTGAAATAAATTTAAATTAGGTATTTTTTTATCAAAATTAAAACTCGAGATATTTTACGTATAACGATTTAATGAGTATTTTATAAGACCCCCTGCGGGTTAGGGGTTTAGAATATGCCCGAGGTAGGCATACCGGTCGTAAGAGGCGACTAATATGCACATAGGTAATTGACGTGCTACTCGATATTTGATCTACGGATATGATGCCTCTCACCTCTCATTACTCACCTCTCAGTCGGGCAGTACCGCAAGGGAGTACCGCAGCGTACCGGGGTCATATCCGGCCAAGGACTGTCAACTTCGGCATCACTCCCCAAAACCTTCGGGGAGTGTTTTGTTGTTAACAACAACAACAACAGTATTTTATAAGTAAATAAATCAAAATGCAGTACTCACAATAACATTAATAAACATAAATTTAAGCAACATAAATAAATATAAACTCCCTTGTTTTTCATATAAATTCACAAAATAAGTATTTTAATTTACAAATATTACAAAGAGGTACATGTTCATATGCACATAAATTTTTCAAAAGAAAATATATTACCCATTGATAGCTTCGAAACTTTCACATATGTACATAAACCCAAAACGATTTCAAGTATTCTATTTTATCTAAATCTAAACGACGTTTAACAACTTTTTTAATTTTTTTAAGCCGCTGGATATTTTTTTTATTTTTTCGTATGCTTGCACCTGAATGTATTTTTCAATGTTTGTTTTTATTTCAATCATTTATTTTCCTAATTGTGCTATTATTTCGTAAACCCCACATTTTTTTTGTTATCTACAACTATTTTAAACCTACGGTGCCAAGCTTCAATTGAATTTTGGGTACGTTGAAAATTATCTTTAAAAGTATCAGAAACACACCACAATTTCGGGTCATATTTAGGATTTGTGGATTTTGTGTTTGTGAATTTGTGATACTTTTTCAATGTTTGTTTTTATTTCAATCATTTCTTTTCCTAATTGTGCTATTATTTCGTAAACCCCACATTTTTTTTGTTATCTACAACTATTTTAAACCTACGGTGCCAAGCTTCAATTGAATTTTGGGTACGTTGAAAATTATCTTTAAAAGAATCAGAAACACACCACAATTTCGGGTCATATTTAGGATTTGTGGATTTTGTGTTTGTGAATTTGTGATACTTTTTCAATGTTTGTTTTTATTAAAATCATTTCTTTTCCTAATTGTGCTATTATTTCGTAAACCCCACATTTTTTTTGTTATCTACAACTATTTTAAACCTACGGAGTCAAGCTTCAATTGAATTTTGGGTACGTTGAAAATTATCTTTAAAAGAATCAGAAACACACCACAATTTCGGGTCATATTTAGGATTTGTGGATTTTGTGTTTGTGAATTTGTGATACTGCTTTTAAGAAAACGTGTGGATTTCGTATTTGGGGATTTTGATTTTGTGGATTTTGTATTTGTGGATGTTTTTTAGCTGTGGATTTTGTGATTTTGGATTTTTTTTTGTGGATTTTGTGGCACTCCCTGTTACAAATCTTTAAAAGGGTATTTCGTGTAAAACTCGACCAGATGAACAACATCTAAAAGGTCGCTTCAAAATGGCTGTAGCACTGTGTTATTTTACTTGTTGAAGGAGTAATTTTAGCTGATTTTTTAAGTCGTATGCCTAAGTGCTCATAAAAACAAGCCAGTAAAAGGCTCATTCTCATTTGTTACTGTCATGCTTAAAATGCTTATTTTCCTACGCTTCGAATTTTGAAGAAGCAAACATAAAAATTAGTCAGCGAACGATATTTTGCTCAATTTAAAATGTTTTTATTTATGTAATTTATTATTTAAGTTCGATATGAAATGTTAAAAATTCGATGATTTTTGGCAATTTCTCAAGCATTTTCAATAGTGCATTGAACTACTTCGATGCAATTGCATCACAAAATCATTTTTGCCCTCCAAAACGAACGACTCCAAAATCTTTGATTTTGTCAATTTTTGTCTTCATCTTCTTTTGTGCTTCATGGTCAGACGATGGCGGGAATGAGATTAAGTACTGCACAAAAAGAAAGAAAAATATGAGTTGATGACCGCTAGCGAGTTTCGAACTCACAATAAAAACCTACAAGGCCAAGCGCTTAGCATGTAGGTAAATTCGATAAAGTCGATAGACTGGTACCAATTATGCCCGTTCTTTAAATCCTTATACGAGTGGTTTCATAAAATGCTCATATAACTCTGTTGAATTTTAGTGGCCTAGCATGAATACTTCCAACATGAAAAATCCCATTTGTATGTGAGGTGCCCGCACCTTTTCCCCTATCCCTCTTAATTCATCGATGGTTTTCAGTTTCTGTTCTAAAGTTGGTTATAATCGGTCAATCCGTTTAGAACGCAACTTAAGTTATGCATACATACACAAATACAGTATTTGAATCTTATATATTATATATGTAGTAGAGGCAGACGTCCTGTCTAAATGCGAACTGACTGTCACCCCTTTTACAACTCTCCTTCCTATCTTTCTTCGCCTTTACACCCTTTTTCTCTTCATTATCTTCATTCCCCTCTTCCCTTCTACCCTTTCCCCTTCCAATATATCCCATTCGTATTGGCCTCTGTTAATTTAGGCATAATTCTACCCACGTACCAAATTTGAAGGAAAACGCATCATGTATAAGATATTTTCGAATGGATCGGTTCCCTGGTCCACTTCCCGGAAGTAAGAAATTTTAAATCTAAACCATTCTCGAATACACCTTATTCATATTTCTTTATTTCTGAAGTTAATAAGTTAACTTCTTTCGCGTATACTGGCTTCAAGAGGTTTATTTTTAATATTCGTAGCATAAGTAAGGGCAATTTTTGGCTCATGTCTTTTTTGCCTGCACAAAATTAAAGCGTTCAGCAGAATACACCTTATTCATATTTCTTTATTTCTGAAGTTAATAAGTTAACTTCTTTCGCGTATACTGGCTTCACGAGGTTTATTTTTAATATTCGTAGCATAAGTAAGGGCAATTTTTGGCTCATGTCTTTTTTGCCTGCACAAAATTAAAGCGTTCAGCAGAATCAGTCGAAATAACTGACAGCAAAGTAGACTGGGGGTGTTTGTATGAGTAACGCCAGATACGACGGATACGTCAAAACAGAATTTGCTCTGAAATTGACGTAAGTCAAGCAACTGACGTATTGGCGGACTGATTCTGTTTCCCGCTTAAGCCACTGTCTGAAAATTTAGCTGTTACGTCAAAATTTGTTTTTTATTAAACACTTCTATTATTCGGCCTCGATTATTCGGCCTTTTCAACTGAAGGCCGAAGCCGAATAAAAAATACTAACCGAATAGGCCGAACACCGAAACTTGGTCGAATATTCGGTCTGACACTAGTAAATGCATTCATTAAGTAGATGGCGCTACATAGAACTTTTGGGACCACAAAAAGGTGACTAAGATATGTATGTAGGTACATAAAACCCTAATCCGCTTTTCTATAAGGAGCTTGAGAGGGCATATCATTTTTCGTGCGTCTGTTCTAAATTATATGTAGGTACATGTGATCTTTTACGCAAATCGCGTAATTTAAAAAATAGAGTAAAGAGAGGCGAAAACCAAACTTAAGCGGGAAACAGAATCACTCCGCCAATAGGTCAGTTGCGTCAATTTTAGAGCAAATTCTTCTTTGACGTATCCGTCGTATCTGGCGTTACGCATACAAACACCCGCAGTCTACTTTGCTGTCAGTTGTTTCAACGTACTGACGTACTGATTCTGCTGAACGCTTTAATCTCTGCACGTTTTGCTATGTACCTATCTCAGCGATGCCCAAACGCACACTACCAAACTGTGCGATTGTGTTGAAGTATGAGAGAGCTTCTTACTACACCCAAAAAAAATTCCAAATAACCAATTAACAAAAATTTTGTATAAAAAAAAAAATAAAAATGAAAAGGGTATTAGTAAAGTTGTAAGCAACAAAAAGCATTTTTTGAATACAAATTTATAAGTAAAAAAAAATTATGAAAAAAATGTAGAGAACAACAAAAAAAAAAAATTACAAAAAATCAGGCAATTTTATTAACGGCTTAAGATTAGTATCTTATAGTAAAATTCAACTAGCTATAAAACTGCGTTCTCGAGAAAAGTCTAAAACCTCCAAGCCAGAAGTTTCAAGTTTTGCCGAAAACTTGGCTAATTTTCGCAAACGCACTTTAATTTTCCACAATGTATAGAGAGCGCTTGAATTGTACGTGTGAGCGAATCTATGAGAGAGCAATAAAGTCGGCGGGCCGCGGGCTAGGTAATGATCGTCACTGACCTATCTCCACAAAAAAATTAAGTATTGACTCAGCTTTGGTTTTAATTTTAGAACTTTCCCGCTATAAGTCACTTCTGTGCTGAGCAAAAAACTGTGGCGTGGAGCTCAAGTTTGTTATGATTTTTTTTTGTTAAAGGTGTTCATATATTTTAGCCAATTCTACATTTTAGGTGATAGATTAGTATACAAGTTTCATCATACATATGTATATGTCTATCCGTCTGTCCGTCTGTCTGTTTGAACGCAAACTAGTCCCTCAATTTTTGAGATATCTGGCTGAAATTTTGTATGTGGCCACCATTTTGTAATATAGGAATCATTTGTTGAACGTAAAATTTTGCATCTCGAGTACTTTCTATTTATGTAGTGTATATAGTGAAAATCAAAAAGATCGGGCAAATGTAACATATAGCCCCCATACAACCGATTGTTCAGATATAAGGTTTTTTGGCCAAAACTTCTGCAATTAAAAAGTTAGGAACATAAAATTTTGCAACTTGAGTACTTTCAATTTATGTATTGTGTAGAGGAAAATCAAGAAGATCGGGTAAATATAACATATAGCCCCATACAACCGGTTGTTCCGATATAAGGTTTTTTGGCCAATACTTCCGCATTTAAAAAGTTAGGAACGTAAAATATTGCACCTTTAGTACTTTCTGCATATGTAATGTGTGTAGTGTAAGTCAGTACAATTGAACACGTATAATATATAGCCTCCATACAATCGATTGTTCCGATAACTCGGATCCTATTATTTTGTAAGTTTTTTTAAATTATAACAAAGATGTGTAATGTGTATAGTAAATATAGTTAAATTGACACAGGCTGTACTGGGGATCGAACAGTGAAAATCGTGACGCTTATTCATGAAAGGTATATAGCCTTCGGCACAGCCGAAGACAGCTTTCCTTACTTGTTTTAAATACTTTTAAACAACGCCGTATCTCAGCATTTTTTTGTAAAACGCCACATCTTAGAAAATTTTTATAAGCGCTCTATTTCAAAACCTTTTTTTGAAAACTCCCTTTCTTTTTTAATTTATTGAAAATTCTTGAAAAAGACTTACGTAATTTAAGGCCTGGGTTTTCAGTGCAAGTTTAAACCACAGATAAAGTTGACTAGAGTTTATCCCATACAAATTGGGCGTTTAAGCCAAGTTTAAACTAGCACTGGAGTTTAAACCTGCACTGAAAAACCGGGCTTCAATCTTACAAATTTTTTCATTTTAAAATTGCTTCATTTGCATGAAAAACTATAAAAAATAAGGCAAATTGTATGACAGCGCCACCTATCGTAAGACTTAGGTAAAAATTATTGTTAATAATGAGTTCCTCGAACCAAAAAATTGCGATATACAGACAAAAACCATCTAAAATTGTTTCATTTGCATGAAAAACTATCAAAAATAAGACAAATTGTATGACAGCACCACCTATCGAATAACTTAAGTGAAAATCAATGTCAAAAATGAGTTTCTCTATCCAAAAAATAGCGGTATACAGAAGAAACCCCTCTAAAATTGGTTCATTTGATCAAGTTTTAATCAATTTTTTCATACACAGGGTTACCAACTTTGAATAAAAATAACAAAGAAACCAGACCTATAGGCCAAAAACCCAGTATGAGGTTTTGATATTGGGGGGCTAAAGTTTCATCTCTAATTGGTTTCATCAATTACGTAGAATCTTGTTGCACAGTGTTATCTATTCAAAAATTGTATGGCGAACCCTCACTTTAAAAATTAAAAATGTTCCAAAGTGAGAAGTTTTTAAAAACTTTTTGGAATAAAATTTTAGTGGCAAACCTTTAATTTTTACGATTTTGAAAACTTTTTGTAAATAAAATTAAAAAAAAGTGAACTTTAATTCTCAAAAATTTAAAATGTTCTTATAATCATTGAAAATTAAAAAAAAAAATTTTAAATAAAGTTTGTGTCTAAAAATTAATGGCAAACTTGAATTTTTAAGATTTTGAAAGTTGATAAAATTTTACAGTCTTATTCTTAAAAAAATATCAAAGGTTTATTAAGTGTTTATCAATGAAATAAGCAAAACCATTATTCATAACTAAACGCTTTATAAATTTAAAATGCTGTTATGAGGCCGTTAAAATGAAAAGAAATTTATTGAGCTCTACCCTTGTATAAGCCTTTAATAAGACCTTACTTCAAACAAAAATCAATAAAAAATTGGTAAAATTACATAAAAAAATGACAAATCATCGCCGATGAGGTTCAGGCCATGATTCAATTATTACCAGGTTAGCTCTTCCCGGACAGATTTTGTCGATTGCGGCCATCTTGCTCCCCGAAAAATTGCCATTCACATTCTGCGTAGCCTTTTAGCAAAATCATGTAAAAAAAGTAGTTAGAAAAGTAGTTTAAAATAGTAGTAGTTAGAAAAATAGTAGGGGTTGGCTTTTGGAAAATTGATGAATTTATTATTAATAACTCTCAATATTAATGTATAATCAGCACTTCAACCTGGACTTAAAAGCTTTTCGTTCTGTGATTCGAGTATGTTATTTTCATTCTTAATCATCAGCCAAGTGTGCATGAAAGAACTAGAGATAGATTTATTAAAACTGGTTAAAGATGGTTAGTAAGTGGTCTTTATAACCTGAAAAGCTTCCAGGGAACTTTTTGTAAAAATTTATGTTAAGACTGATTTACATGAGTCGGTGTCCTATTCGATTTGACTTTTGATTGTATTCAACCATCAAATGCAAGTTGTCGATCGGTCGAATTAATCTTAACATGGTGGAATCGACCAGGAAATCGGCACTTATTTTGAGGTTAGAATACTAGAAAACGGCTAGTCGGAGAAAATTTTAGGCTATGCAGCTTTTGTAGGGAATCCGAGTTCTTACAAAAATATGTTCAGGTAAATGGTGTTTTACAACAATGGTTTGGCGTTTTTATACCAAATATGAGGTAAAGTCTGTGAAATCTAAACTAGCGATGATAGACCTCTAGAATTAATATTAAGATTTGAAATTATTACAGTCATGTTTTTTCACCTTTCTGAAAAATAAAATCGATATAACTTTTGAAAAAAAAACTATTTTTTTTTTTGACCCAGTCTAATGTGTTAGTTTACTTTGCAATTTTTTATTTTCATTACAATTTATATACTCCTTTTTTGATTTTTCTACTACCATTTCCTTGACGAAAGAAAAAACATTCGTACATTCTTTTATTAGCAAACGAAACCCGTACACATTTTCATATTGGGAGTTTCAGTAATAAACGTCAAGGGAAGAGCAAACCTTCTTGTTATTGAATCATGGGTTCAGGCATACCCCGTTTGGGCCTAATCATGTTGAGTTCTTGGCCATCTAAATGGCCTCATGAAGCGCGGTGGCGGCTATGGATATGGAGGTATGGTTACTTTTGGGTCGGTGCGCTCTCCTGATGGCACGATGTTTGGCCCTGTCAAGCGCAGGATGCTGCCCATATTTACGGCAAAAAGCCCTTCTTTCCCGCATCCGCTACAACCCTGCCCCAAATGTGATGTTTTGCGGGAGGACTAAACATTGGAGCACAATTTCTGGTTGCAGGACCCAATTGGATTGTTTATGCTCGTCTATCATGCGTATCATTTTGGGATCCTCAGCGCACACGTAGTGACTTCGTTGGCACGGTCGCAGCATCGGCTAGGAAGTGGGAAGAACAGCAAAGGAGCTCTCTGCGTCCTCCGAATCCCACCCTAGTCAGCCCAGAGCTGACGATGGTGAAATATCGTCAATCTGCCCGACTATCTCCTGTCCTCTTCAGGAGGCTATGGTAATATCAGGGCGTTAATCTCGAGGGTAGCTGGGACAGGAGGCAGGTGGTATATTAACGATTATGAGCTCAAGCCCCGCATCACCGCCTGGACGACGAGACCATGTCGTTCTAGGGACCTGTCCTTTGGGTCGATGTCGGGTTTAAATTGGCAAAACTGCACAGAAGGATGGATAATGAACGCTAGGTTCGTATGCTTGGGTGGAAGCATACGAACCTAGAAGAAAGAAGCTGTTGGCAGCCGAGTGAGGTGGAGGCGTCGTAGGGCGCGAATGACAGCCGGGAGCACATACAGATTGCTGTGCATAGAAGGTCGTGAAGACTGAAGTTGAAACAGGCGGTGGTGCAGCTCTAGAGCGTTGCGGGCCGCAGGACGCCCTTTGGCGATAACAGGAGCCACGAAGATTCCGACACGGAGAACCGACTCTTCGTAGAAATGAAAAGCAGCAGAGCTGCTATGCCCAATATCTACACAAAAGGAAGTTTGACGGTCGCACTCAACGCCGCCACCGCCTCTCACATCCGTTCAACACTCCTACTATCTTCGGAACACACTGACAGGGAGTCACAGAAGGACGTGCCTTTATTTTGCAGCTTTTCAACATGTCTTTGATTCTTCAAAAGTAATTAAATTTTTTGAAAATTTAATTTATTTTTGTTTGGCAAATTCCGAACTGGCATTTCTCAACGCCAATATTACCATATTTATATTGAATTTTGACAGCAAAAACCTTATAAGCCAATAATAGCATGATATAAATACTACAGGTGAATGACACTAATGACATTTTTAAGCAATTCTCTTACTCATTTATTTTTTGCCACGACTTTTCTGTTTGGCTTTTTCAATCGAATAAATTACAAATCAAAATAATTTCTTTTTATTTTTCTTCAATTTGCGATTATAACTATTGCTAGAATTGTTAAAAATAAGGACTGTAAAAGCGGAGCGAATTTGCCCCTATAGCAGGCTAATCTACCATCTCATTTCCTGCCATTTTACAGTGTCCAGGCATCCACCTAAACGTGCAGTGTAAATTGGAAACTATTTTTTGATTTTTTTTTTCAAATTTTTTGAATATTTTTTTTCTATTTGACTTATATACTGACACATTTTATATTGCTTAAAAACGCCATAATAAAATCAGAAGAGAGAACGGTTTTACCTATAGTATTTATATCATGAATAATAGAGACTTGAATTTTGTGTAGTGAGCACTTTTTTTCGAAGTTGTACTATCTTTCTGAAACTTTTTTGTATGGTTCACAACAACAAGAAAAAAATACGTTTGGCCCAGTTTTTCGAAATTCAAATTATTTTCAAAGTTATAGCTATTAACACTTTTAGAAATTCCTCACTTTTTCATGAATTTCTCACGATTGGTTAAACCGATTTTGCTAATTTTTTAAATATATATAAAAGATGGTATCTTCTTCCAAACGACGATTAAAATTTTTGCAAACAAATTTTTTTGCAAACATTTTTCGCAATTTTTAACTTCTCCATCGTGGGCAGATGGCGCTTTTGTATGATGTTGTTGGGCATTCCATTAGTATCTATTAGCAAAAAAAAAATTTTTGGCACTTGAAGGGAGCGGGAGTTATTTACATTTTTTTACAGACTAGTTAATTTTTCATGAAATTTTTTTTCTCTATGTACTGTGTACCATTGTTAAATTATATAAGGTTAACCCTTTCGGATATTCTATGCCATATGGCATAGTCTCATTTCAATGGCTGCTTTTTGACATTAAATTAAGGAATTAACTTTTTTTTAATTATGTATTTTTCTTTGAGGCTTTATCTCTAAAAATAAATCATAAAAATTTTGAGAGCTGAACCCAGTAAATTGCTATAATCAAAAACTCAAGTGTCTCTATCGAGTTCGTTTTTTTGCAAGAAAAAGTTACTTCATAATTTTAATAATTTAACAATAAAAATAGTTTCGTTTTTTAACTTTTTGAATTCAGTTTATTAGAAAATGAATGCCCTAAATGGGATTAAAAAAAATTAAGACCATAGGACCGTTGAGTAAGGCTCTACGATTTTTGTCATTTCATACCATGCCATACGGCATAGATTTTACCCAACGGAAGTAAACAATTTTATTTTATGAAATAAAGTCTGCATTCATTTTTTATAATATCTCTAACAATAAGGTCTATCAGCTATTCCGGCGGAGCTCCAGTCGGAAAAAATTCGGGATAGTCGATAGGGGTTGCATCGACTTCATCGAAATCCACCCCCAAATTCTGATGAATCTATTATCTTTATTTTTTAATTGTTCATAACGATGGCTTAAATAGTAGGAAAAACGCAAAAACAGATTTTTAAGGCCAAAGACAAAAAAGAAGTTTCGAAAGGGTTAAGCAGATTTTGACATTTGCCAAGGCATAGCTTCCTTATTAGAGTTGCATTTACGAAGGATGCAAAAAGGGTAAAAAAATCCCCCTTTAGGAAAATTGTAGTTGAAAAGGAAGGAACGCCGTTCGCAAAATTTCAGGATTTTTTTTCCCGGAAATCTGTCTTTTCCACATTTATTTTTTAAAATTATTAGGAAAATTAAATCAATTTAAATTTAACTGTAAAAAGCATGCCCTTTTTGTCAGTGGCGTGCCTTCCATATAAGCCGAAAAGTCCGGCTTGCCTAGCTAATCCTCTATGAGCTACAATATGTTTCAAAAATGTATCGTAACAATTTCTTTAACGTTTACATTTGGTTTCACTAACTGCCAATAGCATAAACATATAAATAAAGCTCTTCCTGCCATCTGTCGGCTGATAGCAAAACAATTAACATAAAATTTTTTCAGCGCATATGATGGCATCTCTTACTTGCTTACTTAAAATAGCCTTTAACCGCCTAGGCGATGATTGCCATCTCGCTTTTACTTATTGGCTTTTACCTGGCTTTCAAATCCCTTACTAAAATGTCTTTTTGAAGCTACAGTTTTTTTGAATTTAGAAGAAGTTTTGTATGCAACTACGAAGCCAGCTTCGTGCTGTTGTTACTATAAGCTTTAAAGCCAAACTGGATATGTATATACATATCTACAATGTTAATGTGCAAAGAGCTCTACTCAAAAATTATTGGCGCATATTTTAAAGTAGAAAAAAAGAATTCAATAGTGGTGATTGCTGTAATATTTTTTTTTTGCTAGGCATTATAAAATATAAAAAATATTTTTTAGGTTTCTTAGGTCCACTTGCACGACGCCGAGTTATCTTTTTAACTCAGAGTTAATGTCAAATTAACGTCAAATTTTCGTTGTGCAAGTGAGCCTTGGCTTCTGCGATGTATGTAAATGGGAAATAGTGCAAGTAAACCTTTTCCATTGGATTGGAAAAGCTTAAAAAATCTGCAAAACAATAACTTGCCTATTGAAGAAACCTCAATGTTTAAGTTTTTCCCCGTGTGCAAAAGTCGATAAATATCTATCCTGTAGTGGAATTCAGTAACTTTAAACAATACTATGAAACGGGTTGTTAGCTTAACAATTTCGTTGTTTGCACTATCGATTCGGTGATTCAGTAGCTCTTCCTTAACAATTAAAAACAGGCGATTGTCTCAGGTGCATTATAGCAAAAAGTAGATGATTCTTAGCTAAGCATAGAACCAATATTCCTTAACAACTACCAAAAGGTGATTGTCTCAGTTAAACATAGCAAAACGTAGCAGATTCTCAGCTAAGCATAGAAACAAAAGGTGATTGTCTCAGATAATACAAAGCAAAACATAGAAGTGTCTGAGCTAAAATATATAAGAAAAGTACCTTTTGGTTGTTTTAACAAACAACACCAAATTATAGGTCGACAATTATTTCGCGTTAACAATAACAGCTGACATTTCGTTAACAAATGTTGTCAAATATACTTGTAGTGAATAGCGAAATCGTTAAAATTGTTGTTAAGTCAACGTAACAATGACAACTCTTGTTAAAATAGCGTACTGAATTCCACTACTGAGCTCTTCTTCTTCGTCTGCAATGTTCTTTGGCAGCAGTATGTGCTTTTGTTGGGGTTATAAGGACTGGGGCTTGCCTTGATTGAAACACGTAGGCACGCCACTGCTTTTTGTGGATAGCAGTAAACATGTACGAAATAAGCATATAAAATGGTTTATAATTGGATTTCATCAATAGCCGGTGTGAAAAACAATCTCTTAACGTCTGTGGCAGCGGCTCAAGAACTGGCCTCGGAGATACAAAGGAGAAAAAAGCAACTACGGGTCTGGACTCCCAGGAGACATCTTGGAAAAACGATTGGCGCAAGGACCCTGAAGAAATATGAGGAAGTTTCGCAGGAAACGATGTCGCCGTTGGTGCAATCTCTGATACCGGATTTCCAAACCACTTATGTGGCAAAGAGGGTATGCGGAACCCCTTTCAAAACGCAAGAGATCGGACGTGGAGTTAAAACCTCACCCTGGAGTGGGCAAACCAAGCTTTGCCGAAGTAACTAAGGTCAGGATCCTTATAGGCAGTCTTGACTGAGGCAACGACCGTTTGGCCATACCCAAAAACCGGTGGCGTTAGGTCCGGAACGAACTCGGTAACGCTCTTATTGACGTTTATTTGAAGAATCCGGGTGGTACAGCGGCGGTAACGGATGCGGGTTGGTACCAGGAACACATTAAAATAGTCGCGTGTGACGACGCATGAACTGTTGCACTGTACAAGGTAGCAGCAGCAATACTGGGTGAAGTCTACAAAGGTGCAAAAATCGAGGTCGTCGACTGGAATGACATTCCGGCTTGGCCAAGGGCAAGGGCATCGATTCCTGCCATCCCTGCAGAGCCTGAGAGAATTGTCACGATAGTCCAGATAATGAATCCGTCCCTCTCGACGCAGGACTGGAGTGTTGGGGATGCGGTAGGGCCTGACAGACAAGTGGTCTTCACCATGAATAAGGAGGCACTCGAGCCCCTTAAAAGTTGCAATGGACTAGTGCATTATAGTGTAGGCCAGATCGTTATCCACGTAAACCGTGACTATGCAGATCGCGCTGCCATCTCCGCTGCTCCGGGGGACTCGAATATCGAAGTACTGCAAGAAGAAACGGAGGAGTTCTACGCGAAAAGCATGTTATCTGCCACAGCACTTTCGCAAAGTGACGTGAACAGCTCGGAGATGGAAGACAGCTTGCTGGTCGGGGAAGGCCTCGAAGTCACGGTGGTAGCAACCAATCCTGAGCGCATTATCTCTGATGCTTCAGTCAGCAGGGCTCCCGTTACGCCAACTCGTCGTTGAGAGACAACCTCTCATGTTGGTGGTGCTTCAGATAAATCTGCACATTTCTAAAGTATCCTCGGCTGCTTCAAGTAGTCGTCTTTCTAAATGCGACATGGATGTGGTCCTCATCCAAGAACCCTGGGTCAACAGCTCGAGGATCTGCGGATTGGGGACTATGGGCTTCAAGCTCATTCGAGCCAGCGAGGAGGGCAAGGGCTGAATCTGCATTTTGGCTAAATGTGTGCTGGACTCTTTTCTTGTAACAAGCTTTTTCCTTGATTTCAATTCAGCTTGAAACGATGAGGTAACGTATTTGTATGCTGACAAAAGGCTGCAGAAAAGGAAAATTGCTATTATTAAATTAAAATAATAAATTTTCATAAAAATTTTACCAAATAGACAATTAATTTTTCAAAATAAAAATAAAACAAACTTCAAAAGCTGTCAATGTTGCTTTAATTTTGTTCGTATCAAGAATATTGGTTTATACTACCATTTTCATACGATTTTGAAAAGAAGTAGCACTGTCAATCACACAAGGAAGCATGAAGCCGAGAAGTGTCAAAAACGTCTCGGACTGCTTAACCTTATATTATTAAACAATGCTGTGTACTATGAAGGTAAAAAATGTAAATAACTTCCGCTCCCTTAGAGTGCCCAAAAATTTTTTTTTGCTAATAGTTACTAATGGAATGCCCAACAACATCATACAAAAGCGCCATCTGACACGATGGAGAAGTTGAAAATTGCGAAAAATGTTTGCAAACAAATTTTTTTCCCAAAATTTGAATCGTTGTTTTGTAGAAGATGCCATCTTTGATATATATTTAAAAAATTAGCAAAATCGGTTTGCCCAATCATGAGAAAATCATCAAAAAGTGAGGAATTTCGAAAAGTGTTGATGGCTTTGAAAATAATTCGAATTTCGAAAAATTGTTATATATGTATTTTTGTTTAATCGTTGTGAGCCATACTACCAACTTTCATTAAAATACATGGCCGTCGAAAAAATTGTAGGTGGCTCAGTTCACAAAATTCAAGTCAGTTACAAAATCTTTATAAAGCGTTTATGAATAAAGTTCATTATAACAGTTGTATAAAGTCAAAATAGTTTTTACTATTACGCAGTTATAATGTGTAATAGCTTTTTTTATGAATAAGGGGGTTAGTCTAAAAATTTAAGGTGAAAATTTAAGATTGTCTAATATTGGAAATTAAAAAAAAAAAACTTAAATAAAATTTGGGTCTACAATTTAATGGCAAACAAAAATTTTTACGATATTGAAAATTAAAAAATTTTATTTTTAAATTATGTATATATTCAGAAATTTTATGGTGAACCCTCACTTTAAAAAATTAAAAGTGTTTTAAAGTTAGAAATTTTTAAAAAACTTTTTTGAATAAAACTTTGGTCTTTTGAAAATTAATAAAAAAAATGTATTTAGTCAAAAATTTTATGGTGAAATTGGAAATTAAAAAAAAAAAACTTTATTGAATAAACATTGAGTCTAAAATTTATTTTATATTTTCCAACTTTAAAAAAATTTCAAAAAATAAAAATAAATTAAAAAAAAACTTTTTATTAAAATTTTAGTCCAAAACGTGAAGGTGAAAATTTAATATTGGAAATTTAAAAAAAAAAAAACTTTAAAAATATTCGGGTCCACAATTTAATGGCATACTTAAGTTTTCACGATTTTAAAAATTTTTTACATTTTTTTTTTTTAATTTCAAAAATTGTATGGTGAACCCTTACTTTAAAACGATTAAAAGTGTTCCAAAGTTAAACATTTTTAAATTACTTTTTTAACTAAATTTTGAGTTTAAAATTTAATGGCAACATTTTTTTTATTTTTCTAATGAAAATGAAAAATACTTTAATTTTATTTATTTATTTTATTTCATCTTTTTATTGTTTTTTTTTTTGTTTTATTACATTTGTATTTTAGTGTTTGAAGAATATTTGGAGCTAGTTAAGTTCGAGTTAGCGAAGTTTCACTGTACGTAGTATATTAAAAAGATAAATATGTATTTACATATGTACATACATACCTTTCCTTAGGTGCTGTGGTTGTGGCTACAAACACTTTCCGCTTACCAATTTAATTTTTTTTAATTAGCACTTCTGTTCACTGCTTTCTAGCTGCTCTGATAATTTCTACTTTTTTTGTTGTAGTTGTTTTTTTGCTGTAATTGGAATTTTTTTTGATTGCTCGCTTTGCTTGCTCCAACTTAAATGCAATTACGCTGATAACAATTGAAAAAGTTAAATATTTTTATGCTGTTTGTTGATTTATTGCCATGAGTTCTTGTTGGTGTTGTTGCTGCTATTTCATTTAATAATTGAAATTGAGTTTTCACATTGCACTTTGAACTAATCTGTTTTGTTTTCATTAAACACATGTATTTGTAGATATGTATGTATCTATGTACTCTTTGCGCCCTCCCCACTCTAACAACAATAGCAGGCGCACTCAAACATTTGTATAAAACCACCTCACCGCCCCTCAATCACCTGTTCAACGGGCACCTGAAGAGGAGCCGCTGTCATGTGCTTGTTTGTAACATTAACAACCACTTGATGTTTTCATTTTATGCGCGCTCTTTTTGATTCGTTTTTTGATTCATTTTCATTTTTTTCTGTTATTTATATTTTTTTGACTCTCTTTTGATATTGTTTTTCGCTAAATTTGCACTTTGCTTTTTTTGCCTTTACGTTTTCGCAATTCAATTTGTATCATTTTCCATTTCTACATACAGTATCGCACACGTACCACCAAGTCGCAACAACAACAACAACAAAATTAAAAAAATAAGAACAGCGAAGCGAAACAACAATCAGCCGAGCGAACAAACATGACAGTTCCACGCACCATAACTTTAGTTTTTGCTGCTAATGATTTTTATTTTATTTTTTGTTGGTTATTTTTTCTGATATTTAACTAAATACATTCGTGCGCATTTATATACCTTTGTATGTATGTTTGTAAACGTTGTCACTGATTTCTTCTTCTTCTGCCAACACTTCAAGGTAATTCAAAACGTCGTTATTATTTTTTATATTTTTTTCCTTTAACTGCTTTGGTGTATATATATATATTTTTTTTTTGGTTTACTTTATCCGCTTAAAAGCACTTATTTTTTATTTTTAAAATAATTTTTGTATATATTCACTATACAGATTGGAGTTTTTAAACGTTAACTCGTATCAGATTTTCCAAACGTCAGCAAATCATATTGTTTATTTATGTATGTATGTATATTTAATAAGAGCACTCAAGTAAGTAAGTAAAATAATAAGCAAAAACCTCAACAGAAAAAAATGAATTAACGAACGTAGCGAACGCTTCTTCACTATTGATGCTCCAAGGCAAACGAACGAACGGCGAATGTCGTGACAATTTTGCTGCTATCACCCAATAAGCTAGCAGCGGTAACACGACGACGACAGCGAAAAACAAATAAGGAAGTTTAAGTTCGGCTTGAACCGAACATTAAATACCCATCTGTGTTAAAGTGACAGCAGAGCTGCGTAGTAATCATTACTTTAGGAATTAAATTACTCTTAATTCCCCATTAGATGTAATGTAATGAAAGAAAAGGAATTGATTACATTTCAATTCCTAAAAAAAAATAGCTAAAGTATTTCATCGTTTTGAGGCTGAAGTACAAAATATAATTGCCGCGCCATTACTTTTGAAAGGAATTGAAAATGTAATTGAATTTTTTCAATTATATTACAAGGAATGAAAAATGTACTTTAGAAATGCGCGAATACTCGATGTAGAAAAGAAAACAAAAACTCGACTGACACTGGAAGGATTGAGGATACAACAAAGATTTAAAGATGCTGTCAATTTTAACTAAGATGTGGACAGCATAAATTGTGCTTATTCAACATCGATAGCAGAGCGAAGAAATTTAATGTGATATAATGTATGTTAACTATTTAATGGTTATCTATAATTTAATTGTAATTGATTTATGTTTTGTTGAATAAAACTTACAGACTCCCTGATGAAGGTGCAAAATAGCACCGAAACGCTTAGGAGGAAGAAGGAAAACTCTGTTTTTGCCTTAATACCCAAACGGCCGTGAAGCTCTTTTAACATACATCGTACTTTAGAATTTCCCATTCCTCAAAGGAATTGCAAAAGTAATTGAACTTGATTACTTTTTCAATTACTTTAGCAATTCATTTTGGGGTCATATAGGGATGGGATCATATTGGGGTCACTTTTGGATCATATTGATATCATTTTGAGGTCGGTTTAAAGTCATATTGGGATCATTTTGGGGTCAATTTCGGGTCATTTTGCGGCCAAATGATCGCAATGCAGTATCAAAATGATCCCAAAATAACCCAAAAACAAGTAAGGTCGTCTAAGTTCGGGTAAACCGAACATTAAATACCCAGCGGTAGTTTTCATATGATTTTCGAAATATTCCATTTCGGAAGTGGGCGTGGTTGAGAAGCGATTTCGTCCAATTACATCAGGTATCCTCCCTATTATGCTAGTATACCTTGTATCAATTTCATCGTTCTACCGTAATTAGTTTATGAGTTACGACCAGTCGAATTTTCAAAAATGCCTCCCTTAAAAGTGGGCGATGCCACGCCTCCTTTTAAAAATTTATCAAAAATCATAATAAAACGACTAGGGGGCTCATCCTACCAAACTATATGCCATTTCCGTTACCGGATTACCTATGTCAATTTGGGTTATTTTCGAAGTTTTCGATATCGAAGGTGGGCGTGGTTGGAGGGCGATTTTATGCAATTTTATCAGGTATACTTCCAACGATAGGGTAGAAGAGGGAGGCTTCGACATGAGAGAGCCTTCGACATTCTAAGATATTTTTGTGACCCTTACATCAATCGCGCTGTTTTTTGGAGGAAAAATTTACCAATATACCTGGAACTCAGTGATATAAACGATTCCGTGCAAGGTGAACTGCAAGGGAAAATATTTTCATTTTATTTTATTTCCGCTTTTTGGAGATATCGATGTAGTTTTTTAGTAGATTTAACAGGCTTAATTTTCTTGAATTTCGAGTTTTTTTTCGTGTATATTATTAAAAATAAATGATTTAGATCCACTTACACTTAAGGAAATCAGCAGACAAAAATTTAATTTTATGAAAAAATTCGTGAAAGATGACTCCAAACAGACAATGAAATTCAACATGCGCAAGGAAATAAGATAAAAATACCATTCAAGAACACGTGTATCGTTTTTCTTTATCTAAATGACAGAATATGAGATATGCTGAAAATAGTGTCGAATCCTCCCTTTTGGTATTAAATACTTTATTGACGAAGCCTCCCTCATTAATTATCAAAAAATCAGAATAGAATGATTAGGGGTTCATCCTACCAAACTATATCATTTTAGCCATTTCCGTTACTGAATTATATCAATTTATTCAAATTTCATCGTTCTACCCTAATCAGTTTAAAAGTTACGACCAGTCGAATTTTCAAAAATGCATCCCTTAAAATTGGGCGGTGCCACGCCCACTTTAAAAATGTATCAAAAATCATTATATAATGACCAAGGGGATTCACCAATAAAATTATATAATTTTAGCCATTTCCGTTACCGAATTATGTCAATTTAGGTGATTTTAGAAATTTTCGATATCGAAAGTGGGCATGGTTGGAGGGTGATTTTATCCAATTTCATCAGGTATACTCCCAACTATACTAGTATGCTTTGTGCCAAATTCCGTCGTTCTATCGTAATCAGTTTAAAAGTTACGACCGGTCAAATTTTCAAAAATTCCTCCCTTAAAATTGGGCGGTGCCACGCCCACTATAAATAATTTATGGAAAAATCATAAGAGAATGGCCAAGGGGATTAACCTATAAAATTATATCGTTTTAGCTACCGAGATATGTCAATTTATGTGATTTTCGAAATTTTCATAATCGAAAAAGTTGGCGTGGTTATCATCCGATTTCATGCAAATATCTCAATTTTTACTCTTAATTATTCCAAAACGAACTCAAAAGACCCTAAAATGATCCCAAATTGACCTGAAAATTACACTAAAATGGCCCCAAAATTATCCCAGAGTGACTCCAACTTGAACACAAAACGAGCCAATATCACCGCAAAATGATCTCAAATAGTGAGCATGGCCCGCAAATTACGTTAACATTTAGCATTTCAATTACTATTCCAATTCCTTTAAGGAATGGAATGGGACATTCTCAAGTACATTTTCCATTCCTTGTAACAGGGGCGGGGCAAGAAGAAAATGTTAGGGGTGGTTTTTAATTTTTTTCTTTTAAATATTTTCCTAGCACAACTATTTACAAAATTATTTTATAGCACCAGTCAGGAGTAGCGAAAAGAAAGCATTTAAAAAAGATAATTATACACATATACATTAGACTGAGCCCAAAATTCAAAATTTCTTTTTTTTTTCAAAAATTATATTGGTTTTCTTTTTCAGAAAGCTGAAAAAAATTACTGTAATTTTTTTCAGATTTTTAAATTAAAGTCTAGAGGTCTATCATCGCTAGTTTAGGTTTTGCAGACTTTACCTCATATTTGGTACAAAACGACAAACCATTGTTGTAGAACACCATTTACCTGAACATATTTTTAAGGAAATCGAATTCCCTACAAAAATTGCATTGACCAAAATTTTCTCAGACTAGCTGTTTCCTAGTATTCTAGCTTCAAAAATTAGCATGTGCTTTCGATTTCCCATTTTTCTTTCAAAAATTGTCAAAAACGCAATTGTCCATGTACAACAAAGATAGATACAGAAGCTTAAAGGAAATTGAGTGGGCTACAAAAAAGGTTAAACAACTTTTTTTTTGTAAAGTTACTTTTTCAAAACTTATTTAGTGCTAAATTTAAAAAAATCATATTTCCATCTGTTTTTGGTGTTTTTGATCCAATTTTTTTACTAAATTTTGTTTATTGATATTCTACATGATTATTTATCATTATATGATCAATATTATAACAAAAAAAAATACATTTCTCATATACGATCAAACATATTATTGCTTAATATAGGCTTTCTCTGTGGGGGTGTAGTTCAACAGTCTTCAAAAGGCGCAGCCACAAAAAAACAAAAAGGTGACGGATCTGTGACCTCAATACATTAATTTTCATGTATTTTGGCGAGCTTAATCCAAATCCGTTATCAGAAGTAGCCTAATACGGCTGATACATTAGCGCAAATTCCGAATTAACTCCGTTTTTGGGAGTTAACTTGAGCATAATCTTCATTATAAACTTCCAAATATGAAGAAGATTTGAGCGGCCACAACAAAATGTTCGCTGGCAACACTCTACAGATAAATAAACAAAAACTGCAAGAAAACGCATATTTCTTGCACTTTGCCGCTAGAAATAGTAAGGACAACTACCAAAATTACGATTTACCGCTACTGCACACTAGAGTCACCATAAAATAAGCAATTCCCAACGACATCTAGTTTTAAATAGTAAGTAATACAACACAAAGCACTAGATGGCGCGACTGTTAATCTTCAATTTTGTGTTTATCAGGGTAAAATTTGGGTCTGATTAAAGAAGATTTATTGGAGGTAATCTCCGTGTGTGTATCCATAGCATAACAGGTCGCAGTTCTTCACTAACCTTCACAAAATAATATTGGACTTTTGTGCACGGTTAGGGCCCAACCTCGTCCCGGATTCGGATTCAGCATCCAATTTCATGTTTCGAAAATTTTCAAACCAAAATCGGAAATTCTGATAAAATTTCAATCTAGGTAGCTTTTGTAGGGAATTCAATTTCCTACAAAAATATGTTCAGGTAAATGGTGTTTTTCAACCATGATTTGTCGTTTTTATACCAAATTGGAGGTTAAGTCTGTACAATCTAAACTAGCGATGATAGACCTCTAGACTTTAATCTGAAAAAATTACAGTAATTTTTTCACCTTTCTTAAAAAGAAAATCAATATAATTTTGGAAAAAAAACGAAATTTGGAATATTTGGTCCAGTCTAATATACATACATACATAGATACCTGCCAATAAATGTTACTTTATATTGTCTTATATAACAAGGACCAGAATTCTTTTTTAATTTGCCATTGAATCTGTTACACTGCGCAACAAAAGATACAGCAACCACGTATACTGCACAGCAGAGGAGGATAATGCTGGAGCAAGCGAGAACATAACGTCGGGGGACAACCTCCATTTCCATGTCAGCCGAGAGATCGACAGCGATGGCAACTACGGGGCGATCAACTCTGGATAATAAGGGGGCAATCCCCAAATCAAGCACCGGTGCAAACACAGTGAAGCCAACAACAGCTGATGCTGAACCTCCATTAAGTGCCGGGACCGAAACCATTTTCTTAACGTCTGTGGAGGTGGTCTCACGACCTGGCCTCAGAGATCCAAAAATGGGAAGGACCGCGATGGCAACAACGGGTCGAAATTCCACCCGAAAGACACCTCCAAGTCGCTCGGAGTACTTGGACAAAAGAGGATCCTGAAGAAATACGAGGGAGTTTCACCGGAAACGCTGTCGCCGAATGCCAGAAAGACGGGGGAGATAGCTCAAGCTCTGTTACCGAACTTCCAAAGCAATTATGCTCCGACGTAGGACTGGAGTGTCAATCTGGTTGAGGATGCGGTAGGGCCTGATAGGCAGGTGGTGTTCACCCTGAATAAGGAGGCACTCGAGCCCCATAAACGGTGCAATGGACGAGTGCACTACGGCATGGGTCAGATCGTGATCCACCTATACCGTGGCGATGCACAACGCGCTGCAATTTCGGCTGCTCCGGAGGACTCGGACATCGCAGAGCCGGAAGAGGAGTCGGAGGTGTCCGACTCGGAAAGTGGCGAAGGAGCAGTGAACAGCTCGACGATGGGAGACAGCCTGCTGGACGGGGAAGACCTCAACGTTACGGTGATAACAGCTAGTTCTGAGAGCACCAATGTTGATACTGCCACAGATAGTAGGGTTTCCGCCACGCCAAATGTCTAAACAACTCGTCGTTGAAAAAAAGCCTCCCAGACGAGGTAGAACTCGGCTGCTTTAATCAGTCGTCTTTCTAAAGGTGGTCCTCATCAAAGAACCCTGGGTCAATAGCTTAAGGATTTGCTGTCTGGGGACTAAGGGTTTTAAGCTTATCCGAACCAACGAGGAGGGCAGGGTTAGAGCCTGCATTTTGGCTAAGTCTGAGCTAACCGCCTTTCTCTTGCCCAACTATAGCAATGGTGACCTTACAGATGCCAGTTTAACAGTCGACAGTGCCAGCCTGACGATGACGTCGGTCTATATGCTCTACGATGCGAAGAACCTCCTCCAGAGGGAGGTAAAAAACCTGATGGCAAATTTTTGCACGGGTCATCTTATTATCGGAACTGACGCTAATGCTTATTACGTCCAGTAGGGAAGCTCCGATATCAATGCTAGGGGAGAGTCTTTGTTTGACTATTTATAAACAACTAACCTGGTAGTTTGCAACGTGGTTAACGAACCTACGTTTATCACTAAAATCCGCAAGGAGGTCATAGATCTCACTATTTGCAGCGAAGGCGCTTATGATTTTTTTCGGAAAAAATTACCGTTTACGAGAAAAATTCGTAAAACCCTAAATGTTCACCTTTGGCCCCAAATAACTTTTTTATCACACATGATATTAATGGGGACTTTTGAAGTTTTCTTTCTTTACCTAAGTTTGGCTTTGTCGCAATTTTTGTTATTTCAAATGTCTGATTTGGCCGGAAATCAAAAAATATTATCCCATGAGTTTGGTACTCATATTCCAAATTTTTTTTACAGTCACATACAAAAAAATTGCATAAACTTGCGCATTTCGGGGAGTCCCTGAATACGCGCCTGGATATAACAAATAAAAATGTTAGCTTTATTTATGTTTATTATAGCTCTGTATATTCGGATGCAAAGCATCTGTATACGAAACTTTCTTATTGTTATGAAAGTGGAGCCGTTTTCTGAAGTAAACTTTAAAATTTATCTTAATTTCTTCATACAAAATTTTTGTTTAGCGTGAACTTTAATTTTTTTTAGCCGTTTTTTTTTCTCTTTCTAGCCGGATTGCTAAAAAAAATTCTGGCAACACTGCTGCCCCCACAAGTCCCCTCATCAGTAGGGATCTGGTAAAGACCTTTACAACGGCGCTCTCGAATGCCCTAGAGCAGGCTTGTCCAGTGCCAAAAGCTATTTGAGCAAACCTGACAGATCCTGGACCAGCACGGAGGGGGAAACCCTAGAGCTGCTCTTGAATACGCACTTTCCAGGGAACTTGCATGAGGAACCCTTAGCACCTATAGCAAACATGGCTGTAAACATACCCATCACGGAGGAAAGGGTTAGGTGGGCCGAACCGTTCAAGGCTGCCGGGTCAGAAGGGATTACTCCCGCACAACTCATAAACACGTTGGACACATCAGCCAAATGGCTGGTATTTCTTTATACGGCCTGTCTGTACTACCGTGCTCCTGGAGAAGTGCCACGGTAGTGTTTATTCCTAAGGCGGGGAACGCGTCCCATTGCGCGCCAAAGGACTACAGACCGATCAGTCTCTCGTCCTTTGTTCTCAAAACCTACGAGAGGATATTGAACGACTCTAGCTATCAACATGCATACACCAAAGGAAAATCTACGGAAACTGCGCTTCACAGCCTAGTTTCTGTTATTGAAAAATCGCTGTATTGAAAGGATTACTGTCTCGTGGCCTTCCTAGACATTGAAGGAGCCTTTAACAACATAAGCCCGGATGCTATTAACACCGCTTTAACAAATCTGGGCATAAGCAGGTCTCTTATTGAACTTATTGATCAACTACTAAAGGGTAGAAGAATAGTTTCATCACTGGGCTCGGTTGATTTATCACGCTATGTCACAAGGGGAACCCCTCAGGGTGGTGTTCTCTCCCCGTTTCTATGGAACCTAACGGTCAACTCGCTGCTACGAGACACAAGCTGCGGGGGCGGAAAGGTATTGGCATATGCAGACGATTTAGCTATTGTATATAGGGGCACTGCGAGAGGTTTCCTCATGGTGCTCGCACTGCGAGCTGAGCATCAACCCGCGAAAGGTCGAACTTTTCCTTTTCACCAACCCGTATAAGATACCATCGTTAAACCTACCAAAACTGAATGGCGTGCGCCAAAGCCAAGTTCCTAGGCACAGTTCTGGATAGGAAACTAACCTGGAGGGAGAATGTTCTTCAGCGCCAGAAGAAAGCGTATATTGCACTATACACGTGCAAAAGAGCCATTGACAAAAAATGGGGGCTCAGCCCCAAAATATGCAAATGGATCTACACTGCAATCATTCGGACAATCATGCTAAGTGGAGTTGTGGTATGGTGGCCTGCGCTAAGCAAGGCAACTAACCTAAATCTGTTAGGTAAATTTTTACTAAATGTTCCTTGGAATGTTTCTTATTGGAGCTTAGCTCGAAAATTGTTTATACCTGCTGTACTTTTTACTAGTACTAGGGTATTCTAATTTTTGATTTTACGAAATTTTTATGAATTTTGATACTTAGAGAAAATTGACAACGATTGACGAAACGCGTCATGGTATCCATCGCTGTGTAAATCTTTGTCAATTTTCTCCAAGTATCAAAATTCATAAACAGTTCCTTGGAAGCTTTTCAGGTCATAAAGACTATTACCACTTTACTAACCAACTTCAACCTTGGCTGATGATTAAGAATGAAAATAACATACTCGAAACACAGAAGGAAAAGCTTTAAAGTTAGGGTTGAATTGCTGAGTATATATTAATATTGAGAGTTATTAATGATAAATTCATCAATTTTCCAAAAGCCAACCTCTACTATTTTTCTAACTACTACTATCTTTTCTAACTACTTTTTTTACATGATTTTACTAAAAGGCTACCCAGAATGTGAATGAAAATTTTTCGGGGAGCAAGATGGCCGCAATTGACAAAATCTGTCAGGGAAGAGCTAACCTGGTAAAAGTTTAATCATGCCCCAGGAAGTCCTTCGGTCCACGCCGTCAAAGGGCACCACCACTGCGTCCTTCGCCCTCTAACAGTTACAAAAGTACCACTGTTTCCACGACAAGCAGTGCTGTTTCAATTCTTGCTACACTCAACTGCCGCTCGCACTTAAGCTACCGTGTTAAATGTAATCGCTACACAGATAACGGTCTGACCCAAAATACCCCGAACACAGACGGTCCTCGTGCCACTTAACTTATGAAAGACCTTAGATATGGTCAGCCATGGCACGCTTCTACAATATCTACAGGAGGAATCACCGCTCCCAGAGGTCCTAGAAAGCGTCGTTACTTTATATTTATGTCGTTGGCCGGTGAGGTGAGACGAGAGTTGGACATTCTCATTCGTCGATATTATTACGCTACCTAAACAACACCGACTAAGTTACAAGTTTTCAGAAATATCGAACCTTCTTATGGCCCTTGGGTCGTACCTTCACTCAGAGATTAAAATGCCCAATGTCATCATTATGCATATTAGGTTTCTTTACTGACCAAAAAAAGTTCAGAGCCGGTTAGAGCAGGGCAGGGCAGCTGTCAAAATAGAAATAGAGCAACTTAGAGCAACTCAGAGCAGAAATGCCATGAAACACTTGAATCTCGATAGTTTCTTTTTATTTGGTTTTTTTTTGTTTAAATCTTCAAAATTAATGCAAATTCACGTATACAAAAACATTGATTTTCTTGCAAGCTAATTTTTTTGAAGTTTTCAAAAATTTATTTTTTTATGACTGACAATTGCTTCTCTGCTCTAACTTACTCCATAAAAAAAGCTAGAGCAGAAATTTGTGATCTGGATTACTCTAGTTTTGTTTGGAGCGTACTCATGAAACAAAAGATAGAGCAACCTAGAGCAAGAAAAGTGTTCCTTAACCAGGGCTGAAAATTAACGTTAAAATTATCAAAAAACAAAAAAAAACTTTGATTTCGTTTTGTTTATAAATAAAATTAACGTAAAGAATATCTTTTATGATGCTTGGTTTTGCAGGATCATCGACGATGTGAAGCGGAATCCTTACATAACCCATTTCCATTTCATGTAACGAATAATTAACGAACGTGGAGCAGAGTTTCCGTAATGGCTTGTTACTCCTTCCTTTTTCAACTAGGTATCTGACCACTGGTAAAACTGACTTTTACCTTAAACATAAATTTACCGGGCTTAAAGCGCAAGTGGCGTAATTCCACCTTTTATTGAACTGAGATATTAAAGGTTTTGTGTTTCAACTTATAGAGGGTACCCTTGATTTCACAAACAAAGTTCTGCTATTTATTCTGTTGCTATGGGAGCTAGGAGTTGCCCAGTTAAAACACGTTTTCCCTCAAATACTGTAATTGCTAACTAAAAGGTTAGGTTAGGTTCAAGTGGCTTCCGTAGAGGCACACCTAGGCCAGTACAATGGCTAACTAAAAGAAACCCAAAACAATCAAAAGCAGCACACTACAAGTTGGAAGAAAAGCTCGGCAAAAACCTCGTTAGAGGTTATGATAACCTGTAGGTATATCGCCGTCATTAGTTAGAGCGCTTTCGGCCTTAAAATATTTTATGAATAATTACAGATCAGTACTGCTTTTCTGTAACTCATTTCGATCGATCGTATCGACTGAAATTGTCGATTTGACGTCATATTGACGTCGCACTCATTTTTTTGTTCCTGTAAAAAATTTGAATTTTGTCGATTTATTTATTTTCAATTTCGATCGAGTCGAGTGTGACGGCATTAAATTCGAGAATTTTGTAGATTTTTTACGGAAACGGGGTACAGCACTGAGTGCCGACTTCCAATTCCATTTAGTACTTAGTAACAACCAAAAACATTTTTTGTATTCCTTAACTTATTATTTTAAGACCAAGCCTAGTGTACATATCTAAGCAAAATGAATTGACGTTAACGAAAAAAAAAATTTTGTTATTTTTTGATTTGATCATCAACGAAAAAAAAATTTTTCTGATAATTATTGAAACGAAATATTTTTTTGATAATTTTTTTTGATAATTAACAAAACGAAATTATTTCGTTTATATCGTTGTGCAGCGCTGCGTTAAACACAATTTTGTGAAATATCTCAATTGGCGTAAGCTAGAGCAGCCCAATAAACAAACCTATTATCTATCCGCTCGTTCCAACTGCAAGTATACTCGGAATGATGATCTGTCCTAGTGGACGAAGACGCTCCGGCTTAGAAGGTGTTATTATCCACGGTTTTGTAGCAGATCAGGCCGGATTGCGTTAGAATTTCAAATTGTTTTTGTTTTTTATTGCTTGACAAATTTTAAACTGCCATTTGTCAACGCCAACATTACGATATTTATTTTACGTCTGACTCGCGAGTCATCTGTCGTTGACTCGCCGTCATTCTACAAAATATCAAACTCATTTTGATTTTCTTGAGTCATGCTAGGGTCATGTCGGTGTAACTACTACATACACATTTTCACTAATACACCTAAACTGGCTCTTGACTCAGACGCATCGTGTATAGGCCCTATTATAGACCAATAATAGTTACAAGACCTTTATAGGGTCTATATACAGTCTGACTCGCGAGTCATCTGTGTACGTTTTGACTCGCCGTCATTCTACAAAATATCAAACACATTTTTATTTTCTCGAGTCATGTCGATGTAACTATTACATACACATTTTCACTAATACACCTAAATATAATATGCCCTATACACGATGCGTCTGAGTCAAGAGTCAGTTTCGGTTTATTAGTGAAAATGTGTATGTAGTACTTACACCGAGATAACTCTAGCATGACTCAAGAAAATCAAAATTAATTTGATGGGGCCTATACACGATGCGTCTGAGTCAACAGTCAGTTTAGGTGTATTAGTGAAAATGTGTATGTAGTAGCTACACCGACATGACTCTAGCATGACTCAAGAAAATCAAAATGTGTTTGATATTTTGTAGAATGACGGCGAATAGATTTGTAGATTTGCCGACTCTGAACGGCACTTGCAAAGCAAATGAATTTTTTGCTGAGAAGCTTCTCATGGCAGAAATACACCCGGAGAGTTTGCCAAACTACTGCCGAGGGGCGGCCCCGTTTAGAAAAATTCTTTTTCTAAATAATTTTTGATGTTACTTTTGCCGGGCATCGAACCGCCACGACTTGGTGTAGAAGGCCGAACACTTAACCGCTACACCACGGCGGCCGCCAAGAACGACAAAAATCGACCAGAAAATCGACCCGTGTAAATCATCCTTTACGCAGTTATAATGTGTAATAGCATTTTTTTATGAATAAGAGGGTGACACTTTTATTTTCTGTCTGACGAAAACTAACACTTTTATTTTGTGTCTGACGAAAACTAACACTTTCGGCTAGTACATTTTAACAGAGAAAAAGTGAAAGTGTTACCTACTTTTCGTCAGACACGAATTAAAAGTGTTAGTTTTCGTCAGACACAAAATAAAAGTGTTAGTTTTCTTCAGTCACAAAATTTTAGTGTTAGTTTTGTGGGTGAGCCACTCCCTTTTTACCACGCTTTTATTAGGTTCACTTGTATGTTTGTTTGTTTGCTTGCTTGCTTGTATGTATGTAACTCTCGTTCGGTTTAAGCCCCAGTGGCCCAAAAACCGTAAAATGTCCCTAAAATATGGGTATCAAACGAAAGGGGAACGCCCCAGGATTCATTTGGACATCGACATATTTCGATAGATTTATCGATAACTGAGTTATCGGTCAAAATATGATTGCCAAAAAACGTAAAAAATTCCCTACAATATGGGTATCAAACGAAAGGTGAAGGCCGCAGGTTTCATTTGGACATCGACATATTTCGATAAATTTATCGATAACTGAGTTATCGGTCAAAATATGATTGCCCAAAAACCTAAAAAATTCACTACTATATGGGTATCAAACGAAAGGTGAAGGCCCCAGGTCTCTTTTGGACATCGACATATTTCGATAAATTTATCGATAACTGAGTTATCGGTGAAAATATGATTGCCCAAAAACCTGAAAAATTCCCTACAATATGGGTATCAAACGAAAGGGGAGGGCCCCAGGTTTCATTTGGACATCGACATATTTCGATAAATTTATCGATAACTGAGTTATAGGTCAAAATATGAAGGCCCAAAAACCTAAAAAAATCCCTACAATATGGGTATCAAACGAAAGGTGAAGGCCCCAGGTTTCTCTTGGACATCGACATATCAAAATATGAAGGCCCAAAAGCCTAAAAAATCCCCTACAATATGGGTATCAAACGAAAGGTGAAGGCCCCAGGTTTCATTTGGACATCGACATATTTCGATAAATTTATCGATAACTGAGTTATCGGTCAAAATATGATTGCCCAAAAACCTAAAAAAATCCCTACAATATGGGTATCAAACGAAAGGTGAAGTCCCCATGTTTCACTTGGACATCGACATATTTCGATAAATTTATCGATAACTGAGTTATCGGTCAAAATGTGGGCCCCAGGTTTCATTTGGACTTCGATATATTTCGATAAATTTATCGATAACTTAGTTATCGGTCAAAATATGATTGCCCAAAAACCTAAAAAAATCCCTACAATATGGGTATCAAACGAAAGGTGAAGGCCCCAGGTTTCATTTGGACATCGACATATTTCGATAAATTTATCGATAACTGAGTTATCGGTCAAAATATGATTGCCCAAAAACCTGAAAAATTCCCTACAATATGGGTATCAAACGAAAGGGGAGGGCCCCAGGTTTCATTTGGACATCGACATATTTCGATAAATTTATCGATAACTTAGTTATCGGTCAAAATATGAAGGCCCAAAAACCTAAAAAAATCCCTACAATATGGGTATCAAACGAAAGGTGAAGGCCCCAGGTTTCACTTGGATAACGACATATTTCGATAAATTTATCGATAACTGAGTTATCGGTCAAAATGTGGTTGCCCGAAAACCTAAAAATTTCCCTACAATGTGGGTATCAAACGAAAGGGGAAGGCCCCAGGTTTCATTTGGAATTCGATATATTTCGATAAATTGATCGATAACTGAGTTATCGGTCAAAATATAAATGCCCAAAAACCTAAAAAGTTCCCTACAATATGGGTATCAAACGAAAGGTGAAGGCCCCAGGTCTCATTTGGACTTCGATAAATTTATCGATAACTGAGTTATCGGTCAAAATATGATTGCCCAAAAACCTTAAAAATTCCCCACAATATGGGTATCAAACGAAAGGTGAGGGTCCCAGGTTTCACTTGGACATCGACATATTTCGATAAATTTATCGATAACTGAGTTATCGGTCAAAATATGATTGCCCAAAAACCTAAAAAATTCCCTACAATATGGGTATCAAACGAAAGGGAAAGGCCCCAGGTTTCATTTGGACTTCGATATATTTCGATAAATTTATCGATAACTGAGTTATTGTCAAAATCTGAGGCCAAATGCCTTAAAATTCCCTAACAATATGGGTATCAAACGAAAGTGGAAGTCCAGAGGTTTCGTTTGGACTGCTGTATTTTTCGATATATTTATCGATAATTTCCTAGGACATTTGACTAAAAAGTAAAAAATAAATATAGTTTAAAAAACTAAAACTCACGCTTTTAGAGAGTATTGAACTAAAAATTTGAAAATAATTTTAAAAACCCTACACAGTAGTATTGTGGAAAAAGCGTGGTCCGCTTTGTCCCATAATTTTCGTATATCGAGCGCTCGACGCTTTTCCCACATAATGCTAGTTTCTTTACTGCGCTTTCATTAGCTTTACTTGTACATACATTCATATGTATTTTTGCTTGTTTCTATGTAACTCTACTTCAGTCTACCCGATAGTGGCATATGACTGTCACAAAAACCTTGAAATGTGCCTTCAATGTGGGTGTCAAACGATAGGAGGTTGCATTTGGACTTCGATATATTTATCGATAACTAAGTTATCGGTCATAATGCCTACTACCTATATCAAACGAAAGGGAAGGTCCACAGGTTTCTATTATTTAAACCAAGGAATATTTCGATATATTTATCGACAACTGACTTATCGGTCAAAATGAGGTTGTCCAATAATATTGAAAATTGCCTACAATAGTGTATCAAACGAAAGTGGAGGCCCAGAGGTTTCGTTTGCATTGCGGTATACTTCGATATACATATATATCGATTACTTCATAACACACTTAACTAAAAAGTAAAAATAAATATAGTTTAAAAAGCGAAAACACGCGCTTTTAAAGAATATTGCACTAAAAAGGTAAAAATAATTTAAATAAAAAACGAAGATTATGGAACAAAGCAGACCACGCTTTTTCCACAATACTACTGTGTAGGGTTTTTAAAATTATTTTCAAATTTTTAGTTCAATACTCTCTAAAAGCGTGAGTTTTAGTTTTTTTAAACTATATTTATTGCAAATATGGTCTGTAGCTGCTTCTGCCAGTGAATTATCGTATTTTCTACGTTTTTATACCTTTCATGAACATGAAATGGTGTTATAACTTTGGTCCGATGTTTGTAAGTATGAGAAGAAGAAGAGATGGACCCATCAATAAGTATACCGAAATGACCAGGATGACAAGCTGAGTTGATTTAGCCATGTCCGTCTGTCCGTCTGTCTGTTTGAACGCAAACTAGTCCTTCAATTTTTGAGATATCTGGCTGAAATTTTGTGTGTGGCCACCATTTTGTAATATAGGAATCATTTGTCGGAACTGGCAAGATCGGACCAGTATAACATATAGCCCCCATATAACCGATTGTTCAGATATATGGTTTTTTGGCCAAAACTTCCGCAATTAAAAGGTTAGGAGCTTAAAATTTTGCAACTCGAGTACTTTTTATTTATGTAGTGTATATAATGAAAATCAACAAGATCGGGCAAATGTAACATATAGCCCCCATACAACCGATTGTTCAGATATAAGGTTTTTTGGCCAAAACTTCCGCAATTAAAAAGTTAGGAACTTAAAATTTTGCAACTCGAGTACTTTCTTTCTATTTATGTAGTGTATGGAGTGAAAATCAACAAGATCGGGCAAATGTAACATATAGCCCCCATACAACCGATTGTTCAGATATAAGGATTTTTGACCAAAACTTCCGCAATTAAAAAGTTAGGAACGTAAAATTTTGCAACTCGAGTACTTTCTATTTATGTAGTGTATGGAGTGAAAATCAACAAGATCGGGCAAATGTAACATATAGCCCCCATACAACCAATTGTTCAGATATAAGGATTTTTGGCCAAAACTTCTGCAATTAAAAAGTTAGGAGCATACAATTTTGCAACTTGGGTACGTTCTATTTATGTTGGGTGTAGAGTGAAAATCAATAAGATCGAGTCATTATGGCATATGTATACCTCCCATACAATCGATTGTTCCGGTATAAGAAATTTGGGCCATAACTACCGTCAATTAAAAAGTTAGGAACGTAAAATATTGCACCTTTAGTACTTGCTACATATGTAATGTGTATAGTGTAAGTCAGTACAATTGAACACGTATAATATATAGCCTCCATACAATCGATTGTTCCGATAACTCGGATCCTATTATTTTGTAAGTTTTTTTTAAATTATAACAAAGATGTGTAATGTGTATAGTAAATATAGTTAAATTGAAACAGGCTGTACTGGGGATCGAACAATGAAAATCGTGACGCTTATTCATGAAAGGTATATAGCCTTGGGCACAGCCGAAGACAGCTTTCCTTACTTGTTTTTTTTTTAATATTTCGATATCGAAAATAGGGACGTGGTTTTGGTCCGATTCCGCCCATTTAAATAGCAACCTACCTTGGCCGGGAAGTAACCTACAAGCCAAAATTCATCAAAATATCTAAATTTTTAATCAAGGTATCGTGTAATAGCCTGTGTACTAGTTAGTACAGCTGGGTATAATAATTCAGCAATTATCGTTGTGTGCTTCGATTTACACTAAATAGGTAGCGTCGACGGCAGCAGCAATAAAAGCAGCGGCAGCAACAGCAATGTCGGTAAATATACTATACATATATGTAGTACATATCAGCAGCAGAGTCAACTAAACAAACAAAAAGGTGAGCAACACGACAGAGAAAGCCGAACACTAAAACGCCACTATTAATCAGCGCTTAACAACTACTCACACATACATCCATATACATACATATCCCAAGAAACATTTTTAGCTAATCTCAATTTGAGATGCATTTGAGAACCAATCATCTTCTCAAATCTCAAACTTTCGTTTTCAATTTGAGGCGAAATAACCGTTGATAGCAGTCTCAACCTAAAAGGCTCATTTTTAATATGGGATTTTTCCTGATTTTCAAATTGAGAACGGCACAATTTTCAAACGTTTCTCAAACTGAGCGGAGTGGATCGAAATGGAATCCACATGCTCTCATTGAAATATTTATTCAGAGATTCCAATCATGCAAAACAAATACCCATTTTAATAAAAAGCTAGTTTCCCTTTATCCAGTTAAATTTTACTTAATACTTTTTTAATTAATATAGTTGAACAAATAAGCCTGTTATATAAACAACATTTGAGAGAAAATTGAGAATAGATGTTTTATCAAACGTTTGAGTTTTTGGTGCTCGATGTTTGTTGGGATATACCAGGCCGAGGCCTGAGGTAGTGTTAGTGCGAGCGCACCAATGAAATGCTGTCGTTTCCCAGCAAACCATAACTTTTCTAAATGAGCGCATAAGCGTTTCTTTTTCAAGTGATCCAAATTTTGTAAAAATCAACCGTCATGCCACGGATTTTGTTCAAATTCGGTTCACACGTAGGGACTATAAATTGGTTTCACACGTATTTTTTGTTTGGCCATTTTTTTGATTTTCTTCGGAGATATGATCTGTCAGTTTGGAATTTTTTTTTTTAGCTAATGAAAACATGTACCTAATCAATCCATCATATCTCGGCTTGTAGGTACTAATGCTACAGACTTCATCTTGAGCACATTTGAAAGCTAATGAATCAGGCTTTTTTGCATCTGGGGATTTTTTTAATTTTATTATAAAAATTGCATTTTTAACATTGCAACTGCACAGTGTTACCCACAACATTTTTCGTTCTTAATAATAGCATTCGATTGCTTATTAAATTCTCTACAAAATCAATATATTTCAAAAATGGGGTCTACATACGGCGGCGGCCGCCGTGGTGTAGCGGTTAAGTGTTCGGCCTTCTACACCATGTCGTGGTGATGAGAAGCTTCTCAGCAAAAAATTAATTTGCTTTGCAAGTGCCGTTCGGAGTCGGCAAAAAACTGTAGGTCTCTGGAAAGAGAAGCTCGGAAAAAATCTCGTTAGAGGTTATGATAACCTGTTGGTATATCGCCGCCATTAGTTAGTTTTTTTTACATATTTACAAGACCAACTCTATATTTTTGTATGAAAAAAAAAAATGTAACACAAATATTTTAACAAGCTTTTTTTTGTATTATAACATTGAAAGCTAATACTATGAATTGGTTACAACCAACATTGAATACAAGAAACAATTATAAATCTCGTCCGCTACCAGACTAATTTAAATTTGATACCGTAATAAGTAACTGTTTTTGGTTTTAACCAGGGACTGAAACCGAAACCGAAAACGTAACCGTTATTTTGATCCGAAAAAGAACGAAACCGAACCCGTTTCTTTTTGTGGGAACATATTTTCTTTTACCAAAGGGTACCCTGAAAAGCTTTCATGTAAGATTATCGAGCAATGCTACAAAAGACACGTTTTGACCTCGGTATCAAATTCCGAAAGAGGAAGCATCTATCGCCTCTCCTCTCTCTCTGATGTTTTAGGCATTATCCAATTTTTATTAAACGAGCGCTTTTTAAAAATTATTAGAGTAATTTTATTACTATTCGTACGTTTCACTAATATACATGGATGTAACTGCGTCAATCTATTTTCCTCCTGTTTGTTATTTTGTCAAGTCAATGTCATAAAATAAAGTTCCATCTATGCAATATATATGTTTACCAAAAGAAGGATAGTGGTATTTTAGTTAAGATAACACATTAACCAAGTAAGGAGAATGAAGTCGCAGAATTTCTGCTGGAAACAACCATTAGTTTAGATTTCAAGGCCGTTCGATCTCGCTCCTTTATAATAACTCTCACTTGGATAGCATTACCTCTCAATGTTATACTACAAAAAAATCTTGTGAAAAAATTTGATACAATTTTTTTTTTTTTTCATACAAAAATATAGAGTTAGTTTTATAAATATGTATTTTAGTAAAAGTCCGTATGTAGACCCCATTTTTTAAATATATTGATTTTGTAGAGAATTTAATAAGCAATCGAGTGCTATTATTAAGAACTCAAAATGTTGTAGGTAACACTGTGCAGTTAGAATGTTAAAAATGCAATTTTTATAATAAAATTAAAAATATTGCCAGATGCAAAAAAATTACTAAGAAACGCAAAGCCTGATTCATTCGCTTTCAAATGAGCTCAAGTTGAAGTTTGAAGCATTAGTCGAGATATGATGAATTGAGTACACTCAGAGAAAAAACAAGAATTTTGTACTTAAATCAAGCCCAAATCAAGAATTTTGGTCACGAAAGTAGGGTAATTCCGAATATTCTTATACGAAGTACAAAATTCTTATATCAAGAATTTTTTTCTTACTTCGAAAATTCTTCTTTCAAGAATAATTTTGTCCGAATTTAAGAACGCCCGGGGTTGTTTCAAGAACAATATATTCTTAGGGTTAGTTTGTTATTCTTAATTTTAAACTGAACAAATCTTTTTTCAATCCCAATTGTTTCTTAAACTAATACTAAAATTCTCAAAACAAGATTTAAGTTTAAGGGGTTGTGAGTTCGATTCTCGGTGAAGTCAGTATAATTTTTTTTTATATAAAAAAAATAAAAAATAAAATTATTTTTTCAGAGTTCTTATATTGACTTCATTGAGAATCGAACTCAGGTCCCTCCTTACGCTTAACCAGGGTGCTTACTATGCCATCGTTTACTTTTTCTTGCCACTTTCTAATTATGTTTGTTCTAAATGACACGTTGCTTTTTGTTGCCTCCACCGGGAATCGAGCTCACACGCTTTGACTGCTGCACGGACGTCTCTACCACGAGGCTATCGCGTATTCATGTTTGCTGTCGTCTCATTGCAGCCATGTTCTATTGTTATTTTGAGACAGGGTAGTATATTTTCAAGAAAAAGTGTTCTTGTTTTAAGACCACAAAGTGTTTGATTATTTCGTTCATTTCATATCATCTGCATTACAAACCAATGTAATTCGCAGATAGTTTATGGAATTTTCTTAATATAAGTAAAATTTTCTAATTTATTGATTTGGGTTTGTAATAGTTTTGTTTTAAGAACACTTTTTCTTAATTTAAGTACTTTATTCCTGTTTGAAGCTTTTTGCATCTTATTTATTGATTTGAGTACATAATGGTTTTGTTTTAAGAATAAAATTCTTAATATAAGTACTTTATTCTTATTTAAAGCTTTTTGCATCTCAATTTCAAAAACAAGAACGAAAAATTCTTATTCTAAGAATATTTAAGTACGAAAAATTCTTGAAATTTTAAGAATGGAAAAAGATAAATTTAATTCCGGTCGGACTTAATTTTAGAATTCCATTTTTCTCTGAGTGTAGGTACATGTTTTCATTACTTCAAGAAAAATTCGAAACTTTGACATATCATATCTCCGAAGAAAATCGAAAAAAATGGCAAAACAAAAAATACGTGTAAACCAATTTATAGTCCCTATGTGCAGACCGAATTTGAACAAAATCCGTAGCATGGAGGTTGAAATTTAGATCACTTGAAAAAGAAACGCACTTATACGACTCTTTCCTCTGAGAGCTCACATTCATAATGAGTTCGTAAAAAAAATGATAAACAGTCATAAAATGTTCTTAATTGAATGGCTTTTCCTATGAAACTGGTCATAAATGAGGTCTTATGCATAAATCATTATTTTTGGAATATTTTTTAAGCCCTTAAAAGTGTGCATAAAAGAGTATTTTTTGAAAGATTTTTTGTACGAATAACTATCTCAACTCTCTCTTTCATTTTTATTAGCTTCCTTTCATTTTTTAATTTTCTCTTCTTTTCCCATGTTTTCCTTTTAAATATGTAGAAACAAAGAATTAACATGCATATCTAACATTCAAACATTATTTATTATTTATTTTCCTAAAAAAACTTATTTCAAAAAAGAAAAATCATAGGTACTTGAATCCATGATTCAAACACAAGAAGGTTTGGTAGTAGAAAAATAAAAAATTTAGGATATTAGTAGTAACAACAGGGTGATTAGTGAAGCTATTAGTTATTCGAGTAATACAGATCGGTGGTTATTGACTTGGTATTCATAAATTCAAAGTTTTAGATTTTTTAGTTATGGAGATTTCGTTTCATTCCCGTTTTCATTTCCGTTTTCGTTTGCAAAATGAAGGTAAAACGTCAAACAGAATATGTTTTCGTTTCCTAAAAATGTAGACTTCAGGAGTGTAAAAAAATCCCACTTTTTACACTCTGAAGCTTTGACAGGGTGCTGGTTGCACTGAAAATCGGCTGACGAAAATTTTATTTGACATATAAATTTGGTGAAATAAATTGGATTTTCAATAACAATTAAATATGGGTGATAAGCGAAACCTAATTATTCATGCACATAGCAAAGCAAACGGGGCAGTGTTTTTTGTTCGTTTTATCGATAGCAGGTTCATGTAGAACGGGTACACTTTTATCACAGTTTGAGAGTGTTCTGTGCAAGGGTGTAAACATGTTCAACGTGCAAGTGTGTATTTTTTTCAATGAAACGAAACCAGTATTAGTTACCTTTAAATCTATGTGTGCGATATCTATCTACATCAGTCCTAGGCACCTAGTGGGACAATTGTCCGAAAATCTGAAAACCAAGTTCACACAAATTATTACCTCTTTGTTAGACCTCTCGAAAATGGGATTGTTGGTGGGGTCGTGATAGCGCTATGATCTCACTGACCAATCAATAGATGTTGTTGGCTATGCTCAGTCACTTACATAATTTGATTGCTGCGATCACCGTTCTTTCACTTCTACACCCTCACCTCCAATTCTGCCGGGCCCTGATCTACATCTATTGTATATATAAATACGCCACATGAAAAACGTTTGACCGATTTGAATGAAATATGCACCGATGTAAAGAAAATTGAAAAAACTGCGGTACAGGCGGTATATTTTCAGGGGCGTCGCCGAAATTTAAAGATGGGGTACGGGGCTAGCGACCCCACGGCCCCCTCCAGATTTTATTGGTCGAAATTTCGATCACAAGCGATACTTCACATCATAAACGAACGTCAAAGTGAACGTGGGACGCTCACTTTTAATTCAATTTATAAACCAATTTTAAATTAATAATCTTCAAAAAATGAACTGCATAATTTGCAACGAAAAAATTGATCGCAATAGTGCTAACAAAATTGTTTGTTCAGACTGTAAAAACTTGTTTCATGGTATTTGTGTTAACATCAATGCAGCCGATTTAGAATTTTTCAAGTCAAACAACAATAAAATTAAAGAAAAAAAACTTTTTTAAAAATAAGCTTTTATCATTGGTTTATAAAATTAACTAAAAAGTAAAAAATAAATTGACTGTAAAGGAATATAACACTTTATAAGTTCATTGTAACCTTTAAAGATAATTTGGCTTCTTCGTCTGCCACAAAATAATTCCATATTGTACATAATTATATATTTCTAACATTAAAACTTTACACCTAAATTATTAAATTTTCCAGTATATATCACATTCCTAATTTTATTAATAATAAAAGCGTGTTAAATTTCGATAGCAAGAAAAGAAGGTCCTGAATGTTCTTAATTATACCATCAAATAGAAAAGAAGGTCCTAAATGTTCTTAATTATACCATCAAGAAAAGAAGGTCCTGAATGTTCTTAATTATACCATCAAATAGAAAAGAAGGTCCTAAATGTTCTTAATTATACCATCAAAATTTAACACGCTTTTATTATTAATAAAATTAGGAATGTGATATATACTGGAAAATTTAATAATTTAGGTGTAAAGTTTTAATGTTAGAAATATATAATTATGTACAATATGGAATTATTTTGTGGCAGACGAAGAAGCCAAATTATCTTTAAAGGTTACAATGAACTTATAAAGTGTTATATTCCTTTACAGTCAATTTATTTTTTACTTTTTAGTTAATTTTATAAACCAATAATAAAAGCTTATTTTTAAAAAAGTTTTTTTTCTTTAATTTTATTTTTTACTTTTTAGTTCGGTTTATCAACAAGAAATATACCTATAAGCTTGTGCTTAGAACATCTTTTTTCTTGAATTTATTTTAAATATAAAATATTGTTTAAATTAGTTATGCAATCTTTACTTAGTTATTTTAACATTCCTCATCCGATCCATTTCTTTTAATGCATCAACATTACACGGCTTGACTTCAAAGAGTCAACTTTTGATATTGTACTAAAGCCAATTTATCTTTAAAGGTACAATATCAAAAGCCGCGTGACAACCAAGTTTCGTATGTACATACATTTAACGCAAACTTATGCGTCACAGCAACAGCGGCACAATCAACTATATGAAGCCTGAACGATGATGAAAATTTGCAAAATCCCATCTTAACTGCAAGTTAGTACAATATCAAAAGCAAAATTTCCTGGAATGAAAACTTTCGAATATCTCTACGCGTGCGCCACCTATCGGAATTATTTTTTTGTTATTTTGCGTGGAGGCAGAAAACTAAACGATGATGAAAATTTCAAGATCCTACCTCAACGGGAAGTTCGTTGAAAAACGAATTAATCGAAACTAAATAAAAGCTTATAATTAATTAGAACTGCGTTTCAATAATAATTAGCTGTTTCCTTTTTTCTTCAATTTAATAATTCAAAATCAGCAGAGCCAACTTTTTATGCATAATTGCTCAAAAGAGTGAAGGAATTAGCCGAATGTTGTATTCTTCAGCGCCATCTGCATATCAATAGACAATGCTCATAAGAGTAAAGGAATTCACCGCGTGGTAAGTAAAAGTACTTTTGGAATACACCACCCGGCGAATTCCAATCTTCTTTCTATGGCAATAGGGAAAAACGGCTAAACTTGGGTGATGATTGGATTTTTGCAAATAAACCTGATCGATGGTGAAAATTTCAAAACCCCAGCTCAACGGGGAGTTAGTTCAAAATCGAAAGCAAAATCTCTGTAAATAAATCAGAAACAACTTCATAACCAACAAATTTTCCCTGTGGCAGAGATCGGCATCAGGTAACTTATTTGGTACTCTAATCAGAGAACTGTAATTATTCACATTTTCATGAACTTAGTTGGCTAACCACAAGACACACATAACATTGTGCATATTGGAGTGCATAATGCTATGGATACACACAATAAATCTTATTTAATCAGATCCAAATTGTACCCTGACACACACAAAATTTAAGTTTAATTTAATCAGATTCAAATTTTACCCTGACACACACAAAATTTAAATTTAGCAGCATATAATTGCGGATTTGGGCCTTCCCTGCAAAAATCGAGAGTACTCTATTTCCTATCCAAAGAGTACTCCAATTGGAGCATCAGAGTACTCCAGATGTAATATTTTTTCATATAAAAATTGTGCTCCAATTAACATTGCGATGTCCTAGGACTGGACCACCTACTCCAACCTTCGCTTTGTTTCTGCTACTCCATGGAGTACCTACCGTCAGAGTACTTTGCAATGTATTCCAATGTTGTTACTTCTTGGAGTATATACTGTCAAAGAGATAGTGTCGTGATTTTCGTCGATAAGGCAGGAGCAATGATCGGCTTTCAAAAAGCTGAAGGTGGTCCGATGAGGTATACAAAGGATTAGTATTGGAGTACTCTAATATCAAACAATTGGAACACATAATCCAACGATTTTTGCAGGGCCCTGCAAAAATCGAGAGTACCCTATTTCCTATCCAAAGAATACTCCAATTGGAGCATCAGAGTACTCCAAATGTAATACTTTTTCATATAAAAATTGTGCTCCAATTAACATTGCGATGTCCTAGGACTGGACCACCTACTCCAACCTTCGCTTTGTTTCTGCTACTCCATGGAGTACCTACTGTCAGAGTACTTTGCAATGTACTCCAATGTTGTCACTCCTTGGAGTATATATTGTCAGAGCGATAGTGTCGTGATTTTCGTCGATAAGGCAGGAGCAATGATCGGCTTTCAAAAAGCTGAAGGTGGTCCGATTATGTAGACAAAGGATTACTATTGGAGTACTCCAATATTAGAAAATTGGAACACATAATCCAACGATTTTTGCAGAGTTATTGCGGCAACAGAGAACGTAGAAAATATTTTGTATAAGTAAATTTTGACGTATGGAAAAAGCACGTGCAAAAGGAAATATTCTGTGAATAAATATTCAGTTGACGTGGTTTTCAGCATTTATATTGCTTTATTTTGGTGTTCTCTTATAGCGGCGTCACAATCAATGTTTGCCGCAGCATTATGTATTGACAGATGAGTTGAACGTGGGTATATATGTAGAGAACGACACATCGCGCATCACGAGCGACATCTGACATGCAAAAGTTGGCAACTTTCAACTTTGTATGCATGAAAAGCATAAGAAGAAGCATTTTACACTTGGCTCTCATATAGTTGATTGTGCCGCTGTTGCTGTGACGCATAAGTTTGCGTTAAATGCATGTACATGCGAAACTTGGTTGTCACGCGGCTATTATATTTAAGTGTTTAGATTTGATTACAGACAGCCGTCAGGTGAAACTAAATAAAAGCTTATAAAAAAGTTTTTTTTTCTTTAATTTTATTTCTCATATTACATTAACACTTAATTCTAGCATTTGAATCACGCAAATGAAAACACAATCAGTAAAATCTAATAAATTAATAAATTAATCTAATAAATTTCAATAATAATTAGCTGTTTCCTTTTTTCTTCAATTTAATAATTCAAAATCAGTTGGCTCTGCTTTTTATGCATAATTGCTCAAAAGAGTGAAGGAATTAGCCGAATGTTTTATTCTTCAGCGCCATCTGCATATCAATATACATATAATGCTTAGTGCCATCTGCATATCAATATACATGTAATGCTTAGTGCCATCTGCATATCAATAGACAATGCGCATAAGAGTAAAGGAATTCACCGCGGGTAAGTAAAGGTACTTTTGGAATACACCACGCGCCGAATTCCAATCTTCTTTCTATGGCAATAGGGAAAAACGACTAAACTTGGGTGATGATTGGATTTTTGCAAATAAAGCAATATTTTAGATTTTTTTTTTTTGTATAATGCATTGTCAGTAAAACCTGATAGATGGTGAAAATTTCAAAACCCCAGCTCAACGGGGAGTTAGTTCAAAATCGAAGGCAAAATCTCTGTAAATTAAATTTTTCAAATATCTCTACCCATGCGCCGCCTATCGGAATTATTTTTTTATTATAGTGCATTGGGGTATAAAACTAAACGATGATGAAAATTTCAAGATCCTACCTCAACGGGAAGTTCGTTGAATCGACACTGAAAACAGACCTTCGTAATTCTCAAATAAAGCGACTCACGCGCCACCTAGCGGGTCCAATTTTTTTTTAACATTTAGAAATTAATTAAGTAACACACACGTAAAATATCAGCCAAATCGGTCCATAATTACGGTTTTGAGTTTTTATTACCGCTATCTCAGCCCCACCTAGCGGAATTTTTTTTTACAAAAATATTTCTTTTCATGGTAGTAATACATGTTACGAATTTCAGCTAAATCGGACCATAAATGCGAATTTTGAAAATATAGCGACCCGCGCGCCACCTATCGAAATTTTTTTTTTATAATATTGCATTGTCATCGGGGTTATACATGGGTGCAGAATTTCAGATCAATCGGACACCGGGAAGTGTATCAAATTTAGCTTGCAAGATTTGTTAACAGACAGCCGTCAGGTGAAACTAAATAAAAGCTTATAAAAAGTATCGCTGTGACAAAGGCACTGCTATGCGAAGAAAGACACTACGAGGAGCAACAACAACACCAACGCAGTCACCTAACCAAAAGCAAAGAGAATATATCAACAAGAGCCGTCACTCGTTATAAATGCAAGGAAAAAGATGGATGCCGTTTTCTTTCAGGGTTTCGGTAATTTTGTTTTCCTCAGTTTTGTAAATTCGACAGCTGGTAAATTTTTGTTCCATAATTCTAGCTAATTTATTAGGAGTTGACCCCTAAGGGGTCGTGCATATATGACGTCACGCGATTTTTGGTAGTTTTTGACCCCCCCCTCCCCCCATGTCACACCCAGTCACAAACTCCAGACCCCCCCCCCCCCCCCCCCCCTCGAACGTCACATCACACCCTTAATAAATATAAATTCAATATTTATTTGACATAAAATAACGTCCGAAACCGATTAAAATAACGTTCCGGTTTCGGTTTTGCAACGTGTTTCGGTTTCGGTTCCGGTTTCGTTCTTCAACATTTATTTCGGTTTCGGTTACGGTTTCGTTCCGGTTTCGGTTTCCAAATAAAAACACGAACAAAACCAAATTTTACTACTAAAATACTCAAGTACCTATGTAGCGGCCATGATGAAATTTCTACAATTTAATAATACATTTTATTAACCCTATGCATGGATGAAATTTCTGCAAAACGAATTCCTACAATTAACGCTAATGTTTTATAAGAAAAATATTAGAATGGAAGCTAAATTAAATGTTAAAATCGTCAAAAACATTAATATGAGTGGTGCTTTCTGAGGCAAGTCTGAACATTTTTTTTTCGGATCTCGTAAACTTTTTTCGATTGCTTCATTCAACTATAGTCAAACTTCCCTTTTCAGAATTTTTATACTGAGGTCAAAACGTGTCTTTGTAACCTTGCTCGACAATCTTCCATGAAAGTTTTCAGGGTACCTATTTGTAAAAGAAAATACCTATGTGCCCAGTAAAAGAAGTGGTACATTAAAAAAATTCAAAACCGTTTGGAACCGGTTCCGGCTTTTGAAACGGTTTCGGTTTCGTTCTTCTTCAGATCAAACTAACAGTTACGGTTTCGGTTTCGGTTTTGAAAAATTAATCGGTTACGGTTACGGTTTCGGTTTTAGTCCTTGACATAAAATCTGATACATGTTTAGAATATTTATATTAATTATTAAATAATATTTGCCAATCGAAAGAATGAAAACATGCCAAATTTGAAAACGTTCATGGACGTTGCACGCTAGAAAACATGCAAAAAATAACGTGACATCACGTAAGTGCTACTCCCCCCCTCCCCCCATGTCACACTTCGTCACAAATCGCAGACCCCTCCCCCCCCCAAAGAGCGTGACGTCATATATGCACGACCCCTAAAGGAAACAAATACCAAATTTTGGGATTTGAAGCCTTCTTTGTGCAGGTGTACTGTTATATTCTCGTTGCATTCATTTAAATCAAACTGTTAAGATATATATGTATTTGATAATAAATCTATCCAAAAACATCGAACATACATACATGTTTCCAAACATAAAAAGGTAACCAGATTTTTCCAGTGTGACTTTCACAATTTCCGTAAAAGTGTAAAGGTCCAACTTAAAACTGTTGGCATCTCCCATTAACTCTAGCCGCCAGTTCAATGTACAGAAAGCGTTTGTTATCTATCATAAAAAGTGTCGGTTAGTGCTAACGGGATATTGAAAAAAAAAAACGTTTGTTTTCATTTTCTGTCTAATTTCTCATTTCAAAGATACTTACCTCAAAATTTTTCTGTAAAATAAAAAAAAAAAATAGTTTTAAGTTTTTTTATTTTGTGTTTTTTTTTTTCTTTGATATAATGTATAATAAATACATGAAACTGAAAGATTCGCTTAAAAGTTGCCCCAGAAACTGGAGTGAAAAAGTTGTGCAATACAGCAACACTTTTGTGCAAACAAGAACCCTGTCTCATTGATATTCGGTGCTGCACAAAACCCTAGCGCAACGAAAACAAATAGCAACCCAGATTTTTGACATGGATGTGTGTTTTGACAATTGTGATTTGACGTGGAAGTGTGTTTTGACATTTCTGTCAAAGCTAGAGTTCACACATTATATTGTACACAATGGTTTTGACATTTCTGTCAAAGCTAGAGTTCACACATTATATTGTACACAATGCAGTCGGGTCACTATAAAGCTAAGGCAAAGAGAATATATATATATATGATATATTCTCTTTGGCTAAGGGTACACCTAGCGACGCGACCAAATATTTTTTGCATGTGTTATTTTGGAGCAGAGTCAAAGAGAATATATCAACAAGAGCCACCACTCGTTATGAAAGCAACGAACAAGATGGATGCCGTTTTCTTTCAGGGTTTCGGCAAAGAGAATATATCAACAAGAGCCACCACTCGTTATGTAAGCAACGAAAAAGATGGATGCCGTTTTCTTTCAGGGTTTCGGTAATTTTGTTTTCCTCAGTTTTGTAAATACGGCAGCTGCTAAATTTTTGTTTCGACTCTTGTGTTATTTCAGTTCTCGTCTATTTTCTTTTACACATTTTGTTTCGATTAGACAATAACATATTTATATCGAAATTACCGAAACCCTGAAAGAAAACGGCATCCATCTTGTTCGTTGCTTTCATAACGAGTGGTGGCTCTTGTTGATATATTCTCTTTGCCTAAAGTATTTTCGTTTAATACCAAATTTCATTAAATCAATTTTAAGGCTACAATACTTTTTTTGATTATTAGAAAAGATATATGCATTCAAGATAGTAATACGTAAAAAAAAATGGTATTAGTTTCCTTTAGGGGTCAACTGCTAATAAATTAGCTAAAATTATGTGATATAGCTCAAAAGACGGGGTTCGGCCTCAGGATCACGAATCCGGAAGCGCTTTTTTTTTAAATATTTTGCCTCTCTGCAGAGATATTTGCAATCAAAGTTTCAAGTTTTCATGTGGTTGTTGTAATTTTATTAGACTGTCCCTAAAGTATTTACGTTTAATACCAAATTTCATTAAATCAATTTTAAGGCTACAATACTTTTTTTGATTATTAGAAAAGATATATGCATTCAAGATAGTAATACGTAAAAAAAAATGGTATTAGTTTCCTTTAGGGGTCAACTGCTAATAAATTAGCTAAAATTATGTGATATAGCTCAAAAGACGGGGTTCGGCCTCAGGATCACGAATCCGGAAGCTTTTTTTTTAATATTTTGCTTCTCTGCAGAGATATTTGCAATCAAAGTTTCAAGTTTTCATGTGGTTGTTGTAATTTTATTAGACTGTCCCTAAAAACGTGCAAAAAAGTCGCGCCGTGGCGGTAGCCACGGTTATGTCACACGTCCGGACTTGGGATGGCGTAGCCCAGGGTTATTTTTTATAAGCGCGGCCGAAGGCCGCCAACTCAGAAAGGTGTTTCGCACATAAATACCATGGATTCCGCCCCAATTTTGGTATCGTACCCGGGTCATTTTTCGGTTTTTTGACCATAACTTTTCACTAAAACAAAAAATTAAAAATTAATACCGTTTCTTTTAGGGGTCAACTGCTCATAAATTAGCTAAAATTATCGGAGATAGCTCAACAGACGGGTTTTGGCCTCAGGTTCACAAATCGCAAAATGACCCGGGTCCGATAGCACAATTGGGGCGGAATCCATGGTATTTATGTGCGAAACACCTTTCTGAGTTGGCGGCCTTTGGTACGTATTTTTTCGCACGTTTTTAGGTACAGCCTAATACAATTACAACAACCACATGAAAACTTGGGTAATTGTCTAGTTTAGCTGTCAACTGCTAATAAATTAGCTAAGGCTCAAAAGACGGGGTTTGGCCTCAGGATTACGAATCCGGAAGCGATTTTTAATTTTTTGTTTCAGTGAAAAGTTATGGTCAAAAAACCAAAAATTGACCGGGTTCGATACCAAAATTGGGGCGAAATCCATGGTATTTATGTGCAGAACACCTTTCTGAGTAGGCGGCCTTGGACCGCGCTTATAAAAAATAACCCTGGGCTACGCCATCCCAAGTCCGGACGTGTGACATAACCGTGGCTACCGCCACGACGCGACAAATTTTGCACGTTTTTAGGGACAGCCTAATAAAATTACAACAACCACATGAAAACTTGAAACTTTGATTGCAAATATCTCGTCAGAGAGATTCGTGATCCTGAGGCCGAACCCCGTCTTTTGAGCTATATCACATAATTTTAGCTAATTTATTAGCAGTTGACCCCTAAAGGAAACTAATACCATTTTTTTTTACGTATTACTATCTTGAATGCATATATCTTTTCTAATAATCAAAAAAAGTATTGTAGCCTTAAAATTGATTTAATGAAATTTGGTATTAAACGAAAATACTTTAGGGACAGTCTAATAAAATTACAACAACCACATGAAAACTTGAAACTTTGATTGCAAATATCTCTGCAGAGAGGCAAAATATTAAAAAAAGCGCTTCCGGATTCGTGATCCTGAGGCCGAACCCCGTCTTTTGAGCTATATCACATAATTTTAGCTAATTCCGGATTCGTGATCCTGAGGCCAAAACGCGTCTTTTGAGGTATCTCCCATATTTTTAGCTAATTTATTAGGAGTTGTCCCCTAAAGGAAACTAATACCCAAATAACAAACAACTGCTAATAATTAGCTTCAAACACCAAAATTTGGTATTTGTTTCCTTTAGGGGTCAACTCCTAATAAATTAGCTAGAATTATAGAAGATAGCTAAAATACGGGTTTTGGCCTGAGGATCACGAATCCGGAAGCGCTTTTAAATTTTTTTGTGTCTGTGGAAAGTTATGGTCAAAAAACCGAAAATTTATCCGGGTCCGGTACCAAAATTGGGGCGGGTTCTCTTCAGAGAAGCAAAATATAAAAAAAGCGCTTCCGGATTCGTGATCCTGAGGCCAAACCCCGTATTTTGAGCTATATTCCATAATTCTAGCTAATTTATTAGGAGTTGACCCCTAAAGGAAACAAATGCCAAATTTTGGGGTTTGAAGCCTTCTTTGTGCTATTGTGTTATTTGTTTAATAGAAAATAGTGAGCAGACTTGAAAGAGTTATTCTAACTAATAATTTTCTAACTAATAATTCGCTGTTATTTATGTTAAAAAAATCAAATTTCTAAGTTTTAGCAAACTACTTTTTAATGCAACCTACTACTAATTTTTTATACGAAATCGAATGCAACTCGGCGCAAAATGATGATCTTTTTCCAAAAAAACAACTCTGATGAACAGGTGTTAAACTCATTTTGGAATTTTGACGTCTATGCAGAAGAGTTTACACTTGTGTTGGTACACTATGGTTATACACAATGTTCATATGTGAAATCTGCAGAAAATTTATTTTTTTGCAAAAAAAGTAAAGTATTTTTTTTTTTTAATTAAGATGGCTGAAGAATGGCCTTCACAAAAGTTTCGGCAAACTATGATTGCAAAAATGTGAGTATATGATAATAAATGTAAACGAACTTTAATTGTAGACACCCTCTTTTCATCCACCAGCAACCAAGCGCTACAAACGACGGATCCAACAAAAAATGCAGGCGTTATGGAAAACCACATCTTTAAGAAATCGCGCAGCAAAGAGGAATATATGGGTTTGGTTGCAAAATTATTCATGCACTTCCAAGACTTGGCACAAAGTGAGTATTTTTATATGCAAGCAAAACAAAAAAACAAATGCAACACAGTTACACATACTGCACCACATCTGTTCAGAGAGTGTAAAGTGATTTTTGCCTAATCTATATATTCGGTTTTAAAATAAATTGGCTATGCAGGAAAACCGGCGCAACCGCCGCCTCAACAGAATACCGAAATGAATCAACAAAGTATGATGCCAGATCCATTAAATGCACTGCAAACACTTGCTAGTCAAGGCAATCGAAATGCGCAAATGGCTGGTGGACCGAATCCCAATCAAATGGGTCCGGGCGGACCTGTGGCAGCATCGAATCTCTTGCAAACACTCAATCAACAGAGACCAGCACAACAACAGATGCAAATGCAGGGTATACGAGGACAAATGCCTATGGGTGGCGGTCCAAATCAACAAATGATGCCGCAAATGGGGGGAAATATGGGTGGTGGTGGTATGCAAATGAATGTTATTGGGGGTGGTGGTGGTGGTAATTTAGGTAATCCAGGTGGTGGACCACAACCGCATATGGTTGGTAATGCCCAGCAGATGGGTGGAATGCCGGGACAAATGAACCAAATGGGTGGTGGTGGTCCAGGAGGACCAGGCGGCCCTGGTGGGCATATGCATTTGGGACCGGGACAGATGCAAGGGGGTCCTATGAATGTGAATGCCATGAATGTGCAGCAGATACAACAAATTGGACAACAACAAATGGCTGTGAGTATGAATGGAATGAATTATCCAGCTGTTATTATTTACTCACCTTTTTATTTTAAATGCAGCAAATGGGTATGAATCAGCAGCAATTAAATCAAATGATGAATGCCCGCATGAATGCTGGCGGGCCGATGGGTCCGAATGCTGGTCCTCAGGGCATGCAAGGTATGCCACCCAATATGCAACAAGGTCAAGGTGGACCAATGCATGCAGGCAATGTGGTGGGTGGGTCACAGGGACCACAAGGTGGTGGTATGCCGCAAAATGCAGGACCACAAGGTATGTGGCACAGCTTTAGCTGATATAACCAAATAATAAAATTTCGCTTATGCAGGTGGTATGGGTCAAATGATTGGCATGGCACCCAATATGCAACAAAAACAAAATATGCCTATGGGACAAGGTGGACAAATGTTTCAGGTTCAACGCGGTGTACCTGGGCAGCAACAGCAATTTTTACGACAAAGTCCATCACCCAACACTGTACCCTCACCGGCTGGTATGTCTGCTGTACAACAACAACAAATACAGCAGCAACAACAAATACAGCAAAATGCACAAAATCAGCAACAACAAATGTCGAATGCGCAAATGATACCAAGTCCAGCATTGGTACCCGCATCCAGTCCGCAAATGGCAAATCTTATGCAGAATACGCAAAGGGGAATGCGTCAATCGCCAAGTGGCCCGCTTAATACACCTGGACAAGTTGCTAGCAATAGTCCATTTAATCCACAAGAAGATCATTTGTATCGTGAGAAATATAAGCAGCTAACAAAATATATTGAACCACTCAAACGCATGATGGCTAAAATTGGAACTGACGGCGCGAGTAAGCTGCGAATTCATCTAAACAATTTTTCTATTGCTTAATAATGCAAATTTTTATATTTGCAGATACTGAGAAATTCACAAAAATGAGCAAATTGTTGGAGATATTAAGTAATCCAAATCAGCGCGTACCTTTAGAGACTTTGTTGAAGTGTGAGAAGGCGTTAGAGAAATTGGATATTGTTAATTTTACAGGACAACAATTTGGTGTAAGTATTAGGCTTTTAAAAAAGTTCTATTTACTTAGTTAAAAAAATCGATCATTATTTCCTTTCTTCAGAAATCTTCAAATCCCCTTATGGAGGTTGTAAATACAACTCTTCAAAGTCCTATTGCTAACCATACATTGTATCGTACTTATCGTCCCAGTTTGGAGCTGTTATTCGGTACTGATATATGGTAGTTAAAAAAAATTGTTCAACAGAACCGAATAGCTATCATTAAATTTTAAACTTTTTTTAGCGTTCCAACACCACCGAAAATTCAACGCGTTTCCGAAAAACCAGCCTCTCAATATGAATGTGAGATACCACATCTACTTCAAGGTGAAATTGCACGCCTCGATCAAAAGTTTAAGCTAACACTCGATAGCACAGCACAGAATAATCCCAAATCAATCAAAGTAATTTGTTGTCTCGATGACAAGCGCTTACCATGTGTTCCACCAATAACCGTTACTATACCAGGTTTGTGTAGACTTCTATTGTACCAAATCAAATAGCTGCTAATACTCACTTTTCATTTTTAGATGATTACCCCTCAGTGTCACCTACTTGCGCTTTAGCGCAGCATGAATATGGTACTACACCGTTTTTGAAAGCCGTTCAAGATGCTTTAAAAGCGCGCATTGCCAAATTGCCACGTTTATACTCATTATCACATTTGCTGGATACATGGGAGATGTCAGTGCGACAAGCTTGTTCACCAAATACGAAAAATGTTTTAGATTTGGCAGCTGTTTTTGGCGCTTAGATTAAAAAAAAACTTATGATTTTCTTTTTTGTGTAGAGAACTCGCATGTTGGTTTTACATTTTATTCGCCTATATTGTAAAAGGAAAACTCATTTGATTTATTTAAAACGTTTGCATGTTGTAATAATAAACTTTGTATAACCACACGTATTTATGTATACAAAATATGTTTTCAGCTAGATGATGTCCAACGCAACATGCCTCAACTGCTTTGCAAGCTCTTCGATATGTCAACCCATCATCTAACATCAATACGAAAGAATTGGGCGTAGAATGCGACACAAAGGCAATGAATGGGCATATTCCCAAAAAACCTAATTCCGTAAAAGGCAATTAAAATCCACTTCGACCTCGGCTACGGCAGTCGGGCTAGATCAAGCGGCTGTCAACATCAGTGCAACCCTGTTTGGTTCGCCACGTTTCTTTATGAGTAGATGCGCCGACTAGACAGGACGAATTACTGTTACAACGAGGGTCTCATAAGCAATCTTAAAAATGAGGTTCGACCCTTGATAAACTCAAGCGAAAAAGTTTGGTCCAACTCTGGAAACTTTACCCGTAATTATGGTAACCATTTGATTGGAGTCCTTGGAAAATATTTAAAAATCATCTTTAATGGAAAATCAACCAGCTGCACTGCTGTGAAATGAGGGTGCAAAATACGCCGAGATAGGTACGCTGGTTACTGAAGATGCTGGTATGAGTGTATGGCCTTGTGAAAGTTTAGGAGGAACTGCCTACTTATCCTTTCAGAGTGCTCTCCAACATTGATCATTTTGGCTTTTTGATGAAGATGTGACTCAGGGAACATAAAGATACACCCCGTAGCAGTTGTTGTTGTTGTAACGAGGTGTAGTCCTGCCCAACGCGTATTTTTCCTTAGCCTAAATTGTCATCAATATCTTCTAACGGGAGTCCAAGAAAACTAGCAGTTTCAATAGTGTTGGACCAAAGGGAGATGGGTGTTAGAAGAGTGGGCTCCGTAGAGCAAGTGAATAGGTGGTTGGTATTATGGGGGGACGCTGGACATACATTCGGCACATCAGGGTTTAGCCTGGATATGTAGGAGTTTAATCTTCTACAGTATCCAGAGCGTAATTGAGCCAGAGTGACCCTTGTCTCTCGAGGAAGATGACGCTCCTCTACAGAAATGCGTGGTGTTGAGGCATGCAAAACAGCATTCACCGAACAGATCGCGACCTGTTGGCCAACAGACTATGTGGGGTTTCCTAAAATTACTTCTTATATTTTATACTTTGCAATTTAAAATTATTTTTGATTTTGTTAACTTTTTTTTTTAAATGACAAATTTTGATTTTCAAAATATTTTAATGATATTTTTGAATCAATTTAAAAGAACACAACAATTGCGTTCCACAAATTTTCAATTTTCATTTTGAGTTAACCAAAGGTTAACTGCCCAACGTTGGTGGTTTAACTTCGGGTCAGATATCAGAATGCCGTCTACCAACAATTTATGTAGAAAAAATTCAGTTAAATAACTTAAATAAAATTGCGAATCCATAGTTAACTGTTGAACTTAAGTTAACCTGCCTCTGTGAAATTGGGCCTAATTAAAAAAATAAAGTATAAATATGTATACTACATATACCTACTACTACAAAAAAAAAAGTTAACAAAATCAAAAATAATTTTAAATTGCAAAGTATAAAATATAAGAAGTAATTTTAGGAAACCCCACACAGACTTTTTATGGATATGCTCCAAGGCCTGCTTGTGCACCTCTGGATCAAACGGCGTTGTTATAAAGTGCTTACGTAGATGCGTCCTTAGGTCCTGCTTGTTTAGCATTTCATTATGCTCCCTAACAGGAAGCATTTCCGCCTCATGGTGTATATGAGTTATGGGAGACATAAGGACGCACCCCGTAGCGGTTCTGAGTGCGGTGTTTTGACAGGCCTGCAGCTGACTCCAATGGACGTCTACAAGCCCCGGCGACCATATCGGCGACCTATAGTTCAGGGTCGGCCGGCCAATTGCCATGTACGTTACCAACAACGTTTCCTTATCTTTACCCCAAGTGCTGCCGGCTAGTGACTTGAGGATTTTGTTGCGGCTCTGTAATTTTGAGACAGTTGCAGCTGAATGGTCAGCGAAAGTGTGCATGGTATCGAAAGTCACTCCTAAGATTTTGGGGTGAGCTACAGTAGGTATTTTCACCTACATAGATTTCTAATTCCATACCAACTTGGCCGTCCACGTCGTAAATAAAGTCGCCGAGGACCTTGTAGGCGACAATGTCAAGCTCCGAACTGGCTGGCTTGCCAGGTAGAGAGGTTACAAGACCTAAGGTGCTCCTCCCATTTGGCTTGTTTGTGTTCGTTGACAAGCCGTCTGATTTCCACGTTGAGATCACCGATCTTTGGGTCTGAAGGATCGATGTTGCGTATGAGGTCACGTTCATTGGCCAAGAATGCGGCCTCAGATGGGAAGTTGTGTTTTATTCTACCAGCTGGAATAAAAGGGGCTGTAGCCTTTTTTATGACCTATATTTCGCTCACCAACGTGTACATCAGTCGGAATGGGAAGATCACCGAAGGAGCTCCCCGTAAATTTCAAAATGCCGACCCAGTTAGCCTTTTTGAAATTCACGTATGATCTTTTCTCCGAGGTCGACGGACAGGATGATAAGCAGATGGTCTCATGACAAAGCCACCATCGGATGCCAGTTAACTGACATCCTTGTAGGGGCGTCTCCGTTTACAGTGCAGAAAGGGGAAGCGTCAATTTGCTCGGCTAATTCCCGTCCTCTGCTATCCACAGAAAGGCGTGAATGCCACATATCATGGTGGGCATTAAAATCGCCCATACGGTAATCGCCACAAAGAAACGCCCTGAGGTCAGGGCAATAACTTCTGGGGCAGCAGGTGACGGGGGAATGTATATGTTAATTAGCTCGAGATCAACACCTCCAGCCTGTACAACTATACCATGACACTCCAAAGGTAAGTCTCCTTGGTCGGTGTTGATAACAAATTCCCTATACTGCACTGTTTGGTGGACTAGGAACGCGAGACCGTCCCCGCCGTCCGTGCGATCGTGCCGGAGAACGTGGTAGCCCCCACTCGCTCGGAGTCCGAGTGAGAGCCAAGTTTCGTCTCCTGGATTGCAGCAATTTTTATTTTTTGCAGCTGCATGAATTTGGTTATCTCCGCTATTTTGCCGGTTAAACCATTGCAATTAAATTACATTATTTTAAAATGAGTTGGAGAGGCAATGGCCACTCTAGGTGGTAGGCTAGGTCGCGATCTCCGTCGCAGTCCTGAAGCCGACGGATTTCGTTCGTTTTGAGATGAGCGTGAATCGGTCGGCGTTGTGGGCTGCGCAGCTCGACAACATGGCGCGACGAACGCATCAGTCCAGAGATTTCTGCTTGCGAGCCTAGAACATATGCGTAGGTGACATTGGCCAAGGCAGGAGTTGCACTTAACCGATGCCACCGACGCATATATCCTGTGCCGACATACAGTGCACGAAGGGTGAGGGTCCAGAAGCTGATGGACTTGAATCAAATTCGTGCTAGTATACCGGAAGAAGTTAGCGGAGAGTTTGAAGGCAGGGGCTGAAACTCGGCAGTGCTTATAGCATCGACCGATGTACTACGAAGTTACAAGTCTGCCAAAATACTGCCATCAGAACTGCTACGGGATGTCTCCTCATGTCTTCCGAGTCTCACCTCCATCAGGAGGCAAAACTGCTCAATGTAAAAGAGCATGCGGAAATGCTGAGCAAGCAATTCCTTCTGAACTGCCACAAGCCAGCACATCCAAACCGTCATCTTTTGGACATAGATCCGCCCCCGAGAGACATAAGGAAACATCTCCGTAAACATTATGATGAGATCCGGCATCATATTACCTTGCCGTTTGATCTGCAGAATCATAAGCGGGCTCTAACCGACATCCACACCGAGTCGGTAGATACTTTTGTCGGATCTCTACCTGTGAACCCCGTTCTGAACAGTCCTCCACCGGATATTGCTGAAGAAGAACGCACCTTACCAAGGGAGACAAGAGTTACCCTGGCACAGCTTAGGTCTGGATATAGTGTAAGGTTAAACTCCTACTTGTCCAGACTTAATGACACAATCTCAAACACATGCCCTGCATGTGGTAGGACCCCCCATGATACTCTACATCTCTTCAATTGTTCATTTGAACCTACTCTTCTAACCCCTCTGTCCCTCTGGACAAACCCTGTTGAAACTGCACGTTTCCTTGGACTCCCCTTAGAAGAGCTTGATGAAGATCTTCGGAATGATCATACACTCTAGACAGGGCAATGCATTGTTAACAACAACAACAACAACCGATGTACTACGTAAAAAGCATTATATAAATACTACAGGTAAAACCGTTAATGACACTAGTGACATTTTTAAGCAATTCTCATACTCATTTATTTTTTGCCACGACTTTTCTGTGTGGTTTTTTCAATCAAATAAATTACAAAGCAAAATAATTTATTTTCATTTTTCTTCAATTTGCGATTATAACTATTGCTAGAATTGTTAAAAATGAGGACTGTAAAAGCGGAGCGAATGCGCTCCTCTATCAGGCAAATATACCATCTCATTTCCTGCCATTTAATAGTGTCCAAGCGTCCACCTAAACGTGCGGTGTATATTCGAAAATGTTTTTTTGGTTTTTTTTTTTTCAAATTTTAAATGTTTTGAATATTTTTTTCTATTTGACTTATGTATATACTGACGCATTTTGAATTGCTTAAAAACGTCAAAGCAAAATTAAAAGAGAACGGTTTTACCTATAGTATTTATATCATGGTAAAAAGTAAGTGTGGGTTGATGCTTGTGGTATTGGCGCACTAGGACGCGAGCTACAGCCGGGAACACACATGGTCTGCTGAGCAATATATGTATTGCGAGTCGTGGATACTGAATTTGTGGAGGGCGACAAACCCAAGCTGGAGCGTCGCTTGCCACGGGACGTCCTAGGACGTGAACAGCAGGGCGCCACAAAACTAGAGGCCGGTGTGTTGTAGGATCTAGACCGGAGCAACTAGATTTATGTAACCAACCTTTGCAGGACGCACACTGGACTGAATGTGAGCGTCTTGTGTAGATTTTTTTCCGGCAAACGCAGCAGAACCATTCTCTTGGGCCAGGATTTGGCTCAATGCCAGCCCGGATCAAGAGAATGAGGAGCAGCCTTGTTGCAAGGGGCTGTTCCGGGGATGACAAATTTAGGTGGGGGAATCGTGACGCGTTAGACAGGGTCACTTCGGGGTGTATTGCTCTTGGCCGGGTCGATGAAAAAACAACCCGGGTCGTTTCGGTACGAAAGGTAATGTACATGTACCGTTCACGCAGAACCGGTAATACGTGAAACGAACAGTTCAGATGGCGGTGTTTTGGTAGACTTGTAACAGCGTCAAGTTTGTGACACATCGGTTCGACGACCATATGGGTACAGCGTGGCAAACAACCAGCCGGACAATACCATTATATCTAGTCAGCAGTTACTTGAGGATCATGCTACGACCTTTGGGACTATTTCGGAAACCTTATTAGGGTAAGTGACAGTTGATAGCTTATTGTCATCAAAGTAGATCTCTTGTCTGCGTCGATTTAGTCGGTGATACTTTCAATATTCGCTCAGTAGAAACCCTGGAGAAATCGACTTGGTAGCTATTTTTTTTTTTCGAAGGACCGATTAACTTAAGTGTCATGGAAACCACGGTTCTACTTGGTATACTTAAGAATAAATAACAACCGGTTCCCTTTTTGTTCATAAAATACTGAGTTTATTTCTTACATCTTTATTATACTAAAAATTCATTCATTCCTTCAAACACTAAGCTAGGCCCATCACAAACAAACCATAGTCTGTGAACTTGTTTAAGTGCTTCATTTTGAGCAGAGCTTTAATGTGCTCACATTCCATATATATGAATCATGATTTCATTGAGGTATTTAGAATAATCGAGAACCAAATCTTTGGACTAAAATCTAAAAAAAGAAATTAATAAATGTCTGTTAATAAATAGGATGTCTCAAAGTTTTGTACCTTTCTTATTTTACATCCTCTGTTTTATTTATTGATAATTTCAGTCGTCTTTTTATGCAGTTCCATTTGCTCATATAAGAAAGAGTTTGTATTTCATCTTTTCCGAAAAATGTAGCATACTGGTTTGAAGTGTTTTGTACATAGTACAGGTCTACAGTTGTACTATGGTTTTGTAGCCATAGCATCATAGATCAATTGATGAGCGACTTTTGCTCTCTCTGAGAGTGCTGTCAGAATCTACATTTTTGTTAACATTTTCCTATGATGTCACACCCGAAGAAGCGAAAATTGGGTATTTTTAAGCTAAAATTTGGAATTTTTGCAGTTTTCAAACCAGTTCGGCAAACGGCGGGATAAATAAGGGTTTTTAGTGTACTAGGCTCTCTGAAAGGGCTATATTACATATGTATACATAAATATACAAAATTGTAACATCATTGAGCAAATGTAAGAAAGTTAAAAAGAAAAATAAAATTTATTTTTTTGCAACTAAGGCTGTGTGCTAATTGAAAACATCTTTCGTCAGAGTAAAATGAGGTGAACAAATTTCCTATGGTGTACAAAACTTTTCCATTTTGCTGTGCCAAACGAAAAGTTAAATTATGACAGTAGTAAATTTTGACGTATGGAAAAAGCACGTGCAAAAGCAGATGCTTTGTGAATCAATTCTCATTTTACGTGTTTTTCATGCATTTATATTGCGTATTATTCGCATTATATTATATTTTAGTGTTAAATAACGCCTGTGAACATAAATTTATGTGAAATAATATGAATGTTAACAGCACATGCATCCCTGTGCTCACATTATTGATTGCCAAAAACTGTCAGAATTTAACATCGCTCTGTCAAAATTTGCCTTTTTAAACCGTTTGGCACACGGCCTTATAATAGTAACAGGAGACGGTATAGAAAGACTCGGTTTTAAGTGTTTTTTTTATATTAAAATGAACGTTTGAAGGCTCAAAACGAAATAAAAGAAACTACATTAAAAAAAAACATTGAAAATAATTAATTCATTATGAATTCGTGATTCATTTTAAAGACCGTGTGCCAATTAGATGAAGGCTGTGTGCCAAACGGTTTAAAAAAGCAAATTTTGACAGAGCGATGTTAAATTCTGACAGTTATCGTGGAGAATATGAACGTCAGAATTTGCCCTAGCCCTGGGGGCTAGGTCAAATTTTGACAATCAATAATGTGAGCACAGGGATGCATGTGCTGTTAACATACATATTATTTCACATAAATTTATGTTCACATGCGTTATTTAACACTAAAATATAATATAATGCGAATAATACGCAATATAAATGCATGAAAAACACGTAAAATGAGAATTGATTCACAAAGCATCTGCTTTTGCACGTGCTTTTTCCATACGTCAAAATTTACTACTGTCATAATTTAACGTTTCGTTTGGCACAGCAAAATGGCAAATATTCGTTCATCATAGGAAATTTGTTCACCTCATTTTACTCTGACGAAAAATGTTTTCAATTAGCACACAGCCGAATATCGTAAATTTTGACAGAGCGGTTATAAATTCTGACAGTTATCGTGGTGAATTTTAATAGTTATTTTCTTGGTGAGAAGTAAATCTTATATTTAGGCTGTGTGCTAATTGAAAACATTTTTCGTCAGAGTAAAATGAGGTGAACAAATTTCCTATGGTGAACGAATATTTGCCATTTTGCTGTGCCAAACGAAACCTTAAATTATGACAGTAGTAAATTTTGACGTATGGAAAAAGCACGTGCAAAAGCAGATGCTTTGTGAATCAATTCTCATTTTACGAGTTTTTCATGCATTTATATTGCGTATTATTCGCATTATATTTTATTTTAGTGTTAAATAACGCATGTGAACATACATTTATGTGAAGTAATATGAATGTTAACAGCACATGCATCCCTGTGCTCACATTATTGATTGTCAAAATTTGACCTAGCCCCCAGGGGCTAGGGCAAATTCTGACGTTCATATTCACCACGATAACTGTCAGAATTTAACATCGCTCTGTCAAAATTTGCTTTTTTAAACCGTTTGGCACACAGCCTAAATCGAATATACAGATCGGGGGATATTGAATTGAAAAGCGTTGTGGTTGCATAGCTTCAAAATTTCAGATTTTTGAGTTGGCTCCCTTTAGATCTAGGTGTGTGATATGGAAAACTTATAGGCGAAAGTAAATTAAATTACGAAATAACAAATATAGGTTCTTTTTCTTCTATTATATTGCAAAACTTTCCGTAAAATAATGTTTAAGCATTTATTAACGCCTTGGCATAAAATCTCCACATATATAATATGATTGTCAATATCACATGCTTAGTTCTCACAATTTGACCTAGCTCCATAAGCGATTAATGCCAGAATTTTCCCCCGTTCTATCAAAATTTACTTCTCCCTTTATAACCTCCTTTTTTTATTTATTTGGTATTTGTTTCCTTAAGGGGTCAACTGCTAATAAATTAGATAAAATTATGGGAGATAGCTCAAAAGATGGGTTTTGGCCTGAGGATAACGAATCCGGAAGCGCTTTTTCAATTTTTTGCTTAAGTGAAATACCATTTATTTTTTAATTTTTACCGCAATAAATAGTTTACAAATATAAAACACGACATCCTTTCTAATTGGCAATTGAAGATTTTCACTCAACTACACTTTTTCCCCGTTTTCGAGTCGTTTTTCGATGCACAATTGTATGGCAGCATCGTTTTTTGGCGTAAATCCTGGGAACAGCTGTATACCTGCCCAGGAACTCGTTTACGTACTTGGCAGCACTGCCAAATGCTGGGCTGAGAAATTTGACAGTAAAAGAGTCGCTCATCAATTTATCCATGCATAGCATTCAACCCCCAAGCTGACAGACAGCAAGGTACATACATACTAGAGATGTAGCGAATATTCGCATTCGCAAACTCGGAACTGAAAGATTAATTGAGACGGAAAAAAGTATTTTTTCAAAATCAAATATGATTTTTTTTATTTGGCCAAGTCAAGGATCTGTGGGAGTACTAAAAAGCCTTATCTAGCGACAATGAATGCAAAAACTAAATGTTTTTTGTCTCTCCTGTAAAATTGTTTGTTTGTCAGTTAGGGCATTTGTGAATTGAAGTAATATTCCAACTTTTTGAATATCAATATATCCGTATGCCATTTCTCTTTTATTGAAGCATTTTCAACAACTTCTGAAATAAGTATGTGAATTTATTAAGGTATGAGATTAAATTAAACAAGTGAGAAGTCTAATTTCGGGTAAACCGAACATTAAATACCCAGCGATTTCTACCAGATTCATCAGGAATATTTCCTGTACCACCATGAAACCTGTTACGTTTCATCATTCTACTATAATCAGTTTTAAAGTTATGACCAGACGAGTTTACAAAAACGTCCCCCTTAAAAATACCGAATTGTGTCTATTTATGTGATTTTCGAAATTTTCCATATCGAAAGTGGGCGTGGTTGAAGGGTGATTTTATCCAATTTCATCAGGTATACTCCCAACGATACTAGTATGCTTTGTGCAAAATTTCATCTTTCTATCGTAATCAGTTTGAAATTTACGACCAGTCCAATTTTCAAAAATGCCTCCCTTAAAATTAGGCGGTGCCACGCCTACTTAACAAAATTTATCAAAAAATCACAATCGAATGAGCAGGGGGACTCACCTATAAAATTACATCATCATATAAAAAAGAAGGTAAAGCCGCTGTCAAAAATTCGTTGTCAATCTAGCTTCACTTTTGATTAAAAAAGAGTTTTCTGTCATTTCCTTTGATGTCAATAGATAGCATAGCATTGCCCAGTCACATATATTTAAAAAAGGGTACTCATAGAATTTTTTCCAAGCCGACACGATTCGGAAAGCTCAAGTAGAGAGGATTGGTTATTGAAGCATAGTTCTTAGCTTTATATCTTCATGAAAGTTCTTACGTTCTTACTCATATGAAAGTTCTTACGTTGAAAAGAGCCCTGCTAGACAGTCCTATGACATTCAGTCAGCTTTGTAATGTTGCTTTTGAAATCGTGATGTAAATATCAGCTGTTTTATATTTACATCACTATTTTCTATCACGTTTTCAAAGGCAACATTACAAAGCTGACTGAATGTCGAAGCACTGTCTAGCAGGGAGGACTTGATTAAGGCATGCCCGTCCGTCTGCACACGATAACTTGAGTAAAAATTTAAATATCTGCATGAAATTTGGAATACATTAAGCTGTTCCTTTAGAAAAAAAATGTTGCTCTAAAAATAAGATGTGCCAAATCTCACTCGAATTGGATAACTTTTACAACTTGCACGTTGCATTTGAAAATTTTAGAAACCATATGCATTCAGGGTGCAGCAGATTATATAAAAACATTGATAGCCATAGACTTGGTACACATTTATTACGTGAAAAAAACGTGCAGATCCCGATTCTGAAGAGAGAAATCAAAAATTCGCTATAGGTTTTGATATTCACAAAGTTATCGTTTTTAAAAAAGTGAAGAAACACCATTTTTGTAGTTTACGAAAAATCTCCATCATTGTCTTTCCGATCTAACCCCGCTATTCACCGCATAAAAGGTCTTCGATAGCTCTAAAAGTCCGCCATATAACGGGTTTCAATCAGATGCCCAGTTTAAGAGCTAGATTTAGTCGAGAAATATTACAAATTCCAAGTCACATCTTCCTTAATTGTTAAATACATCGTCATTATGTCGTTTTAAAGCTTAATCAATTTCAAACAAAATTTATCTTAACAATTTTCTTATCGGCTCAATAGAGAAAAAGTTTCAGTTTGTTTAATTGAATTTTCTCTTCACACTTTCATTGACGTTTTTTTTTTTGAAATTTCTTAATTCCAATTTTTTTAACATTAACGTTTTCGTCGCGATTTTTAAAATGTGTTTAAATTGTTGTTAAAATAATATAAGAAAATGAAGTGTTTCTCGTGTGGGTGTTTTATGAAAAGGACAAGTGGGAAAAGTGGGTGCAGTTCTGAAGCCAAAACATTAGCCAGCACTCCAAAATATGCAGCGACCACTTTCTTCCTGAAGATTTTGATAATCTTTTAATATTAAACGGTGATCGAGCCTGGGGAGTCACTCTGTATCATTGTGTATCAGTACAAGTGTGAACTCTTCTTTTGACAACGCACATTAAAAATGTCGGTTTGTTTACATCCTGCATATATTAAAATGTCGCCAGCACCGAATAACAGAAAAGCAATGGCGTTGTTTAACATCCTGCACACATCAACATGGCGGTCTCCTATCCTTTACCTAATGGTAGAAAGAGATGAGAAGATGCAAAGAAGTGAGACAAAAAGGAAATTAAAAACAGCTGACTAAACTCACTTTGAAATTTTCACGCCTATGCCTATGATATCACACTTGTTATTAACCACAATCTTAAACAGGTGTTAAACTCATTTTGGAATTTTGACGTATATGCAGAAGAGTTTACACTTGTATTGATACACAATGCTCTGTATTGCGATTCGAAATTCAATGCGATTCGAAAGTGAAATGCGATGCGATAAGCAAATGGTACTCTGTATTGCTATAGCATTGCTAACAGTGCTGCGTTCTATGGCCTTTGGTTATTTTCTTGTTTGGGTTGGCATCAATGTTGTAAAACTAACCGGAAGTTGACAATTTTCATTGCATACTTCAAGTAAAGGCTTGTCCTATGCTTTTACCTTTCTTTTAATTTGGCGCCTAACTGTATGCTATGCTGCAAACACTTGTACTTGCAAAATATATTTGTATTCCTTTTATGTGTATTGAAATATGTGTGCATGCGTGTGCATATGCAAAATCACGTCCGTATAAACATAATTTTATTATATTATTTTTTTCCCTTTTCATTTTTTCCCTCTCGAATCGCGTACACTCTGTATCGCGAAAATGAAATGTCAATTCCTTGTACATTCGGATTTGTCTTCCTACAACAAAACGCAGTCGAACCGCTATCGCACCGCTAAACAATTTTGAATAAAATTAAATTTTTAAACATATTCTTGTAAATTATTGTAGAGCTATTAGTATACTTATCTTTCTTATCGAAAAACATGTTTATTTTGGCGCTTTTTTCGCAAAATTAATACAAAAAATATTTTTTTTTTGAAAAATATTTTGTTTAACTTTTAAATTTACAAAATAATTACCAAAAATTTGTAAGAAACCTTCAATTAAACTATTAAAATTATGTTTATACGGACGTGATTTTGCACATTGTTTAATAATATAAGGTTAAGCAGTCCGAGACGTTTTTGACACTTCTCGGCTTCATGCTTCCTTCTCTGATTGACAGTGCTACTTCTTTTCAAAATCGTATGAAAATGGTAGTAAAAACCAATATTCTTGATACGAACAAAATTACAGCAACACTGAAAGCTTTTGAAGTTTGTTTTATTTTTATTTTGAAAAATTAATTGTATATTTGGTAAGATTTTTATGAAAATTTATTATTTTAACTAAATAATAGCAATTTTCCCTGTTCTGCAGCCTTTACAGCATACAAATACGTTACCTCATCGTTTGAAGCTGAATTCAAATCAAGGAAAAAGCTTGTGTGCATTCTTATTTTAAGAAGCTCACATTTCACCAAAATGCAGATTCTGACCTTGCCCTCCTTGCTAACTCGAATGAGCTTGAAGCCAATAGTCCCCAATCCGCAGATCCTCAAGCTGTTGACCCAGGGTTCTTGGATGAGGACCACTTCCATGTTGCATTTAGAAAGCCGAAAATACTTTATATTTGTGCAGATTTATCTGAAGCACCACCAACATGAGAGCGTTCAGACTTCCCTGACGTACCCATATCGTCCGAGGTCTGCCAATCCCTGAGGTTGTCTCTCAACGACGAGTTGGCGTAACGGGAGCACTGCTGACTGAAGCATCAGAGATATTGCGCTCAGGATTGGTTGCTCCCCGTCCAGCAAGCTGTCTTCCATCTCCGAGCTGTTCACGTCACTTTGCGAAAGTGCTGTGGCAGATAACATGCTTTTCGCGTCGGACTCCTCCATTTCCTCTTGCAGTTCTTCGATATCCGAGTCCCCCGTTGCAGCGGAGCTGGCAGCGCGCTTGGCCACGGTTTACGTGGATAACGATCTCACCTACACTCTAATGGACTAGTCCATTGTATCTTTTAAGGGGCTCAAGTGCCTCCTTATTCATTGTCTATCAGGCCCTACAGCAGAGATTGGTTTTCATACCGGCGATTGATGAAAGTTATTAAAAAAGCATCCAATTATAAACATTGCCGTTTTATAAGCTTATTTCGTATATGTTACTGCTACCCACAAGAAGGGCATGCTTTTTACAGTTAAATTGAAAATTAATTTAATTTTCCTAATAATTTTAAAAAATAACCCCCTTATTCATAAAAAATATAAAAGGTTTATTAAGATCTTATAACTCAAAATTTGTATGTGAATGTCACTTTAAAAAGCTTTATAAACCAATTTTATTTTTTATGAATAAGGGGGTAAATCTTAAAAAGACAGATTTCCGGAAAAAAATCCTGAAATTTTGTGAACGGTCTTCCTTCCTTTTCTACTACAATTTTCCTAAAGGGGGATTTTTTTTACCCTTTTTTGCATCCTTCGTAAATGCAACTCTAATAAGGAAGCTTTGCCTTGGCAAATGTCAAAATCTGCTTAACCTTATATAATTTAACAATGATTTTGCATATGCACACGCATGCACACATATTTCAATACACATTTATTTTATAATTATTTCTACTCTCTTTGCTATCGCAACGGAAATTGACATTTTCGGATTTGCTTTTTCCCTTTTCGCATTCATTTTTCCCCTCTCGAATCGCGTACACTCTGTATCGCGAAAGTGAAATGCCAATTGCTGTGTACATTCGGACTTGTCTTCGTACAACAAAACGCAGTCTAACCGCTATCGCACCGCTAAACAATTTTGAATAAAATTAAATTTTTAAACATATTCTTGTAAATTATTGTAGAGCTATTAGTATACTTACCTTTCTTATCGAAAAACATGTTTATTTTGGCGCTTTTTTCGCAAAATTAATAAAAAAAAAAATTTTTTTTTTTTGAAAAATATTTTGTTTAACTTTTAAATTTACAAAATAATTACCAAAAATTTGTAAGAAACCTTCAATTAAACTAATAAAATTATGTTTATACGGGCGTGATTTTGTATATGCACACGCATGCACACATATTTCAATACACATAAAAGGAATACAAATATATTTTGCAAGTACAAGTGTTTGCAGCATAGCATACAGTTAGGCGCCCAATTAAAAGAAAGGTAAAAGCATAGGACAAGCCTTTACTTGAAGTATGCAATGAAAATTGTCAACTTCCGGTTAGTTTTACAACATTGATGCCAACCCAAACAAGAAAATAACCAAAGGCCATAGAACGCAGCACTGTTAGCAATGCTATAGCAATACAGAGTACCATTTGCTTATCGCATCGCATTTCACTTTCGAATCGCATTGAATTTCGAATCGCAATACAGAGCATTGTGTATCAATACAAGTGTAAACTCTTCTGCATAGACGTCAAAATTCCAAAATGAGTTTAACACCTGTTTAAGATTGTGGTTAATAACAAGTGTGATATCATAGGCATAGGCGTGAAAATTTCAAAGTGAGTTTAGTCAGCTGTTTTTAATTTCCTTTTTGTCTCACTTCTTTGCATCTTCCCATCTCTTTCTACCATTAGGTAAAGGATAGGAGACCGCCATGTTGATGTGTGCAGGATGTTAAACAACGCCATTGCTTTTCTGTTATTCGGTGCTGGCGACATTTTAATATGTGCAGGATGTAAACAAACCGACATTTTTAATGTGCGTTGTCAAAAGAAGAGTTCACACTTGTACTGATACACAATGATACAGAGTGACTCCCCAGGCTCGATCAACGTTTAATATTAAAAGATTATCAAAATCTTCAGGAAGAGAGTGGTCGCTGCATATTTTGACGTGCCGGCTAATGTTTTGGCTTCAGAACTGCACCCACTTTTCCCACTTGTCCTTTTCATAAAACACCCACACGAGAAACACTTCATTTTCTTATATTATTTTAACAACAATTTAAACACATTTTAAAAATCGCGACGAAAACGTTAATGTTAAAAAAATTGGAATTAAGAAATTTCAAAAAAAAACGTCAATGAAAGTGTGAAGAGAAAATTCAATTACACAAACTGAAACTTTTTCTCAAATTAAATTACAAATACACGGTTTCCGGAATTCGTGATCTGTAGTAATTGGCTCATGGGTTTTATGTATCAACTTTTCGACTGCTTTGCTGTAGAGAATCGATATGATAAATCTAGCTGTAACATATTTTTAATTTGGATATGGCTTTGCTACTATTGAGCCGATAAGAAAATTGTTAAGATAAATTTTGTTTGAAATTGATTAAGCTTTAAAACGACATAAAAATCAAGGCAAAAGAATGATCCCTTTTCGATGTATTTAACAATTAAGGAAGATGTGACTTGGAATTTGTAAAATTTCTCGACTAAATCTAGCTCTTAAACTGGGCATCTGATTGAAACCCGTTATATGGCGGACTTTTAGAGCTATCGAAGACCTTTTATGCGGTGAATAGCGGGGTTAGATCGGAAAGACAATGATGGAGATTTTTCGTAAACTACAAAAATGGTGTTTTTTCACTTTTTTAAAAACGATAACTTTGTGAATATCAAAACCTATAGCGAATTTTTGATTTCTCTCTTCAGAATCGGAATCTGCACGTTTTTTTCACGTAATAAATGTGTACCAAGTCTATGGCTATCAATGTTTTTATATAATCTGCTGCACCCTGAATGCATATGGTTTCTAAAATTTTCAAATGCAACGTGCAAGTTGTAAAAGTTATCCAATTCGGGTGAGATTTGGCACATCTTATTTTTAGAGCAACATTTTTTTTCTAAAGGAACAGCTTAATGTATTCCAAATTTCATGCAGATATTTCAATTTTTACTCAAGTTATCGTGTGCACAGACGGACGGACATGCCTTAATCAAGTCCTCCCTGCTAGACAGTGCTTCGACATTCAGTCAGCTTTGTAATGTTGCCTTTGAAAACGTGATAGAAAATCGTGATGTAAATATAAAACAGCTGATATTTACATCACGATTTCAAAAGCAACATTACAAAGCTGACTGAATGTTATAGCACTGTCTAGCAGGGCTCTTTTCAACGTAAGAACTTTCATACATGGAACTCTTAATCTATCTCGATTATTTTATACTGTTATGTGGACAAAATTATAATAGCCTTGCAACTAGTTGGTGCAAGTACGCTGAGTATAAAAAGGAAAATAAGTTAGTAGAAGTTTTAGAAGTACTCAGAAATATTGCTAACATTTTGCGATTATAGACTGAATCCGACCCGAAAACTGAAGAAAAAAAGATAAAATCTTTGCTCTACCTATACAAACTTAGTTTTTCTTGAAAATAGGTACTTGACAGATTCGCAACATCTCTAGTGCTAGCACACTCACCCGCGATGACACATCTTTCTTTTAAGACATCCTTACTTTTCCCTCCCTCAAAATAACTTCCTACAAAAACTACCTACTTTAAGGGTCGTTTTCACGACTTTCCGTCAACTTTAACGCTCACTATAAATTTGTCGGCCAGTTTATTCCTCCTGTTAAAATAAAGTGAACTTTGGCGTTAAAAGGCCTAAAGGGCCAGTTACATAAAGCTTTATTTTGACTTTACCTCAAACTTTGACTTTGACAGAAAAGTTCAGAATTCATGTACTTAAACGAAGCATGGCAAATTGGAGACCTCAAAGTTGAAGCAAGGTTAAAATATGGCAAACTCGCAAATTTTGCTTGCAATCAGATGTTGATGACTTTGCTTTAATTAAAGAATAAAAAGTGGGTGGAAATAATAATTAATTCATTTATTCTCTATTAAATTAAGAAATTAACCAAAACACTCTGAATGCAAAGAAATAAATAACGAAAACAAATGTATAAAAGAGAAGCGTCAAGGCGGTCATTGTAACATACCTCTGAAGTTGGACGCAAAGTTTTGAGGTAGCAAATGTCAGGCGAGGTTAACAAAGCTTTATGTATTTGACCCTTAAGGGCCGTTTTCTCGACTGCCTGTTAACGTTAACGCTCACTATAAGTTTATGGGCCAGTTCATCCTCCTCATAAAGGACAAATAAAGTGGATGTTAAATTAACAGTGAATTGATTTAGCTAAGGGACAAGTCGGTAACTATACGAATGTGCCACCAAATACATTTTCCTTGCCCAAACAGAAAAAAAATGAAGCACGATTGTGATTTCTGGGTCGGGCAGCGGAAGGTTGTCGTTTCAAGGTTATTGTTGCTTTCTCTCTTCTTGTTGTTGCTTTCCTTGGAAGGACAGTCTCTTCAGATGTGTCAGGTGGTCGAATGTTAATAACACCGTTCACGTGTCAAGGCCTCACAAAGGGATGTACCGACTCGTTGTGAATGTCATTAGAGCCCTCCCACGCTTATGTAGATAGAAAGGCTGGGGAATATTTGGTCGGACCTCATCATATTGCCTACACAGCTACAGTGATTCCTTATGTCCCTAGGTATCGGATCAGAATCCAGCAGACGTATTTTTCGATGCAGAAACTGGGGGTCATAATAAGACTTACCGTAGCAGTTCAAATTGCAATGTTTTGGCAGACTTCTCACCTCCACCGCTCGTTGGTCTCCTATGCTGCTGTTAGATGATCATGGGGCTCGAATATATCTGAAACCTTTAGATCATAAACCTCAAAGTCTCTCATCAAAAAAAGAACGCTGTCGTCTGAGGCTTCGTTTTTACTTCTTCACCCACAAACGCTCTCACACCTTTTAAAGAACAAAAGAGCAAGTTGAGTCAACCTTCGAGGTTCGAGTCAATACCAACCGATTTCATAAACAGACTAAGGGGGCTTGGTGTATACGGAAGGAGGATAGAAGGGCTGGTATAAGCTGGAGGTTTAACGAGGTCATATCAAATTCTTTACAAGTCAATCGGGCTAGTACCTAAACATGCTAGTGTCTGATATCTGGCAAAGGACTGCCCTTTAGATAACCTTCGAGTAGTGTTTTTGTCTACTCTTCAGCTCTCTCGTGACACAACGAAACCAAGAAGTAGCTCTCCCGTGAGAAATGCAAAACCAAGTAAATCTCAGTTGCTTTCCCAACAACTTACTTGGTTTTGCATTTGCCACTTACTTGGTTTTGTTTTGTCACGGAAGAGCTGCTCAAGGAAAGTATAAACACTATCGAATGGCCCGTATTCTGGATACTTACCCTGCCAAAAATAAACCTTGTTAATAAAAACACGCAAAATAATATGATTTAATAGACACTTGGGAATAGTATTTTTTATTTTTTAGTTCAGTAATGCATAGGTATGTTTTCTCCTTTTTAAGGCCTTGCGATATTTTTTATTTATTTTTTTATTTTTTTAGGCGCTGCATTATTATTTTTTCTCTTTCACTCTTTTCCAAGTCACATAGTTATTTTTTTTTTACTATTACACTTAATTGCATTTTCATATTTACATTTCTACAAGTAAGTAAGAAATTTTGTGGTAAGTTAATATTTTTTTACAATTAAAATAAATTAGCTGTATGTAGTTTATAGTTGTAAGCATATATAGCTACATATACATATGTATGTAAGTATCTACATATGTTCTCACTTTAAGAAAACTTAAATATCACAGATTTATTATTTTTTTTTACTATTTTACATGCATTGTTGTAATTTTTTTTTAATTACAAAAATTATTTTGCTAGCTTTGAAAAATTAAAAATAAGAAACAAATACAAAAAACTTAACGCTTAAATAATAATTATAAATAGTTTAAATAATTACTAAAGGCGTATACCTACATACATACTTAATTTTTAAATGGAATTTGAGATATTTTTGTTGAAATTTTTAAAGAAAAGTATGCGCTAGTGAATAGAATTTTTGAGTTCAGCATGATTTCTCATATTTTTTTCTTCTGGTAGATAAAAACTGCAATTTTCAAACGCATAAAATTATGCTAACATAATTGCCACAGTTTATCAATTTTTTTTAAATAAACTCACAAAGTTTTTTCCAGGCGCTTGATTTGACCCTTTTTCCGATCTCTATTTATGAGCTATTTTTGCATACATATTTTAATGAAATTTGATACATTAAAGTCTGAGCGCCTAAAAGTATGAGAGTGAGAGTTAGCTTTTCGAATTTAGATAGATTTGATCACATTATTTTTAGTGCGGTAGTAAGCAACGGCAATTTTCAAACATTTAAAACTTTCTAAACAATGTAGTGGAATTAATTTGCATACAATTTTACATGTAATTTTAGCGCCTGAAAGTATCAAAAAAAAAAGCCTAAAAGTATGGAAATAAACTTTTGTGAAGTAGTTTTTAAATTTTTTTCTTGTGTTAGATCTTAACTACAATTTTCGATCATTTCTGGGCTATATTGCATTTATTTTATAACGAAATTTAGTAAATTGCAACGTAGGCGCCTAAAAGTAGGCTAACACGAAACATATTTTTAAATTTAGCTGAATTTATTCACAGCTTTTCGCTTGCGGTAGGTAATAACTGCTATTTTCAAACATTAAAAATGTCCTAACCTGTCTAGGCAGAAAATTTTAAATTAAATTTAAACACACTGAAATTCTAGCGCCTGAAAGTATGCAAATTCTTATAAGTTGTTTTTAGTTTATCTCGATTTTCTCATAGTTTTTTGTTTCTGCAGTACGTTTAAACGTCTAAACGTTTCAAATATTGTAAACTGTATAGTCAGGCTGTTTCTTAATAAATTCTTAATGAAATTTGGTACATTTGAGTTTAAGCGCCTAAAAGTATACAAGGCGAAAACATTATTTTTAATTCAGCACTGGTTTTTCCGGCTTTTCCCATGCCTTACACTGTTTTATATATTTACTGGAGTTATAAAATATTCAAAACTGTACAATAATTTCAAAAATAGCAGTAATAAACGGTGCATGCTAATTTCACAAAAAATCTTCAAAGCTAAAAATTTTCTACTTGGCTATTTAAATGTATTTTTGAATTTACTGGATTTTTTTAAAACTGTATACATATTAAAATATATTAACTGTATAGTTATGCGGGGGTTTCATACATTTTTAATGAAATTTAAGTTGAGGCGCCCAAAAGTATGCAAAGCTAATAATTTTTTTTTAAATATAGCCCGATTTTTAAAATATCTTGGATTGTACATTTAACCATTTTAAAAAATGGCAGTAATACAGGGTGTTTGCAATTTTTACAAAAAAGGTTAAAAGCTAAAAATCTACTACATTGCTATTTAAATGTATTACATAAATTTACTAGATTTCTTTAAAACTTTCTACATATCGCTTCCCTGGTTCTATAATGACGCAATTGTCAATTTCCAAGTTTCAAGATAACGTGCACAAAAGCTTTAGAAAGTAATAATATTTGCTGTGTATGAATTTTATAATTGTATTAAAAATAGTTTCCGCGCTAGACGCTTGCGAATTGTCCATAACATATGCGCATACAAATATTGAAACTTGCTTCACCAAAACTTAGGGCCACTTGCATAAAAGCCGATTAAGCCTAATCGGTGATTAACTTGACAGCTAACCATACAAAATACGTCAATTAAACTCCGGTTAGTCGTTATCAGCTTTTATGCAAGCGGACCTTAATATTTTACAATTTCGTCATTATAGAACCAGGGAATCGATATGTACATAGTTTTGTAGCTCGTTTTAAAACATTTTTATACATTTAAAACTGGAATGACGGACGCGCTGGTACACAATGCACTTGTTCTCCTATTTTTTCTACTGCCTCTTGGTATAACGCTTCAACATCGTTGTTGAGCCTGCATTTGCTGCTGCTCTGTAATGAATGTAGTAAAGCCCGCTGGTAGGGCGCCAAGCTGCTGCAAACGCAACAAGTCGCTAGCATTGCAGATCTGTAATTGCACACCAGTTTGAGGTGCAGGCGTGCTGCACGCCGGGGCAATGGGACGCAAGTGCGCGATGCTGTTGCTGCTGCCTACACTATTCGCGCACGCTGACATTGTCATACCAATTGGCAGCTGCTGTGGTGTACTTGAAGATCCCGCCGCTGCTGCCTGTGCCGCCGCCACCGCTGCGGCCATTGTTGCTGCCGCCACATTACGATTGACACCATTCGCTTTGTCCTTGCCGTGACGCTTCACATGCTTGGACAAGTGATCGCTGCGCATAAACTTTTTCTGACAAACGCTGCAAACAAATTTCTTCTCACCAGTATGCGTGCGCTTGTGACGCGACAGCTCGTCAGAGCGTGAGAAACGCTTATCGCAATTTTCCCATTTACAAATGAATGGGCGCTCGCCTGTATGGACGCGCTGATGCGCTTTCAGGTGACTGGATTTGAAATAATTTTTACCACAATTTGGATATTCGCATACATAAATGCGTCGACGCTCTGCGGCAATTTGCGCAGCGGTCATTTTATGTAGCGGCGCGGCGTCCAATGTGGGCAGCTCGTTGGTGCTTGGACTGCCGCTGATATTTTGTAGTAGCGCGTTGTTTGCATTCAATACTAAAAGCTGCGCGGGAATGATTGTAGTTGATGATGGTGCAGGAGCGGCAGGCGCGCTTGCGCTGGACACGCTTACGCTGGCGCTTGCTGTTGCGGGTGCAATATAAATACTTTTCGGTGCAATAACTTGATACTGTGGTGGTGTAGTAAACATTTGGTGCTGATCGACGTTAGGTGCCGCCGCGGGCAATGTGAAGCGGAATTGTGTTTGTTGCTGTGACTTTGAAAGCATATCTTGTTGTTTTTGCGATTGTGGCGTTTGTAGTAGCTGTTGCTGAAATTGCGCTTGCAGATGATGCTGCGGCGTCTGTTGTTCCTGCTCCTGATACTCCTGTTGTGCGCCCGCGCCTGTCATAGAGACGCTGCTGCAGCGCGCGCGATTCATTTTAAATTTTAAGCTACGCCACACATTTCTCTCACTGCTATCATCATCGGAGAGTGGCGCTTGTGTGGCTGATACGCTGCTGGTTGTTAGTGTGTTAGATGTTGTACTAGCGCTGGAAATTGTCGAAGAGCAAGAATTCTCATCTAGCGTGGAGCAAATGCCAGAGCTATTTACATGCATTATAACGCTAACGCGCTGTGTTTGTTGTTGTTGCTGCTGGGATTCTTGTTGCTTTGTTTGTGTTTCTGGTGGTGGTGTGAGTACCGCGGTTGGTTGTGTTACTTCCAAGCGCTGTTTCTTAGCAGGCGGCGTTTCCGCATCATCTTCTGTATCGGATGGATTTGGTGTGATTATGTGTTGTTGCTTCTTTTGTTGTTGCTGTTGCTGTTGATCACGCTGCAATTGCATTTGCGCTTTGAGCATCTCCTCCCGTAAATGCTGGGCGGTTGGTTTGACATCCTGCAAGAGAAAAAATGAAAGGAATTTAGTAAAAGGCGTCATTATTGGTTTGCTTCTAAATGTAGGCAACGTTTTTTGAATAAAATGTAGTAAAGAGTGTTCTTGGGTGTGGAGTTAAAAAGGGGGCAGCTATTAGCTATTGCAGGTTTTAAGCACCCCAAAACACGGTTATTTTAATGGGTGAAATCAAACGATGTTACTAACAACTTTGAAAAAACACTTAAAATGATTCAGTTAGTAACTAATGTTACTAAAACGGGAAAAAGCTAGTACGCAAGTTTATTTGGTCTTCATGTCTATGCGTTTTTTTTTTGGAAAATAGAGTGGGAGTGGTAAATTTGAATTTTTCGATAATATAAATTTGAGTTTATTAATCAAACGGTAAAATTTAGTACGAAACTTGATTTGGTCTACTTATCTGTCTTTTTTTTTTTAAATAGGAGGGGAACTGCCCACGGGAGTGGCAAATTTTAAACTTTTATTTTAAACATTCTTTTTAAGATAATTTAAAGCTGTTTGAGAAAAAGTATGATAATATTATTGCACAGCTGAGTTTACTTAGTAAAATGTTCGAGATCGCCTAACGACCACGCCCACTTGTATGCAACAGCTTTCGAAAATGACTTAGAAGAAAAAAAATCGGATTGATAATAATATTTCAATCTATTTTCTTATGAACCAAGAGAAATGTATCAACATAAATGAAAAAGTTTATATAATGGGTAGCTCCTGATTCTTTAGATCTAACAAATTCACTAACACATTCAAAGTAAAAGCCCATTCGCAGAAACCCCTCACTAATTACCAACCACAAACATATTGAAGTTTGTGAACTTGAAATATTCTCGGAAATTTTCATCCCACTCACAAAAAACCACCAGTAATACCGATGACATTTTTCGTGCAGCCATTATACACGGCTAAAAAAATGAACCTACATTTTAAACCCGCATAAAGTTTAATCCATTTTTCAAAATTTTTTGTACAATATTTCAAACCGTCCAAATACCTACAAAGATTTTCAATTTCTTTTGGTTTCGATTTAAAATCTAAATTAAAAAGCAGTCTAAATTTTTTATTTTTGGTTTGTTTGAATGTAATTGAATTTTGCCCACAAAAACTTAATGTGCGGCATAGCTCAGCGGTAGAGCAGTCGCCTGTGACTTCTGAGCGTTTTCGTTCGAACCCTGCCAGCTGCCACATTTTTTTAGTTTTATTTTATTCTTTAAACTTTTCGGCTTAAAATTAAAACTTTTTGGTTTAAAAATTAAAACTTTTCGGTCTAAAATTTTAACTTTTGGGTTTGAAAATTCAAATTTATTTTTGAAAGCTTATTCAAGATTGAATTTCGCCAACAACATTTATGTGTGCGATCCCTGTAGGGAAAATCTCTAGTTCAGAGCTAGTTCGCTTCTAGTGCGTTCCGAACCAGTACTAGCTCGCGAACTATCTTTTTTACATGAAATCAACTGGCGAATTTAACATGGCGATGTCCTAGGCTGGAACTAGTACAAAATTCTACAGTTTGGCTCTAGTTCGTTTATTGGTACTATTTCTATAGTTCTGAACCATTTCTAAGCATAGAAACGAATATAAATTAAATTCAAAAACTTAAATTCAAATACGAATCCAAATGCCTTTTAACGACTCCTCAAACACTGGTTTCGAACTAGTGAAAATGTAAACACTAACGTATTAGTTCTTATTGGCCACTTTATATCTAGTTCTGAACCTGAAATTTGTTCACTAGTGTCTGAGTTCCCTGCAGGGTAGTCCAAAAAAGTATGTATGTAGTTCGAATTTTCCGTTAAAGCATACGAAAGCCAACAGCGACTATGTGAGGTCATCAACGCATACAAACAAGTATGAAAATGCGTACAAACAGACAAGAATGAAGCGATTGACCTCAGATTTATAAGGAAATAGCTCGTACACTATAAAATCGTACCTACGTCGTTACGAAATCTCCATAATCGCTAAAACATACTAACAGCCCTATGCTGCGCGTTACCGGTAAAATTGCCATCGGCAAACAATTTTCCCTAAAATACGTTACCAAATAAAGTGGCTGCGATTCTGAGCAGATGGTAACGCTCTAATGGCAAAAAAACTCACCAGTGTGTATGGTGAATTGAAAAGCAAACCACAACTCTTCTATGAGCATTTTAAAGGCTTCTTTTGGCAAACGAAAATGTTGCTTGAAAATATTGGAAGGAAGTTGCAACGGATCATGACTGTCCCGAAGGCTTTTCAAGTTATGTCTCCGCTCCAAAATTTCATCATTTTCATCTTCTTCAGCTAGCAGCAATAGTATTAACGCGGACATTTTTACTATCTTAAAGGAATTACTGGCGTTAGAAACGTTATACACAGTTTTTATTGTGATTTATTAATACTATATACCTGTTTATTTGTTTGATTTTCACTTTGTTTTATTTATTTTGTTTAATTTTCACTTTATTTTGTTCAATTGCACTTTCGCTTTTTTATTTTTCAAAGTAAACATCAGATGTTTTATATTGATGTTACCACATGTTACCACCTATTTTGGTGGTAACGGTGTTACCAGAAAACTTTTGCCCTCAGAATACCAAAAAGGAGTAAAAGTTGCCGAGTGAATTTCTTTGCCGGTAATAATAAAGTTATTACCACAGTAGAATTGACCTGTAAATGTCTACCTTGCGGAATGTCGTAAGCTGATATTAGGCGCACATAAATGTGGGCAACAATGCCTAGCACGGTTGCCGTTTGCCTAAAATTTTGCGTACTAAAATTCGTAACAAACCGAAAAAACGTCGGGGGCGTCCCCGAAACTTAAGGATGGGGGTACCTACGGGGCTAGCGACCCCAAGACCCCTTCCAGTCACCACCACCAGCTTTTATTGGTCGAATTTTCGATCACAAGCGATACTAGTATACGAAAATTTGCCAACCCTTATGGGTCAGTTACATACAGCTTTATTTTGACTTTACCTCAAACTTTGACTTTGACAGAAAAGTTCAGTATACGTATTTAAACGAAGCATGGCAAATTGGAGACCTCAAAGTTGAAGCAAGGTTCAAATTTGGCAAACTCTCAAATTTTGCTTGCTTGCTTTGACAATCAGATGTTGATGAATTTGCTTTAATTAAAGAATAAAAAGTTGGAGGAAATAATAATTAATTAATTTTTTCTCTATTAAATTAATAAATTAACCAAAACTCTCTGAATGCAAAGAAATAAATAACGAAAACAAATGTATACAAGAGAAGCGTCAAGGCGTTCATTGTAGCATACATCTAAAGTTGGACGCAAAGTTTTGAGGTAGCAAATGTCAGGCGAGGTTAACAAAGCTTTATGTAGTTGAGGCTTTAGAGGTAGGTATTTTTTTCGCCCTTTCCCACGTGGTACCACTTCACTTCTACTGCCAGTAAAGAATTTTTTGTAGTCATTCAAATGTAGTTTTGATAATTGTAGCAGTGTCATTGGAGTTACGTTGAAGTTAAAATGGCTAAAACGTACCAAATTTGGAAGTTGCGTACCAACGTACCCGGAGAAAAAATTCGTACCAAAAATGGTACTTTTCGGACAAAACGGCAACCGTGATGCCTAGACGCGCACCACACAACAGAAATACATTCACAGGCAAATATGTAGGAATGTGTGTATCAGTGTTATGGGGACAGCATAGTATACCTTATATAGTAGCGCAACTCACAAAAAACACACTAATACACACGCACAGCATATTCCCCATAAGCACAGAAAAATATATTCTCAAACGTTTGGCAAATAATGAGGGTCATATTTTAGAATAATGTACCACGATTTGGACAAATTTTATTTTAGGGAATGGTAGAGGGGATCGTATGTATAAAAACTGTGGAGCAGAAACTGTCCGACATTTATATTATAATTTTTATATTTAATTATACCTCAAGTTAATACTCATTTGGCAAACAAGTTGATCTGCTACTGGTAGTTTATCTTTGAATCGAAAAATTATTGATTGATTAATTGATATTAAGTTTTCAAAAAGTGAGAATTGACGTTGAAGGTTTCATCTCAAATGCGTCTCAGGTTGATGTCAAACAAAATGGCTTATTGGGCTTCACACTTTTCCTTCATTCCATTTCATTTGGAGTCACTCAGCCAGTGCCTTCCACTCAAATTCGTAAGAAGAAGAAAATAAGTTGCCAAACTATAGTAAGGATAAACAATGGGGGACAGCGTCATTGACTAAGCAAAAATGTGAGAGAGCGCCAAGAAAAATGTGCGAAGCAGCCAGGGAGAGAGAGAGAGCGAGTGCGCGATAAAGAGAGAAAGCATATTAGCTAAAAATAACCCATGGGCTAATAAACACAACTGCCTTCATATATGTATGTAGCTAAGATTCGTATGAGGTGTGTATGGGCAAAAAACAAAAAATTTAATGGAAAATATACAAATAACATACAAGCAAGTCCAAAGTGCAAGGCATAGCACGCATTGGATGCATGACAGCGCTAAGAGAAGTACAGATTTATATATGACTATCAGGTCTGAGTAGGTACTACGTCATTACTATTTGTTTATTTTTATGTTTTTAAGTGGGTAGATGAAAATGTGTGTATGTGTGTGGGCGTGATTTGAAATTAGACAGGTGAATGGGTGTTGGTTTTAGCGTTGGCGCTATGAATACATTGGAGACTTTGTAAATGTTTTTTTTAATCAAAATTTGTGTTGATTTAATTAAAATGTATAAGAGCGATATTAATTAGCACATCAAAAGTTATAATTTTTTTCAGATTCTTGGATTAGTTTTTGGTTTGAAAAAAAAATAAAATAATAATAATAGGTAGGTATTAGGTATTCCAATCCCGGGATCCCGTTGTTTTTTAAGTCCCGAAAATCCCAGGATTACTAGACCTAAGTCCCGGGTTCACCGAAAATAAATTTTTAAATACATTCAAGTTATCTTGTATATATGTACTTTAAGTAGAACCAAAGAGAATATATCAAAAAGAGCTACCACTCGTTATAAAAGCAACGAACAAGATGGATGCCGTTTTCTTTCAGGGTTTCGGTTTTTTCGATATATGTAAATATGTTACTCATTTGATTAGACAAAATGTGTAAAAGGAAATAGACGAGAACTGAAATAACACAAGAGTCGAAACAAAAATTTAGCAGCTATCGAATTTACAAAACTGAGGAAAGCAAAATTACCGAAGCCCTGAAAGAAAACGGCATCTATCTTTTTCCTTGCATTTATAACGAGTGACGGCTCTTGTTGATATATTCTCTTTGGTAGAACATGATTCTGAATGATTCTAAACTTCTACCAAAAACATCCCCCTTTGAGAGAAAAATAACTACTAGTACAACATTTGCAACACCGCCTTTTTACGCCTTTTTAAATAATCCGAGTAATATATATGATTTAAAGTATGCATTTTCTAAAGAAATTAGCTTATCAGTCATTGGGAAGGAGCTCGAGAGCATCATTCGTAATACAGAAAACATGCTTCATAACGAAAACGATACTAATATCACCGACGAATCGGTTGAAGTTGACAAGCCTGTTAGTCTTAAAGAAAAGTTGCATCAAGTTTTGACCAGTAGCTCCTAAATTTTCCACAATAGAAAAGAAAATGAATTTAAAAAAGGTTTGGGGAAAGAAATTGATATTTTTTGTAATGGGGGCAACAAAGGCTATTACCTTCAGAATGCATTTGACTTTTGGTCAACAGTGTTGAGGCAGAGGCCAGGTTAAGAGATGTCACTATTGATGCAATAATTTCTTTAAGATCACACTTCAGACTTCAGAAAAAGTAATTTTTCTCTAAGTCAAATGGCAAACATTATTATTTTTATCTACAATGAAATTTTTATTATTACTATGCATACCTGATTTGTCGGAGACCAAATGGAAAAAATTTAATAAAAAAAAACATAACTATGTACGTAGTTTTCGCCACTATCGATTAAGAATTTTTAGTTATTTATATACATTAGTCGTTATTAATGTATAAAATATGCTATTTGTACAAAAAAATTGTATCAAATTCCTGAATACATATACATATTTTATTTACAAATTTAATGTAAATTTTTTTTTTGTAGGTCGTTATGTTTACCAATAGAACAAACAACTTATGTTTCAAGTTCCTGAATAGTAACTTTGAGTTACAAATTTAAGGTTACTTTTCGTTCGTTATAAAAATGACTGCCTTAATAAATACATACATACATACATACTTAAATGAATTACTATAACTTAGTCTACTTTATTACATAGATATGGGGTGCCATTTTCAGCAACATAAAAAATTCGGGACAATCCCGGGATCCCGGTATTGAACTTTCAAATCCCGAAAATCCCGAGAGGCTAGAAATCCCGGAAATTGGATTCCCTAGTTGGTATATTAATTAGCACATCAAAAGTTATAATTTTGTTTAGATAAAAAATAAATAAACAAAACGAATAGGTAGCTTATCAATGATAAAAAAATAAGTTACTTTTGAAATGCATTAAAACTTACTAGGTATTCACTAAATGAATTTCCCCAGCAAACACAGAAACTAACGTTAGAGAAATTTTCGTTTTGCACATTAGAAACCAGGGTAATTCTCGAGTCGAGAAAAATATTAGAAAACTACACTAGAAATCGACTCGAGAACGATTAGAGAAACAACGTAAATTCGACCATATTTGAATCACATTACAGAAATACATTAAAATTCGATTATAAATCTAACCTTTTTCTCGATATCGAGAACTAAGTCCCCTTTTTATTCCAGCGAAAAGATTCCTTCACTTCTTTTCTACATGGAGAGGAATTGGGGGAGACGAATTTCAAGTGTAGGAAATAAGCTGTTTCAATAACGAAATTGCAATCACGGTAGCTAGTATTGTTTGTTTGTGAGTGTTCCTCAGTTTGTTCGTTAATAACAAAACAGAATCATTTAAGTAATAAATTATTCGATCGGTCAAATAGTCCATGACATTTTCTATTAAAAAAAACAAAAATATTTTTTTTTAAGATAGGGCAAATCGTTTCGAATTCTTTCGTTACCCTTTAATCAGACTTTTAGTGCCATTTATTATTTATTTTTAATTTGTGTGATGAATGGTCAACCGAAATTTTTATTTAGACATTTTTTATGATTGTAACTGCGAGGAATACATGTGAGATAAAAATAAATATTAAATATTTAAAAAGATTAGCAAATTTTTATTTTGGATCAAAAGGTTATGTGGTGGAACGCCCGTAATATCCCTTTGAATATATAACTAAAAATATTTGAATGTAGTCTCCCAAGACTTAAAAAATGTCAGAAATGTTAAGTCGAGTTATTTTTTTCACAAAATCTAAAAAGAAATTTGGGACCTTTTCTCAAGTCTCCCGTGACATCACAAAACCAAGTAAGTATAAGTTACTTGGTTTCGTCGTTCTACGAATTTTCGGAATCCCGTGAAAAATATATCAGGACATCGATCCGTTTCTTCCTATCTTGTTTCTAAGTACCTTAAACTAAAAAAGTTATTAAACCAAGTAACTTAAAATGCACTGAATCAAGAATTAGGTTCACAACAAAACCAAGTAACTCGTGCTCTTTTTTTAGTAAATGGAAATTTTACAACAAATACTAGGCTTTTTTACAAAAAATCATTAGAAATCAATTTCTTATCGTCACTCTAAGTTTCTGATTTAGTTTCGATCTCCTATTAATGCAAAAACCATTAAAACTCAGTTGTTAATCAAGAATTATTTGAATTTCCTCAAAAAATGTATGTGATTATTTCACAAAACCAAGTAACTTTTAAAGATGCTTGATTTATCTTATTGCTATCAGAAAAGTATTTGAGATAATTTTAAAATTATTGCAGGGATAAAGATAGGGAATATTATGTGATCAAGCATCAGATGGCGAACCAGACCACATTTTGCAGGAAAATTAAGGACTTTTTTATACTATAACTAAAGGTTATGGTAGTGTAAGAGAACTTTTTAGTCTTGAGTCTGACGCAGGCCAGGAGCTTCTTTTCGTCAAGAGCAGCCCACTATCGAGGAGGTCTAATCTTGGCTTGCCTGATGGTGAGAATCTAGAAAGTATATTCAACCAGGTTTCATCATTATTTATTGGCGCTTAACAGCCTAGGCGAATTTGGTCGCTTCGTATCAAACCACGCCCATCTTTCCTTTTTAGCGACAACTGACGCCAATTCAAAACACCAAGGGGTTTCAAGGCATCCTCCACTTGTTGTTTCCATCTCAGCCGAGATCTCCCCCTTTCTCTGCTGCCCAATTCGGGTGTAGATAGGAAAACCTTTCTTCTGTGCTGGAGCTTCCTTGTCCATTCACATATCATGACCCATCCAGCGAAGCCTTTGGGATTTAATTCGCTACACTATGGTCAGCTCTGCGTAGAGCTCGTACAGCTGATCGTTAAATTTCCTTCGATACTCGCCGTTGACATCACTGGAAGGACCATAAATCTTCCGGAGAACTTTTCTTTCAAATACTCCAAGGTCCATCTCATCTTCCCTTGACATTGTCCATGACTCAGAGCCGTACATTAGGACTAGTATGATGAGATACTTATGTATATAGCGTGATCTTTGTCTGTCGAGAGAGCACTTTACTTCTCAATTGCCTACTTACTCCGAAGTAACACTTGTTGACAAAAGTGATTCTCCTTTGGATTTCGACTATCGAGGAGATAAACAAGGAAAATTTAGTGTGAGACCCAAAAAAGAAAACGTATTTGCTTCCGGCATGAAATTTCGTTTTTATATGAAAGTACACAACAAACTCAAGTAACTATCAAGTTGCTTTGTTTTGCCGTTAAACAAACATTTTTTTTGTATGAAAGCCAAAAATGGTATCAAACTAAAATCAAAGTTACTTGGAAGTTACATACTTGGGTTTGTTCTTACACAAAATTTTTTCTTGTATGAAAGGCAAAAATGTGTTTTTTAAAAACTCTGTAACTGTTTATCGTGGTCAATAAATCCATAACTACCAATGTACGTCAAAAAGATTTCCTGCACATGTGCATAAAAAAACTTTGGGGTCTTATCTTTTCATAATTAAAAAAGTTGTATACAAAAATTTATATTTGACCGAGATGTGGGCTGCTACGCAAATCCTTAATTTCCCAACATTTTGAAAAAACTAGTTACCTACTTGGTTTTGTTGTATCACGGAGTTATACTTTCCTATATAGTCCCTGGTTTTATGGCTAATCAACTTTTATTCATCCATATCACAACTTAAAGTTCTATAGGAGTCTTTCTTACTAGCGATCACACTGATTTCGTCGATGGTTGATTTGCCTGGAGATGTATGGAAGTATTCACATTACACCCAATTTATTGGCCTACCTCAACAGTTGGATCTGCTGCCCGATTCCATTCAAACTGGAACCCGATTAAAACAGTTCGATCACTAGGGTCTTATTGAAATTATTTAAAGGTTTTTAATTACTTCACCCTACTGTACAATAACTTTGCCTTCCTTAATATCAAAGCAGAAAATTCACGTCGCCATGTCGTGTTCAACCCACAAACAAATATATTTGTGCTAGCTAGCTAACATTCATACAACACATGGTGTGAACACCGCCCAACTTTTAATAATCTCAAACGCTTCCACAGCGCCATCACACCAAGCAAGACTATGTATGTTGTGTGTGCTGCCATGAGTGCCCCAACCATACCGCAAGCAAACAAGCTCACCATGCGATATCCATCATTCTCTTGGCTACACATACCACCCCAACCACAAATACGAGTATGAAGTACACTAGTGATGGCAGACAGCAAAGGGGTCATATATGCGTTTTATACCTACGAGATACTCGGAAACGTACGTACTTGAATGTTTGTATGTATAATAAATATATAGATATGTATGAGAATGTGTGTTTGTTTGTATGGCATTGCTGTTTGTAGTACATATATATGTGAGTTTGTATGTTCATAACATTTGGAGGCATGACAGCCATGCACTGTTCACGTGAACACCAGCTGACGTTGGCATGAACACGGCGTGATCAAAATACCGGGTTTGAGTGTGAATGCGATAGCAAAAGTTTGTTTTCACAAAATGTACGTGCATGAAAAAGATGGGCGAGGCAAAATACGATAGATACAAATTTTATTATTTATTCATGGTCTTGTTTTGTTGTCTCTTCGTTATTTTTTGTTTGTTTTTTTTATAGAAATAAATGTGTGTTTTGGTGTAGCAGATATTCATGAATGTAGGTGGTTCACGTAGTTGTAGAAAATATAGCAGACGCTTTGTTATAAAACAATTTGTTTGCTGCTGCTTCTTCTACATTTTGTTGGGTGTGTTTGTATGTATTCCCCCAACAAAAACTAAGCGTGGTCGTAAAATAAATATTTTTATAACATTTTCACTATACTTTTATATATTTTTTTTCGCATTGAAATAATTAAAATAAACACTTAATGTAAACATTTTAGTGCTGCCTTAGACATTTTTTAAAATATTTAAATTGATAAGCAAAAAGTCAGCAAATCGAAAATACTAACACTGCATAGTAGCTATTGTGCATTAAAAAAACGGGAGTGTGCATCCGCTGCAACAGCGTTGTATTTGCGCTGTAGTGGCTTTGCTGGATTATTTTGTTGCTGTGCTAGCACGACTATAATAACAAAAGAATTTAATGTGTCACTCGTTGAGAGCGTGCATCACAAATCAAGCTGAAATGGGCACACAAACATACACACAAATTCCTACACAAAATATTTATATCTTATTGGTGTTATGGGCGCTGTTGCTAAAAACCAGAAAATTAATTAGTTTTTTTTTTTTTAAATTTTGTTATTTACATGTACATATATATTATATATTAAAAAATATTTCAGAAAAAATGAGGTTAAAAAAATTAAAATACTTCCTACAAACCTAATGTGAAAAAATAATAAATTAGAACCCCTAATTAAAATTTTTTAGAAAAAATTTATAAAAGTTAAAAAAAAATTTTCTGAAAAAAAATTATATATGTACATAGGTATGTGTTGAAAAAAAAAAAGTTATTTGAAAAAAATCTTATCAAAATACCTACATATCGTTACCTTAATTCACAAAGGCCCTAATTGACACATTTTTCGAAAATGACTTTTTCACATATTTAACTACGATATAGTAAAATACACACTCACTACAAATTTTAAGTAGTTACGAGCAGTAACAACGGAGATATTCCAAATTTACAAAGCTATCTTTGCATGCGTTCAATGTAAACATTTTTTTGTTTTTTGCTCTCCTGTAAACAATTTTTTATGTCAGTTAGGGCCTTTGTGAATTAAGGCGACGATATATAAATTAAGCCTAAAGCAAGCCAATTAAAAGAGCTTAAGCAGCACAAACATTTTAGAGACACTGTATGTATAGGTAAATATTAGGGATGGTCTATTAAGTATGCATAATTTTTGTTATTTCCCGAATTGGAAACATACCAGAATGCCTTTTTTTATTACAACACTGAGAATTTCATACGATTTTTTAATAGACCAAGTTGGAAATACTAAAAAAAATTAAATTTATCAAATTAAAAAAAGTATCATATACAAAGTACGAATCTTTGGGAATTTTATGTCAAAAGAAAAATGTTTTATCAACTGAGACCAGATTTTTTTTCATATGAGAAATTCTTTGTGTCAAAAATTACAATTTAAATGTCAAATGAGACTATGCTAACAATGTCAAAAACACATTTTTTATGACAAAATAGACGTTTTCAATGTCAAATGAGACTAATTTTTGTCATAAGAAATTTTTTAATGTCAGATCTACCAGACTTTTGTATGACGCCAGAAAATTATTTTCTGTCAAACACCCACCTTTTAAATGTCAAATGAAACTATTTTATGTCATAAAAAATGTTTAATGTCGTACCAAATTTTTTTGTCGTCAGCGAACTCTTTTCTTTTATGTCATAAAATTGTTTTTTGATGTTAAAACAATTTTTTTTTATGCTGAACAGGTTTTTTTTATGGCAAAACAGACTTTTTTGTCAAAAGCCACTTTTTGTTGCTATAAAGTAATACTTTATGTCATAAGATACTTTTTTGATTTAAAAAAATACTACTTTATGTCAAAATAGATATTTTTATGCCAAACGGAATATGTACATGTTTTTTACGTCAAGAGAGACCGTTTTTTTTATCAAAGGAGCCTTCTAGTTCTTAAAAGCATTATACATCTTTAAATATGAGTCACATGCAAAAATTTTTGATTTTTCCGCACCCTAATAAATGGAACTTTCGTAGGTACAATTTCAAACCGTAAGGAATTAAATTTTTTTTACTACTCTAGTAACTAAAATTACATTTTTTTGTTTTTAAGATTTTTCAAATCGAATTTTTCTTTCGAAATAAAACTTTTAATTCATAAGGTTTTTTTTCCTTTCCTTCCAATAAGATATGAGCCACTCCCACATTTTTTACATTATTCAACCAAAACACTACCATTTTCGACACTGTTTTACTACATGTTTTTCAAAATAAAACTTCAAATTTTTTCTTTCCAAAACTTAAAAATATTCAATATACTTACAGCTTCACTTTGTTTTTCGCATAATGGCGGTGTTGCTGGTGGCGAGGGCAATAAAGTGATATCCATTTTGTTTGTGCGTGTGGTAGGTTTATCTATGGGTTTATACTCCAGTAAAAATTGTTGGTTTTTTTAAAACTTATTGAAATGCTTTTTGTGTGATTTTGGTTTAAAAAAAAAATGCTTAAATTTCACTTTCACTTGTTTTTTTTTTTAATATGGTTTTTGAAATTTTTTTTTGGCAAATTTTGTTTCCTCTGTCGCTTTTATCTCAGTTTAACTTTTGATTTTTTTTAATTGGATTTATTTTCAAAAATCCACTTTTTTATGCTCTCACTTTCATTCAAAAATACACTTGCATTTTTATAAATTTTTTTTTCAAAAATTCTTTATTTACTCTCTCTTTTGTAGTTCTTATTTTCTTCTTTCGTCTTTAAATATTTTCAATAATTTTTTTTTACTTTTTCATTGAATATTTTCTTATTTCTCTTCAAATGTTTTTCAATTTTACTAGCTTACTATACGGAGCTAAGCAAAGAATATGGAACCGTTCCGTTAGATATTCAACAAACGAATGAAAATATTTTGTTGCCTGACTTTAGGAAGCCAAGTCGGTTTGTCTGGTGTGGTGGTGCGCGTTTTTGGTGTCGTCGACGTCGTCAACAATAACTCGCACAGAGGCGTCAGCCAACGTCCGCCTTCCACCGTCCTTCATCGTTGACTTTTGATGGGTTTTTTGCCACATGCACATCGAGTGATTGACTTTGTTGTTGTTGTTGCTATTAAATAGTGCCTGTTTGCTGAGGAGTTCACGTTTATGAGATGGTTGAATGTTTGTTGGTTTTAGTGTTGGCGTAGCTCATACATCTGGGTCTCAGAGGGCTAGGGACGCAAGAAGCAGCTAGCGATGACGGAGTTTCATAGCGACGGGCCCATGCTAAAAAGTGGAAAGCTTTATTGTTGTTGTTGATGTTATTGCTTCGTTGTTTTTGTATTTAGCTATGCGAAAACCCCAGGCACACATCAGATTGCAATGCAAACAATAAGCCAATGTTTTAGTGCTGGGATTTTTTAATGTGGGTGGGAGTGTCCAGCTTGTGCTTGTAGTCGTCATATTTTAATATTTCAAGTTTTGCCTTATCGCAGCTGCAGCCCACACACACATAAGGCTACCCTTCTGCCACCCACATTTGCAGGTACAGCAAGCTCTGCTATCTTAGTTTGTATGGATCTGTGTTTATTTTATTAGCTGTGGCAGGTGAAGGTAGCTTCTTTATGGCTAAAGCGTGGCCAACTGTTTTTTGTGATCACAAAAGTTTTTGTACCAATGAGACAGTTGTTGCTGCGCGTGACGATTTTAAAGCTCTGCGTAGGTTGATTGCAAATAGAAATATTTGGAAGTTTCTATGACCGATTTTAAGTTTGTTGACTTGCTTAGCTTTGAGGAGCTGGTGGGGTAACAAAAACTCGGATCAGCATAGGTATTACCATTACCATACCATTACCATACCATTACCATACCATTACCATACCATTACCATACCATTACCATACCATTACCATACCATTACCATACCATTACCATACCATTACCATACCATTACCATACCATTACCATACCATTACCATACCATTACCATACCATTACCATACCATTACCATACCATTACCATACCATTACCATACCATTACCATACCATTACCATACCATTACCATACCATTACCATACCATTACCATACCATTACCATACCATTACCATACCATTACCATACCATTACCATACCATTACCATACCATTACCATACCATTACCATACCATTACCATACCATTACCATACCATTACCATACCATTACCATACCATTACCATACCATTACCATACCATTACCATACCATTACCATACCATTACCATACCATTACCATACCATTACCATACCATTACCATACCATTACCATACCATTACCATACCATTACCATACCATTACCATACCATTACCATACCATTACCATACCATTACCATACCATTACCATACCATTACCATACCATTACCATACCATTACCATACCATTACCATACCATTACCATACCATTACCATACCATTACCATACCATTACCATACCATTACCATACCATTACCATACCATTACCATACCATTACCATACCATTACCATACCATTACCATACCATTACCATACCATTACCATACCATTACCATACCATTACCATACCATTACCATACCATTACCATACCATTACCATACCATTACCATACCATTACCATACCATTACCATACCATTACCATACCATTACCATACCATTACCATACCATTACCATACCATTACCATACCATTACCATACCATTACCATACCATTACCATACCATTACCATACCATTACCATACCATTACCATACCATTACCATACCATTACCATACCATTACCATACCATTACCATACCATTACCATACCATTACCATACCATTACCATACCATTACCATACCATTACCATACCATTACCATACCATTACCATACCATTACCATACCATTACCATACCATTACCATACCATTACCATACCATTACCATACCATTACCATACCATTACCATACCATTACCATACCATTACCATACCATTACCATACCATTACCATACCATTACCATACCATTACCATACCATTACCATACCATTACCATACCATTACCATACCATTACCATACCATTACCATACCATTACCATACCATTACCATACCATTACCATACCATTACCATACCATTACCATACCATTACCATACCATTACCATACCATTACCATACCATTACCATACCATTACCATACCATTACCATACCATTACCATACCATTACCATACCATTACCATACCATTACCATACCATTACCATACCATTACCATACCATTACCATACCATTACCATACCATTACCATACCATTACCATACCATTACCATACCATTACCATACCATTACCATACCATTACCATACCATTACCATACCATTACCATACCATTACCATACCATTACCATACCATTACCATACCATTACCATACCATTACCATACCATTACCATACCATTACCATACCATTACCATACCATTACCATACCATTACCATACCATTACCATACCATTACCATACCATTACCATACCATTACCATACCATTACCATACCATTACCATACCATTACCATACCATTACCATACCATTACCATACCATTACCATACCATTACCATACCATTACCATACCATTACCATACCATTACCATACCATTACCATACCATTACCATACCATTACCATACCATTACCATACCATTACCATACCATTACCATACCATTACCATACCATTACCATACCATTACCATACCATTACCATACCATTACCATACCATTACCATACCATTACCATACCATTACCATACCATTACCATACCATTACCATACCATTACCATACCATTACCATACCATTACCATACCATTACCATACCATTACCATACCATTACCATACCATTACCATACCATTACCATACCATTACCATACCATTACCATACCATTACCATACCATTACCATACCATTACCATACCATTACCATACCATTACCATACCATTACCATACCATTACCATACCATTACCATACCATTACCATACCATTACCATACCATTACCATACCATTACCATACCATTACCATACCATTACCATACCATTACCATACCATTACCATACCATTACCATACCATTACCATACCATTACCATACCATTACCATACCATTACCATACCATTACCATACCATTACCATACCATTACCATACCATTACCATACCATTACCATACCATTACCATACCATTACCATACCATTACCATACCATTACCATACCATTACCATACCATTACCATACCATTACCATACCATTACCATACCATTACCATACCATTACCATACCATTACCATACCATTACCATACCATTACCATACCATTACCATACCATTACCATACCATTACCATACCATTACCATACCATTACCATACCATTACCATACCATTACCATACCATTACCATACCATTACCATACCATTACCATACCATTACCATACCATTACCATACCATTACCATACCATTACCATACCATTACCATACCATTACCATACCATTACCATACCATTACCATACCATTACCATACCATTACCATACCATTACCATACCATTACCATACCATTACCATACCATTACCATACCATTACCATACCATTACCATACCATTACCATACCATTACCATACCATTACCATACCATTACCATACCATTACCATACCATTACCATACCATTACCATACCATTACCATACCATTACCATACCATTACCATACCATTACCATACCATTACCATACCATTACCATACCATTACCATACCATTACCATACCATTACCATACCATTACCATACCATTACCATACCATTACCATACCATTACCATACCATTACCATACCATTACCATACCATTACCATACCATTACCATACCATTACCATACCATTACCATACCATTACCATACCATTACCATACCATTACCATACCATTACCATACCATTACCATACCATTACCATACCATTACCATACCATTACCATACCATTACCATACCATTACCATACCATTACCATACCATTACCATACCATTACCATACCATTACCATACCATTACCATACCATTACCATACCATTACCATACCATTACCATACCATTACCATACCATTACCATACCATTACCATACCATTACCATACCATTACCATACCATTACCATACCATTACCATACCATTACCATACCATTACCATACCATTACCATACCATTACCATACCATTACCATACCATTACCATACCATTACCATACCATTACCATACCATTACCATACCATTACCATACCATTACCATACCATTACCATACCATTACCATACCATTACCATACCATTACCATACCATTACCATACCATTACCATACCATTACCATACCATTACCATACCATTACCATACCATTACCATACCATTACCATACCATTACCATACCATTACCATACCATTACCATACCATTACCATACCATTACCATACCATTACCATACCATTACCATACCATTACCATACCATTACCATACCATTACCATACCATTACCATACCATTACCATACCATTACCATACCATTACCATACCATTACCATACCATTACCATACCATTACCATACCATTACCATACCATTACCATACCATTACCATACCATTACCATACCATTACCATACCATTACCATACCATTACCATACCATTACCATACCATTACCATACCATTACCATACCATTACCATACCATTACCATACCATTACCATACCATTACCATACCATTACCATACCATTACCATACCATTACCATACCATTACCATACCATTACCATACCATTACCATACCATTACCATACCATTACCATACCATTACCATACCATTACCATACCATTACCATACCATTACCATACCATTACCATACCATTACCATACCATTACCATACCATTACCATACCATTACCATACCATTACCATACCATTACCATACCATTACCATACCATTACCATACCATTACCATACCATTACCATACCATTACCATACCATTACCATACCATTACCATACCATTACCATACCATTACCATACCATTACCATACCATTACCATACCATTACCATACCATTACCATACCATTACCATACCATTACCATACCATTACCATACCATTACCATACCATTACCATACCATTACCATACCATTACCATACCATTACCATACCATTACCATACCATTACCATACCATTACCATACCATTACCATACCATTACCATACCATTACCATACCATTACCATACCATTACCATACCATTACCATACCATTACCATACCATTACCATACCATTACCATACCATTACCATACCATTACCATACCATTACCATACCATTACCATACCATTACCATACCATTACCATACCATTACCATACCATTACCATACCATTACCATACCATTACCATACCATTACCATACCATTACCATACCATTACCATACCATTACCATACCATTACCATACCATTACCATACCATTACCATACCATTACCATACCATTACCATACCATTACCATACCATTACCATACCATTACCATACCATTACCATACCATTACCATACCATTACCATACCATTACCATACCATTACCATACCATTACAACTGTAGTGGGCGTGGTCTTCTACATACTTCATAAAAGTCTAGATTGGACCTCAATTGCATTGTGTAAGGTGCCCACCTATGCTTCAAACACACCTCAGTTTTCATTCGTGTACGAATTTGCCTTACCAAAAGTGTCACATATGCACTCTCGTTTTATGTGCCAATCTTACGCCGTACATATATAAAAATATACGTCTACATAGTTGACGTGCCCCTATTCCCAACCACTTTTGTTTCGCTGGGTGAAAGAAAAATAGGAATGAAAATTGTTCTTTATTTTTTCTTGTTTTAACATTTAATTCATGTTCGGTCAATATTTTGTGAGTTATTCTAATACCAATGTTCTATTTATTTTAGTGACTTACTCTAAGTATTGTAAACTAACAATAAATTCTAAAGCCTTCTGATACACAAAATTTTTGGTTTTATTTTCATGCGGTGTATAAATATACAGTAACGATGGTTTCCCTTCTTATATCTCTATCCTAATTTTCAGTCCCTTACCTTAACCCCATTTAGAGACATTCAACCTCAAGAAATTAAGTTTGGTGGGAGGTGCCACACCCCCTTTTCACATAACCCCTACATACGGTTTTGATATCCTATAACTCTATAGCGATTTCCAGGTCCTTACCATAGACCCTTTCACAGATATTCTGCTTGTAAACCCCCCTTTTTATGTGGAGAATGCTTTTGACATCATATAGGTCAATACCAATTTTCAGCTCCCTACCTGGAACCCTTTCCCAGATATTCTGCTTGACAAATTGAGTTTGTATGGGAGGTGCCACGCCCCCCTTTTTATGTGTGAGAATGCTTTTGACATCATATAGGTCTATACCAATTTTCAGGTCCCTACCTGGAACCCTTTCCCAGATATTCTGCTTGAAAAATTGAGTTTGTATGGGAGGTGCAACGCCCCCTTTTGTGACAACCCTCCTTTTTATGTGTGGGAATGCTTTTGACATCATATAGGTCTATACCAATTTTCAGCTCCTTACCTTAAGCCCTTTCCCTGATATTCTGCTTGAAAAATTGAGTTTGTATGGGAGGTGCCACGCCTCCTTTTCTGATAATCCCAGTTTTTATGTGTGAGAATGCTTTTCACATCATATAGGTCTGTACAAATTTTCAGGTCTCTATCTTGAACAATTTTCCAGAGATTCTGCTTGAAAAATTAAGTTTGTATGGGAGGTGCCACGCCCTCTTTTCTGATAGGCCCCTTTTTATGTGTGATAATGCTTTTGACATCATATAGGTCTATACCAATTTTCAGCTCCCTACCTGGAACACTTTCACATATATTCTGCTTTAAAAATTGAGTTTGTATGGGAGGTGCCACGCTCCCTTTCCTGATAACCCCCTTTTTTAGTTATACACCTTCTCCACATGTGTCTCTTCAATGTGGCAAAGATTGGTTAAAATCGGTTCAGCCATTCTCCGTTAAGTTCATTACAACGCGAAAAACGGTTTAATTTTTATATATATAGATATATATATTTTCGTCGTCGTGACGTTAGTCATTTTTCCACTGGTCAATGTGATGTTGATACTTTATATCTTGAGTTTCTCTAGGAAAGCCTTCCTGGCTGGATCGCCTACATTCATTGCATAGAACTTACCTATATGTACATTAGACTGGCCGCAGCTTGTATGAAGAAAATTAAAAATTGAAAATCCTGAAATTTTCGCGTCTTAAAATATGTGATTAGGAGTCAAAACAAACCATGTAAATTTTCAGCACGATCCGATGATGCCTTAACGTGCCGAGTTGAGCTCAAAGTTCCGGTGGCCCTATGGAGACCAAAAAAAAAACTTTTTTTTTCTTTTTATCTAATACCTAAAATCGATAATATTATAGTCGACGATATCACATATAAAATTTGGTTTCGATCGGAGGCCGTTAAGGCGTGTCACACAGGGATCAAAGTTGAGGTTACCTTATATGTTTTATTTTTTGAGTCTGCATAGGGCAATCTGCACTTTGATCCTCGTGTACGGTCTCCGATCGATTTTAGGTATTAGATAAAAAGAAAAAAAAAACATTTTTTTTTGGTCTCCATAGGGCCACCGGAACTTTGAGCTCAACTCGGCACGTTAAGGCATCATCGGATCGTGCTGAAAATTTACATGATTTGTTTTGACTCCTAACCACATATTTTAAGAAGCGAAAATGTAAGGATTTCCAAAAAAAATATTTACGGCCAGTCTAATGTACATCGTCAAGGACAACTACTTGAAATACTTCAAGGTTTATCGCAATTGCTTTTGATACGGTGCATCAATCCGAAGCTACCTTAGAAGAGATATACCTAGAGATTTACAGAGCACGATCTTTCCTCCTCGAGAGAGCATTTTAAAAAAGCTCATATATCTTATTACCAGGGATAGGATTTTTAGGCGCTAAAATCTGAAAAATAGACAAATTTTGTTTTAAAAAAAGGCATTTATTTTCTATTCTTGTTTTGTACATATTTAAGTATGGGTGTACAACGCGGCAACGTACAACATGTATGTACATTGCACATATGTACATGTATGCATATATATTTTAAAAGTATTTAGGTACATATGTATGTATACTGGAAAATTGCTTTACCCGCTGGTGTTTTCATAGTAACACAATGCGACTAAATGCATTTTGAAGTTTTCGGGCAGTAATCTCATGCTATTATCCCGAAGCATAGCTTTGAAGGAACTAAATGTCCTCTCAACATCTAAAGATGCCAATGGTGTCCAATTCAAAAACTCAACTTCATTTATAGCTATGTTTTCTGGCAATTCCGCAAACTGTTCACCATTCACAACGGCGGCAACTTTTTTGATAACTTGCAGGCCTTGATTTGATTGAAATACTTTATACCATTTTTCCAATATAATTTTAGCTACTGGTCCCTTGGCCTGTTTTAAATTGTTTTCTATGTTGTTCAGAACTGCCAATGGATTGTTAATAGCTTCACCTATGTAAGTATAAACCAATAAATTAGAATACGAGTAAACACAGGTATAAGAATAACACAATACCTCTTTTCTGAAGCATTTTGAAAGCATTTCCCTCGCTTAATAGGAAGCCAAAATTTGCCTGGATATAAGCCAATTCCTCTCGGATGCCCTTATTTGCAAACAATTTCTTCGCAAAAATAATGCAAGCCGCATCGTCATCCAGACCTTCAATTATTTCTTTGATCTCGTTGAAATTTTTTGCATAATAAGATGCTGCCTCTAGCCAAGTTCCCCATCGCGTTAAAACCTTTGAAAGCAAACATTTTTTTAATACACTATCCATTTTTATTTTAAATATTTACCCCCTTATGCATAAAAAATATAAAAGGTTTATTAAGCTCTTATTATTCAAAATTTGTATGAAAATGTAATTTTAAAAAGCTTTATAAACCAATTTTATTTTTTATGAATATGGGGGTTAGAACTTACAGGTTGAGGAGGCAGAGGGAGATCCGGTTGCTTTTCTTTAAAAAATCGAATTCTTGAGGGGCTTTTAGAAAATGCTTTCTTTATATTAGCAATTAAGGAGTCAACGTTTGCGTATTGGCTTCGAAGTTTTTCACATATCCTGTGAACTCCGTGAGCTATACATGGTATATGGATTGTTTTTGGGTAAAATAGCTGAATCCCTACAACGCTTTTTTTCATATACGGTGCGGCATCTGTAACAAATATCAGCACTTTGTCCTTTGTACTTCTTCTGGCCATAGAAGCTTCAAGGAATTATCAAAAAGCTTAGCAATTTCTGAGGAATTTACTTTTGGAAGTACTTCTGAGGTTAGGAGATACCCTCGACCACCTTGACGCAAAGGACCAACAACAACATTGCACACATATCTGCCGGCTTTGTCAGTAGACTCATCTATTGATACAAAAATACTGCTGTCTCCAATAATCGACCGGATTTCCTCTAAAACATTTTCGTAAACTTCCTTTAAATAATGTTTTCGCATAGTTGATTGATCCGGAACCTTTTTCTGTGCATATTTTGCCATAAACGTATGGTTAGCTTTGAATAATGGTATATCGCAGGCTACCATCATTTTAGTAATATCCCGGAAGAATTCGTTTGAATCCGGTTTATTTAAAAATGGGGTAACAGGTTGCACCTTCGTAGAAAGTTTCAATGATACAGCTGTTTTGTGCTTTTCCGTTTGCAGGTGTTGTTGAATGTGGTATTTCTTGGCGTGGCTTACTTTAATTCCACAGTAAACACAAATTAAGATTTTTCCATCAGTCGTAAGAATATTTGACCCGAATTCCTTTATATAGCCGTTGATTTTCACGGAATCATAACAAATTGCTTTAGGCATTGTAAATATTAGTAAATTACACACTCCAATTTGATATACACACACAAATTTGAAATTGCAATCTACAACCGACTTTTCATGTCGGTGTTCACTGCGACAAGAATTCATAATCAGCTGATAAGATGAATTCCAGTGTTGTACAAGATAAACAAGTGGTAATGAAAAGATACTAGCCCTGTTCGTTGAACAGATAGTTATGAAAACCTTTGCTGTGAAGCGTTCGTTAGAACAGTCCTAGTGCGGTTTACACGCAGCAGACTTGATTTCAATATGTACTTGAACAGTGTAAAACTTCACGTAGATATAAATAGGCAAAACATTACAAAAAGGCATAAAAAGGCAATATAGTAAAAAAAAGGCAATTTAAAAATCATGGTTTTTGTGTAGAAAGACATAAAACGAGTGATTCTTTAATTTATTTGTGGATACGACGAAGCAGACAAAATAGGCAAATGCCTTAAAATCCTATCCCTGCTTATTACAGTTGCTCCTTCGTAAATGTAACACAGATGAATTTTCAAATGGATTTGATGCCATAATTTCTTCACTAGGACGAATTCCTACAGGCGCTGCTTCATAAACCATATGCTAACCGACGGCTTTCATGTCCGGCGAAACGCTTTCCAAAAATTAGAAACATTTATCACCCATCTTCACTCTCACAATTGTTTTTATGCTAATTATTTTTGTTAATAAAGAATCCTAGCACGCCCGAATTTGAGTGTCAACTACAGCGCGGTTCATTTCATTTTAGAATGAAACAATTATAAAAATGCTAGTTATAAAAATGTTAGTATTACAATTGTCATGTGATTTTTACGTGAAGCAGGTTTTCGAAATGTGTTATGAACATGATAAATGTCAACTGCAGAGCGGTTTATGCCATTTTAACATGAGGATGTTATACAAATGTGAGATTAACAGTTTTTATTCAGTATGATGCCGAAATGTATATAAACAACAGAAATTGATAAGACAGTAGTATGACGTACTAATGTTGGGTCAACAAGTTTTTTTTTATCAATTTGACGTGAAACCGGCTGTTTACATCATTTTTAATGTTAAATAAAACTTTTCGAAGTAATGTATTATAAACATGAGAAGTTGATATGACAATGTCATACAAGCTAATGTTGATTCAGCAACTTTTGTATGAATTTAACGTGAACCCTGTTTCTTTGATAATTTCCAATATTAATACGACATTTTTTGCTGAAATGTAAAATTGATAAAGCAGAAATGTTAGTTTTACAAGCGACTTTTCTTTCGGTGCACGATCAAGAAACGCTCACAATTATCATTAGGGGGACTCATCAAACCTTATAAACACCTTATAAAGCGTGTAAACGTATAAATTTATCAAGTGCGTAAATGAACTGTCAAAATTTGTATGGAACGCAGTTTACACAAATTTGATAAACTTCCGCGTCGGTTTTGGGGTGTAAAAGAGTGCGTAAATATATCCAAGGCAATGACGACTTTAAACATGTAATTTTTTTCATGCATTCATTGCACACTGGATAAAAATAGAAGAATATGCTGAAAATGGGTCGAAAATTACTTTTTTAATCAGAGTTTCGAAGTAAAAAGTTTTTGTTTGACATCAAGTACACATAAATTTATCTAGGGCGTTCATCTAACTGAGCTGATAAATGTATAAACTTACGCATTTCGTAAACTTATAAGGTTTGAGGAATCCCCCTTGTTTAGGCCAGATGCCTAAAACCTTAAACTTATAAGGGCGCCCTCGTATTTACCTTTCATTTACTTGTTAACAGAGTTGGTCGAACGGTTTAACTTATATCTGCTAAAACATCGCAAGAATAAATAAACCGCACGACAGCAACTAGATGTTAATAATTTTCCAATCCTTACTGTTCACTTGGATTCAACATTCATCAAGATCACACGCACCAGGAGCCGTAGCTATTTCAAAAAGGTAACCTATAAATATATATAGTTAATCGCTGAATTAATGTGACTTGTATATTCGTGAATATACTTATTAAATATTTTAAATTAATACCACATCCGAGCAAAACATTTGGTCCTTCGAGCCGGATCGTTTGAGCTTGAGCGGAAAACTATTCGCTGATACTGGGTTTGATTGGAATTTACTAGGATCTGTCGGTACATCTTCTCAATATCGCTATTGAAGACGTATTTGAAAAGTCTCCAACGAAGAATAAATATGGGAAGATCAGACTGGAGTACAGGACCCGGGAAAAGAACGTCGTTCAGACTGGTACCATTTGAAGAACGTGAAGATGCGTTGAAAACCACTCTAACTTTCGTTGTGGTACTTTCCTCTTTAATAACCGCATGATGCGGCAGATAATAATTGTCGACTGCATCGGCCGACTGTAGTGCATTAATTTTTGACATATGCCCCATTGTCTCGTATTCCATAATGACCCTATTGTATTCCTTTTGTAATTCGGGATTTTTCTTGAGTCGTGTCTCGTTTCTGTAGAATTGAGAGCACGCTATCCTTAATTATGGTCCGAGGCTAATGTTTGCTGGGTTATCTGATTTGAAAGGAAGTGAAACGATATATCTTCCATCAGAATTTCGTTGCGTTGTGCTTTTGTACAACTCCTCACAGCTTTTCTCTTCGGCAGTGAGGGCTTTTGTTTTCGGGATTTCTTCAATTTCCCAGAAGGAGCTTAGCTGTTTGTCTAAAGCAACTTCACTGAAGAATGATACCCTGTTATGGTTGGTTGGGTTGGTTGCATCGGCACAACCCGTCAGTATCCAACCGAACACTGTCTCTTGGGCCAGTAGAGTATGAAGAATGTTCTTCTTAATACCGCTTAATATGATTTGCGGGTAAATGTCTCCGCCTAAAACAAGATCGACTTTTTCATTTACAAAGAATCTCTTGTCCGCTAGTATAAGATCGGGGAATGCCTGTTGTGTTAGTGCACTGACGTCACATGTAGGTAGATTGCCAGTTACCTGTGGTAAAACTAACACAACAGCGTCGATTGAAATTAAAGGGTCAACGGGCAATTGTACCGCAATTGTATAGCACATGCTTCTTTAACTTGCGCAGAAACTGTGTTATTGATGCCCGAAACTTGGGCATGCATTTTCCTACTTGGCAAGTTAATTCTTCGCCTGAGTCTTTCTGTAATGAAAGAGCACTCAGATCCCGAATCTATGAGAGCTCTAGCGGAATAATTAGTACCATTATGATAAATGGATACACGAGCTGTTCCTAGTAAAACGCCTTTACTTGTGTTCGCGAAATTTGATTTTAGTTGAACCGTTTTAGCCGATTTCTTCTTCTTGGCAGACTCATTACGGATTTGAGCTGATTTTGATGTACCCGGTACGTCATCATTAGAATCTGTGGCCACCGTCGAAGTATCAGTTGTTGCCTTGTTTGTTTGCAAATGCAGGAGGGTATTGTGCCTTGACTGACACATGCTGCAGTTGGAGCGACTAGTACACTTCGACACCGAATGCCCCGATGACAGACAATTCAGACAATATCGGTTGTTTTTGAGAAATGAAATTCTTTCGCTTATGGGTAATTTGTCGCAAGCGTATATTCGGTGACTAGTGTTTTGACACATTGTGCACCCGCTTTTAGCGACACGCGCTTGAAAAGACCCAAGCTTTTTATGCGGTGGTTCAGAAGACTGCTTATTGCCTTGTACCTTTGGCGGTTTTGGCTTTGTTCCTCTTAAACCTGAAACCGATTCTAAGGTTTGGAACCTATGTGACAAGAATCTGTCCATATCCACCCATTTGGATGTCTCTGTTTTATTCTCCACTGATTGTTCCCAAAGTGATAGAGTAACATCAGGTAATTTTGTCGAGCAGAGATATGTTATAATGGGGTCCCAGTTTGATATGTCAATTTTGTGACTCACTAATGAGGATATACAATTATTTATATCCCGCTGTAATCTCTTTATGGATGTGCCGCATTCAGTTTCGACTGTTTGCAGGTTAAAGAGAATCTTTAACTGGGTGTTAACAAGGATTCGTTTGTTTTCATATCGGTCGCAGAGATTTTTCCAGGCTACATCAAAGCCTTCGTTTGTCAAGTCGCATTTCTTGACAATATCCCTGGCCTCACCTTGAGTCTTTTGATTCAAGTAATAAAGTTTTTGTATCGGAGTAAGACCCTTATTCAGAACATATATGGCTGTGAACATGTCACGAAATGTTGGCCATGATAAATAATCTCCCTTGAATACATCTGTATCACAAGGTGGGAGATGTAGGTTGCGTGGATTGTGTTTTGGTAGTGACACTCTGTATGTATTAATTGGGGCGAGCACTTTGGCTCTGAGAATGCATCGTTGGCTATTCTCACTTCCTTAGAAAACCCCTCAAAATTGTTGGTGGTGAGCACTTGGGCTCTGAGGCATTGGCGGCTATTGGCTTACCCCATTTTGCTTGTGAAAAACCACTTGTGTTTTGTTACACCTTATATTTATTATTTGGTGGCGAGCACTTGGGCTCTGAGGCATTGGCGCTGGTAAATTCGATTGTAGATCGCTGGATGAATAAAAACGGCTTTGAATGGACCAAATGTTTTGCTCGGATTGCAAACTCAGAAGTTTGACCGACCACATTTTCTCGTTCTTTTCTTTTACCCGCAAAATTTGGTCGGTCAAACTTCTGAGTTTGCAATCCGAGCAAAACATTTGGTCCATTCAAAGCCGTTTTTATTCATCCAGCGATCTACAATCGAATTTACCAGCGACCTAAAATTCTACAACCAGCACATTAATTTGGCCTCAAACGCCCAGCGAATTTATATGCCAATATTTTCACACCAATCAAATTTATCTGATACAGCAACAAATATATAAAAAGCAATCATCACGATTTTTTGGTAACAGCAAGCAGCAACATCACACTTTTATTTAATTTCACTAGCTACAATCCGCAACAAAAACTACAACGAAAAAAGTAAGTGGTTTTAAAATTCAGTGCGCACATACATATATACATACATTATTATAATTATAAAATTTACAAAGTGTTTTGCAAGTGATTTTTTTTTTGTGCAGTGAAAAAATAAAATTAAAGTTGGTGAAAATATTTTGTATAGATAGCCCTTCTGACCATCAAATATTACCCCCCACCAGTGGTAAGGAATATTTGACACGGCGTAAGGGTTTTTCAGTGCACCGATCACACATATCTATACAAAAAATTAAAGTGAGTGTCAATTTGTGTGGATAGCCTTTCTGACCATCAAATATTACCCCCCACCAGTGGTAAGGAATATTTGACACGGCGTAAGGGTTTTCAGTGCACCGAGCACATATATCTACACAAATCAGTGGTAAGAAAGTTAAACCAAAAAGTCCACATATTCCCTGCAGAGGATTGGAGGAGCACATAAATTGTTCGTTACTTGCACTTCTCGTTGGTTTAACTTTTCACAACAACAACAACACTGCACAGTGACTATAACCTCACAGTGTTAACTTTTTGGTCGATTTGGAATTTCTTTTGCACAAAAACAAACTAAATCACTCTGGTAATACACTAAATTGCATTATTTGAAATAAAAATCACTTTCGTCGTAGTTTTTTGGAAATTTATACGTGAAATTTAAAAAATTTTTTGGTTTATAAATTGCCGCCAAACTCGTTGCACTTTGTCTCGTTCGTTGTTATTTTTTTCGCTTAAAATACACGTATATACCCCTTTTGAGTGGCGAGCAATAACCACACAAACATATATAAACATAGCTTTGCGCTTTCTCAACCTGTTGAAGGGTTGGTTAATAAAAGAAAAAACTTGCGATTTTTTAAATTCTGTGAAGATTTATTTATTTGGAAATTTCGGTGGGCAGCATTTTTGTGCTTGATAATTTGGGTTACCAGAAAACAGATTCTGTCTCTGTGCTTTTTCTGGAGTTATATACTAAGTCCCGTGCAAGATTCAAAGGTTTGTTCATAGTTAACTATACCCTTTTTTCATCCAATATGGAGGCATATACTCGTCTAGCTGACAATGTCATTGAATTCGATATCGAATTCCTCAGCATTCCCACAAGCGACCACTCCAAATTCTCGCTGAAAATTCAGCAGGAGACATTGAAGTCGAAGTGGGACAAAGCCATAGAAGCTTATGACGAATTTATGGCTACAGATGATCTACCACCAAAAGATTTAGCCGTAGTTAAAAAGAAAAATAAGTCAGCCTATTCAGTCTATGTGAAATGCATGTCAAAAATTAATGAACTCGCAGAAAGGCTAGAAAAGGCAGAGAAGGAAAAGGAAATTGGGAGCAATTCATCCACACAAGTGATGTTGCTACCCGGACTGTAAATACGCCTCTCTCTCAATATGAAGTGGACTGTATGTATACCTCACTGATAGTGAGGTGGCTCGAAGGACCATGATACAACCCCCATTCGGGATATCTCGAAACCGACAAGAAGCACCTACGGCATATAAGCGATTTTGGCGCAAACGCAAACAAGGGAGAGTGGAATCTCAAGCATTCCACCTCCGCTCTCGTCATAACCAGGGAGGAGTGGAATCTCAAGCATTCCACCCTCTCGCTCTTCAACAACGGGGAGGAGTGGAATCTCAAGCATTCCACCCTCTCGCTCTTCAACAACGGGGTAGAGTGGAATCTGAAGCATTCCACCTACCGTCTAGGAACAACTTCCGCTCCAGCGTAATAGCCATACCCCCCGGTCGTACAATGCCTCACCTCGGTGGCACCAACAGCATTGGTCAAAATCGAAGCAGGAGGACGCATACACCTCGTGCGCGCTCTACTTAACGTATGCGCTAGTGTCACCGAGGTATCAGAGGACTAGGCACGCGAGCTTCATTTAGGGGCAACGTATTTAAACGGGCGAGTGGGGTGTTTTTTGAAATTACGCGGGAAGCATGGCAATCCGACGACCATCACCACACACGCGGTCTATGTTCGACGGATATAAACCAAAACTCCAGCCACAAACCTCGACGCAACGGTATTCGGTCAGTACGCAACCTCAAACTGGCAGATCCGCAATTTCACCTCGCCGCCCCTGTGCGTCTTGTGTTGGGAGCAGACGTTGTTCCTAAAGTGTTGTTGGGAGCTATTCCAGCCGGAACTCTGGGTCCGTTAAAAATTAAATTCTTGAAGTTACAAATAAAGCGTGCCACTGAATTTGAAACCACGTTTATTTAATTTGTCATTTATCTTCCTTTATTTTCAGAGGCGAGGAGCTTAGATTTAAGAAATTAGTTTTAAGAACCTAAGGAAACACGACGGCTTCAGGTGCGCTCTTTTTCAACTTTTTGACACGTTGCGTCACGCAACGGGGGCCGGCATGTTTAGGCCAGATGCCTAAAACCTTAAACTTATAAGGGCGCCCTCGTATTTACCTTTCATTTACTTGTTAACAGAGTTGGTCGAACGGTTTAACTTATATCTGCTAAAATATCGCAAGAATAAATAAACCGCACGACAGCAACTAGATGTTAATAATTTTCCAATCCTTACTGTTCACTTGGATTCAACATTCATCAAGATCACACGCACCAGGACCCGTAGCTGTTTCAAAAAGGTAACCTATAAATATATATAGTTAATCGCTGAATTAAATGTGACTTGTATATTCGTGAATATACTTATTAAATATTTTAAATTAATACCACATTTTCTCGTTATTTTCTTTTACCCGCAAAATTTGGTCGGTCAAACTTCTGAGTTTGCAATCCGAGCAAAACACCCTTATTGTTGTTTCAACAATATCAATAACCCCGAAAGAGAACGACCGGATCTTAGGCGTGTCAGAATATATGGTGCGATCACTCACCGCGACGGTGAGGTAAGTTGGGGGAAGGTCATATAAAAAAACTGACATGCATGTATGAGAGACCATGATGCAATAAACAGGTTCCGCATGGCAACACAAACTCGTGCATACATAATTTTTGTATGTGTTTTGTTGTTGTACTTTGTGTGCGTACTGCACTGAAAACTGGGCAATATGTCAAAATTTGGGAAAAAAGTTTTTAATCAGCTGTCTCATGCCGCGACCTTCTATTTCGTTCATGTGAGAGACTTTAAAAATGTACTTTTATGAGAAATATTGTATGTATGTAGTATATTTGTATATATGTATCTTTCACAATATTTGAGATCATCAGCTCGTGGGGGAAACAAAATAATAAGCTAGCGAAATTGAAAAAAATCACGTAGTTAAAACATTTATATTTTTATTATTATTGTTTATTACTTGAAAAGTTATTGAACGAGAGTTGTAAATTAAGTACTTTATAATACCTACAGGATTTACAAGTAGCTATGTAGGTATAAACATAATTAAATGGTTATGGAAAATTAAATACAATGCGTAGATACCTACATACATATAAAGGTACATATATTTGATATAGGTATCAAGAAAAGTTAATATTTTCAAAGTAGATAGAAAATGTACACGATTTGCGAGAAACATATTATTTAAAAGCTCTGGGTTATCTCTGGATCTTTCTTCTTTAAATGGTATAGGGCGGATGGCCGTTTTCTTGAAGTTTAAAATTGAAAGACATTTTCGTTTTTAATACAAATCACTTATTACCATATGTTCACGGCAAGGAAGTCCTGGCCAGGAACAGAAAGAACTTATCAGCCCGAAACAAAGATCAGATGTAAGCTTATTGGGTTTATCCAGTTTCAACAAAGTCAGATGCTGTTAAGTGAGTAAATTCGTTCCAAAGCCCAATTCTTTTCCTAAAAGTAGATTTCAATGTGACGTGTTTTCTGTCATTATGAAGTTCCGAACTTGCTTATGCCAGATAAAATGCAAAGAAACATACCAATCAGACATTCCTTTCTAGAAGGCTTGCTCTCGCAATCTTGTTGCTAACTTGAATACACTGTAACAGCTGGTAACCTCTATAAATTAGGTAAATCTTGGATACACACTTCAGTAGTGCAAATATTCATGGGCGGAACTACCTAATGGCTTTTTGGGCTTCAGCCCAGGGCCCCGTGGATGCAAAGGGCCTCAGCCACCAATAAAAATAAAAGACGAATACCCTACAAGACGGACTGATATTTTACTACCCCACTCACATTATTTTACTACTACAAACACTAGACGGCCAGAACCGTTTAAACGGTTAAGTGCCAACTAAGTACTCACACTTTTAATTGACAGTGCTGATCCTGTGCTGACATAAACATTGATACTTGACGTTGACACGAGCCCGGGAAATCCCGATCCCGAATCCCGGGCTTCCCGTGGGTTTCGGGATTTCATATATGTAGTAATTTGAAAAAAATATTCAGCGTTTTTGATGAAATTGTTTCTGCCATATTATTTTTAAAGTTACAATATTAAATCACAAGGCATCCCCTGTGTTTAAAATTGCTCAACTGCCATGCTCTGCAACTTTAATACTCAACGATGAACTACCAACCACGGCAGACATAACTTTGTGAATATGGGTAAGAAAATGTTTGATATGAGTTTATAGTTATTAAATTAATTAGTTCCATACTAAATTGCAGCATCTAGTCGAAAAATGGAGTACGTAAAAGCAAACGACGAAAATTCAGTGTGGTTACATTACCTAGTGAGCAGCAGCAATGGAGGCACAGCAAGATGCAAAACTTGTAACAAAATTTTAAAGACCAATGGTGGATCCACAAAGGGCCTTTGGACTCATCTGAAAGTATGTATATGATCATAAGAGTGATTGTCGATTGTGGTTAAAAATATTTTTGTTCACTTCATTGTTTTAGGTCCACAATATTCAGCTGAAACGAAAATCTGAAGGATGCACACATGTTCCATCGTCACAGAATACCAAAAATATAACGAGTTATTTCAATCCAAAATGCGAAGATACATTCATGGCAGTGGTTGCACGATTAACTGCAGTAGATGGTTTCCCCTTTCGAAAGTTGGTTGAGTCCACCGAACTCAGGAAATCTTTAGAGGCTAGAAACTTTACTGTTCCAAAAACTAGCGACACAATTAGAGGATTGATGATGAATTTTTACAAAAAATGTTGCGAATACATGAAATGCGAAATCTTGAAATTGAAAGAAGCAAACGAAAAGTTTAGCCTTATATTTGATGAGTGGACTTCAACTTCAAATAAAAGGTACCTGAATATTACGGTGCGTTCAAAGAACCACTATTTCATTATAGGGCTGGTGTGAATGAGGAACTCTGTGACGGCATGTGCTTGTGTGGAGGCTTTGGAACTTAGACTAGCTTTTTATGAGTTATCTTTATCTGATGACATTGTCTCTATAAGTACCGACGGTGCTAGTACAATGGTGAAGGTAGGAAGATCGATTCCACCTAATCAGCAACTTCGCTTTGCACATGGGATTCCCTTAGCTGTACTTGATGTCTTATATGCGACCAAAACAGTACAATGTACCGATGACGAGTCGATGGATGAATCAAACAGTGAATATGACCAGTATGATGGCCTTTTAATCAGCAAAAATAAAGAGTTTTCTGAAATGAAAGATTTAGCCAACATAAAACCAACTATCGAGCGTATTCAGAAAATAGTACGCATGTTTAGAAAATCGCCCACCAAGAACGATATTTTGCAAAAATATATAAAATAAGACCATGGCAAAGAGCTGAAGCTAATAATTGATTGCAAGACTCGCTGGAACAGTATGATCTGCATGCTTGAACGTTTTATGTTGGATGAAACGTACATTAAGAAAACTCTTATTGATCTTAAAATGAATTCAGTGTCTGACAAGGATATAAGTGTCATGCAACAAATTTTAGATGTTTTAAAGCCTATCCAATAAACTGTGGAAGCTCTGTGCCGTTCCGACATGAATTTGTGTAAGGCGGATGCTGCAATATCATTTATGCTAAAAGAAGTTTCGGAGGCAAACACCTTTTTTGGAAAGGAGTTTTTAAAGGCGTTGAAAAGTCGAATTATACAGCGTAGAAATATTTACTCCTCAATTTTCAGTTTTTAACAAATCCAAATTTGCCTTCGGAGCTTGATGATCTATGTCCGGAAACGGTCAAAATTCTAAAATTAAAATTCTGAAGTCAAAATTCCGGAATCAAAATTTTGGGTCGACAAAATTCTGGAAATCGGAATTCCGCACTTCCTTCGCCTTTTTTGGCTGTATTTCAAAATTCTGGTTTTTCATAATTCCGGAATTTACGTTTTCCAGAATTAATTCTGGAAATTTTTTCCCCAAAATTTGAGCAAAATCGTGTATTTTAATAAATTGGCTTATATTTAAGAAATATACATTGACTTTGATTTTTTGGTCATAAGACAGAAAACCAGCGAAACAATTTGTCTTTCTACTCTTCCGTGTATGGAAAATAGCTGCCTCGTCATGGTTGGAACAACGTCAAATGTACCGTCCATAATCCAGCAGTCGCTCTCATTTAACAACTGCAAAAATTAAGAATGCATTCGCCATAACTTTAATAACTTTCTCACTTAAAATCAGAGCTGTTAATTATGATTAGTAATTAGTAATTGATTGATTAGAAGTTTTTTTTTAATTAGTAATGATTATTTTAATTGCTTTCAAGAAAAAGCAATTACTAATTGATTACGATTAGAAAAAATAAAAAAAAAAATAAAAAAAATCAAAACGGCTTTTTTTGATTATTTTTAATTTTTTTTAAGTTTTTTTAATTTTTTTTTATTTTTTTTGATTTTTTTTTTTATTATTTTAAAGTTTTGTCCCTCGTGAAGGGTGGATACCTTGCCGCGGTACGAGGGCTTAAGTCGATAGCCACAGGGCTACGCTGCCCTTGTGATCATAGCTCCGTACGGCACTTCATCACGAGAGCAGCCTAGACTCTCTGGCGCGACGACAAAGATCTTCCCCCTCCCAATCCAGGGTGTTATGCGAAACCGTGCCCGTTGGACGTTTGCAGCCGGGAGGCAAATCGTGGCTGTATTTGAACGGAGCCTCTCTGACACCGGGTCGCCTCAGAGAGTAAGCATGGCCTTACCGCGGTACGGGGCTCTGCCGCGGCGGACGACACATTTTCCCCTACTCTTCCCTTGACCCTAAGCTGGCCTTGTCCGGCGATGGGTCGTACGAACAAGATGAACTCAAATAACCTAAATAAAAACGAAAAATCTAAAAAACAAACAACGCCAAATTTCACTCCTCAGCAAAGGAGAGCTATGGAGGAGCAGGCGAGAAAGCAACAACAACGCCGGAGGACAACCTCCGTTCCACAATCAAGGGGGGGATCGACAGCGATGGCAACTACGAGTCGGTCAACCAACCCTCTATCGAATAAGATTGATTTGATGGGAGCTAGCACCTGTGCGGTTGCCAACGCAGCTAAGCGGACAACGGCGGATGCTAAACTCCCATCAACCGCTGATATGAAAACCAGTAACTTTACGTCTGTGGCAGCGGTCTCACGACCTGGCCTCGGAGTTTCGAAGGAGAAGGAAGCTGCAACTGAGATGTCGGCAAGGAGAGCGACCGCGATGGCAACTACGGGTCCGCACTCCCGGGAGACATCTCCCCGCCGCTTCACATACCACGAGAAAAGATTGGCTGCAAATATCCTGAAGAGGTATGAAGGGGTACCGCAGGAATCACTGTCGCCGAATTCCAGTAAATCGGTAGAGCTAGCGAAAGCTGTGATACCGGATTTCCAAAGAGGTTAAAAATTAACCCTTTCAAGCGCAATGGTGATATTACCGCTATCAGTCTAACGGTCGGCAGCACCCGCCTGACGGTGCCCTACGACGCCGAAGAACCCCCACCACAAACGGAGGTGAAAGACCTGGTGTCAAATTTCTGCACGGGTAATCTTATTATTGGAGCGGACGCTAATGCTCACCATGTCCAATGGGGGAGCTCCGATATCAATGCCAGGGGCGAGTCTCTGTTTGATTACCTCTTAACAACTAACCTGGTAATTTGCATCGTGGGTAATGGAGGATCTTGTTACTACATTTACATCGGCGCTCTCAAATGCTCTAGGACAGACTTGTCCAGAGCCAAAACCACGCGGTAAACACAGGCCACATTGGTGGTCCTACGATTTGGACTCGCTCCGCAAATCATGCCGGAAACAATTTAAAAAGGCCAAGACCCTCGGCTCTGAGCCTCACTGGCACGAATATAAAGCTAAACTAAGGGCCTACAAAAAAGCTCTGAGACAGGCGAAGAGGACCTCGTGGAGAAATTTCTGCACTGGCGTCGAAATGGTCGACGACACAGCGAGACTTAGACGAGTCCTCTCGAAAAGTCAAACAGCCATCAGCTATTTGCGAAAACCTGACGGATCCTGGACCAGCACGGAAGAGGAAACCCTTGAGCTGCTCTTGAACACACATTTTCCGGGGAATCTGCATGACGCACCACTAGCATCTGCAACAAACCTGGCAGTAAATATACCCATCACTGAGGAAAGGGTAAGGTGGGCAGTTAAGAGCTTTGAACCGTATAAGGCTGCCCGGCCGGACGGGATTATCCCCGCGCAACTCATAAACACGTTGGACCCATCAGCTAAATGGCTGGTATTTCTCTTCACAGCCTGCCTGGCTCTCAACCACATTCCGGGCTCCTGGAGAAGCGCCACGGTAGTGTTTATCCCTAAGGCTGGGAAGGCATCCCACTACGAGCCAAAAGATTACAGACCGATCAGTCTCTCGTCCTTTGTACTCAAAACCTGTGAGAGGATACTAAGCGACTACCTCTCAACGACTATTGATAGCAACCTTATCTCTAGCTATCAGCATGCATACACCAATAGTAAATCAACAGAAACTGCTCTGCACAGCCTAGTATCTGTCATTGAGAAATCGCTGTGTGAAAAGGACTACTGTCTCGTGGCCTTCTTAGACATTGAGGGGGCTTTCAACAATATAAGCCCGGAGGCGATCAACTCCGCTCTAACTAAACTGGGCGTAGATAGACCTCTAACTGGTTTAATTGACCAACTTCTAAGAGGAAGGAAAATAGCTTCTTCACTTGGTACGGTTGAGTTATCACGCTATGTCACAAGGGGAACGCCCCAGGGTGGTGTTCTTTTCCCGCTTTTATGGAACCTCACAGTCAAATCGTTGCTACGTGATACAAGCTGGGGGGGCGGGAAGATAGTGGCATACGCAGACGATTTAGCTATTGCATTCAGAGGCAAGTTCTCACAAACTCTGTGTGACCTGATGCAAGTAGCACTGCGAGAGGTTTCGACGTGGTCCTCTCGCTGCGGACTTAGAATCAACCCGGGGAAAGTGGAACTTGTCCTCTTCACCAACCGGTACAAAATACCGCCACTAAGCCTACCAGAACTAGATGGCACGCGCATAGTTCTGGACAGGAAATTGAATTGGAAGGAGAATGTTCTTCAGCGCCAGAAGAAAGCTTGCATCGCTCTTTACACATGCAAAAGAGCCATTGGCAAAAAATGGGGGCTCAGCCCTAGAGTATGCAGTTGGATCTACATGGCCATCATTCGCCCAATCATGATGAATGGAGTCGTCGTATGGTGGCCGGCGCTGAGCAAGGCAACATACCTGAATCTGTTGCGGAAAGTCCATAGATCCAATATGATCTGTATAAGCGGTGCGCTAAGGACAACACCCAACGAAGCCCTCCAGGCCATTCTGGGCATTTTGCCACTTGATCTGGAAGGGTTTCGGTCACTCCAGTATTCTGGAATCTTACAGCTTTCTCCCTCTAAGCGCAGATCGTTGTGCGACCACTACAGTCGGGGATAGCTGTTTCAAAATAAACATTCCCAGCAGAGAAGACTGGGAGAGGACGGATTGGTGTCCCGAAACAAATGGTGGCACTTCCATATACACCGACGGCTCGAAGTTGGACGGCAGAGTTAGAGGAGGGGTTTATTCAAGGGATTTGGACCTTGAGCTCTCCTTCAGACTACCTGATCATTGTAGCGTCTTCCAGGCGGAAGTCTCGGCAATCCTGGACGCCGCGGCCTGGTTAAGCAAACGTGTTATCGGAGAAGATATCACTATTTTCAGCGATAGCCAAGCGGCCATCAAATCCCTTGGCTCATACACGTTCAACTCTGAACTGACGCTCAGCTGTCGTCGATCTCTTCAGGAGATGGCCCAACAGAACCGCGTAAACCTCATATGGGTCCCGGGACATAGGGACATTGAAGGAAACTGTAAGGCAGACGAGCTTGCCAGGCAGGGCACGACCAAGCAGGTTCTTCAGGATAAAGAGCGCTTAGGTATGCCGTTTGCCACATGCAAACTAATGCTGAACGAGCACACACTCCGTCAAGCCAACGAAATATGGCTGCAATCCCCAGGGTGTCGGATATCGAAACAAACCTGGCCAAAATGGGATCTTAAAAGGTCTAGACGCATTTATGCCCTAACTAGGAGGGAAATCTGCATATTGATAGGGGTATTAACCGGTCACTGCCTCATTGGTAGGCATGCAGAAAGGCTAAGTGTGCCCTACCGACGATGCTGCAGGAGTTGCAAAGATGAGGAGGAGGAGGAAGCAGTGGAGCACCTCATCTGCCACTGTCCGGCTTTAAGCGGCGCGAGAACGCGCTTTTTGGAAGTTCCGTTCCTAGATAGCCTAAGCCAGATCGCGGAACTGGACATAAAGGACTTGATGGGCTTCATAAAGTCATCTAAGTGGTGTCAGTCCCGGGATTCTGCTATGTGGAAAATCCCAACAACTCAGGGATTTTCCATATGGCTGGGTCCCGGGACTGACTTTCCTTGTGTTGGTGGTTTCACAACGGGCCTTTCAAAACTGGCCTAAGTGTGCCTTTGCGGCAGCCACTTGAACCTACCTAAAGTTTTGTTGTTAAAAGTATAAACATCCGTGTATCTTTGTATGCAAATATATACACCTACTTACACTTTGGCGCTCATGGATTTCTAGAATGAACCTTGATCGCTAAGTATATGTACATATGAGAAAAAATGCCAGGTTTGATGGTTATATTGGTTGGAGTGATGATAACACTAGTTTACAAATAATTAATTTAAAAATATACCAAGATATTCATGTATATGGGTGAATTGGCACTGATATGCCAAGCACAAAACATATTTTTTAAATTTTTTGTATGGGTAGGTTTTCGAGATATCGGTAATTTTGTGTTTTTTCAGGTATCACTTTATTCAAAAATTCTTTTTGCCAATGTTGCAAAAGCGCCGGCTAAGCGATACCTCGTTCGAAAGGAAATTAAAATACGCTTCTAACGACGTCGAAATTTTGTCGAAGTTTTACGATTTTTGAAAAAAAAAAAATTGATCTTAAAAATGTTTTTTTCATGCGAAATCAGAACTGTTTATTTTTTCGAAAATTAGTGTGTATAATTGCAAACAATTTAAGCGTAATATTACCAAGATCTAGGAAAAACTGTATTTTTGGCGATTTTTTTGTAACTTTCAACATCTCTACTTTTAATAGAATTGAAAAAGGTCGATGTCTGAGTATTGTAGGTATTCAAAAAAATATTCATAGTTTTTGGAATTTTTGTCGGTCTGTCTGTAAACTAGTGTAATTTGTCCTTTTATATGTAAACGGCTAGTGTCGGACATTTCTCGTTTGATACCCTACGGGTACGGTCGGATAGTTCTATTTGAACGCTTATAAGGCTAGGCTCACACTGCAACTGACTTCGGCCGTCCGGCAACAATCACACATCCACACACATGTGTTTTAAATGAGTTCTCTATTTCATCCGATTTCACCCGAATTTAAACAAACTTTGGCCGCCCGATAAAATAGAACGCGTTCGAATTTCTCTGATGAGACCGGATGAAAAAGTCGGTTGCAGTGTGAGCGTAGCCTAAGTATGCTACATAAATTAAAACATAGGCATACCAACTATGTCCAAAAGAGACTTTTAATGATCAATTGATCAAAAATTAAGCGGTTATTATCCATAGAGATATGTCCCGGATTAATAAATTTCGTCCACAATGGGCGACGTAGTCATTTATGGGCATTTGACATTTGATTTACTCTCGTACAGTACTATTAACAAGTTGTAAATTACACCGCTACATTCCATATTTTTCATATTAGATAATATTTTATCATCATTATCATTCCATATACCTTTTTAAAAATAATAGACTGAATGTGCAAAAGCGCCAGTCTTCTGTTTAGGTTGTAGTTCGACCACTTGATGAGAACTAGTAAGAAAGATCTCGAGATTTACATGCATTTATATAAAAGAACTTCTTGCTTCACCTATACATTTGTATGTTTGTGCAAGTGAATATTTATGTATGTACATATTTTTCTACAACAGTACTGGAAAAAAATCAAATTTGATTATTTTTGAATTTTTGATTTTTTTTGGATTTTTTTAATTTTTTTTATTTTTTTTATTTTTTTTTTATTTTTTTTTAATCAATTGAAAAATAATCATTAAAAAACAGTGTACGAAAATAAACTTTATTGTACGGTACTATTTCGTTTTGTTTATTACTTTCATAGTTCAGTACAAAACAAAATCCAAAAGCTGAGTTCACTTTGAAAACTGTAAAATACATTTTTTGAAATTTACATCCAAAATAAAAAACAAAATAAAAAAAATATTTTGTTCTCTATGAACATACATTCAAACACTTATATTTTTCTTCAATCAATTGAAACGTTTGTGTTTATAAATTTTTTTTTGTTGGAATTGTCACAAACAAAAAGCAAACGTTTCCAAAAAGTAATAAACTGTACAAAACTTAAATGACATGCTACTCGATGAGGAAATGAAAAGTATTTTGTACAGTTTATTTTCGTGCCCTGTTAAAAAATGAAAGTAATTGGTAATCAATCATTAGGTGGCTTCTCAAAAAATAATCAATGAAATGCTAATCATTACCGATTAGTAATCAGTTATTAACAGGTCTGCTTAAAATAAATAGTTGACCTTCCAAAACATAAAGTGATAATAAAGGAATGTCTATTTTTTCAATACACTCGAAGAAAAAATCGTTCTAAAACGAACGAAACAAGTCCAAAACTGAGAACATTTGTGCACGAAAGTCTGTCAGTAACGTTTTGACTTGACTCGTGAACGGTGTCTTATTTTGAGAACGGATTTTTCAAGAACATGTTTTGTGTTCCATGAACAGTTTGGACTTGATTTATGAACATTTGTAACTTATTCTGAGAACGTATTTGGCTTATTTTAGGAACATTTTGGGTCAAAGTAAAAAAAAAGTAAAAAAAAAACAAGTAAGGAAAGCTGTCTTCGGCTGTGCCGAAGGCTAAATACCTTTCATGAATAAGCGTAACGATTTTCACTGTTTGATCCCAGGACAGCCTGTGTAAATTTTACTTAAGCTCACACCGAAATTATCGGAACTATCGATTATATGAGGGCGATGTGTTATATTGGCCCAATCTCATTGATTTTTTAACACCGACATTCCCAATTCTAAAATAGCAATAGTTACGAAATTTCACGTTCCTACCTATATAACTACATGAGTTACTACCAAAATCCGTTTATTGGAACAATCGATTGTATGGGGGCTATGTGAAATATTTATCCCATCTCGATGATTTTCAACATTGATATTTCAGATATAAAAATAACAATACGTCCAAAATTTCACGTTCCTACGTGTTTACTTACAGGAGTTATAGCCCAAAATCCGTTTATCGGAATAATCGATTGTTTGTGAGCTATGTGAAATATTTATCCCATCTCGATGATTTTCAACATTGATATTTCACATATAAAAATAGCAATACTTACAAAATTTCACGTTCCTAGGTGTTTAATTACAGGAGTTATAGTCCAAAATCCGTTTATCGGAACAATCGATTGTATGGGGGCTATGTGAAATATTTATCCCATCTCAATAATTTTCAACATTGATATTTCACATATAAAAATAGCGATACCTCCAAAATTTCACGTTCCTACGTGTTTAATTACAGGAGATATAGCCCAAAATCCGTTTATCGGAATAATCGGTTGTATGGGAGCTATATGTAATATCGGTCCGATCTTGCTGGTTCCGACAAATGATACCTATATTGGAAAATGGTGGCCGCATACAAAATTTCAGCCAAATATCTCAAAATGAGGGACTAGTTTGCGTTCAAACAGACAGACAGACAGACAGACAGACAGACAGACGGACATGGCTAAATCAACTCATCTCGTCATCCTGATCATTTCGGTATACTTATTGATGGGTCTATCTCTTCTTCTTCTCATACTTACAAACATCGGACCAAAGTTATAATACCATTTCATGTTCATGAAAGGTATAAAAATAATTTTTCAGAATTCTTCTGAATGACAATTATTTCTCACGTTGTTTTGGGGTTTGCCTCGACCGGGACTCGAGCTCACACTGATTTGACTGCGGAACGCGTACTTATCTTTGGTGGCGTCTAATTGCAACTTTTTTCTATGACAGCAATGACAGTATGTATCGTCGCTGTTGAAGTTGTTTACAGACTAAATGCCTAGAAGTATGCAACGATGTTCTAACGTTATTGTTATGTGTTCTGATGATAACACCGGCCGTTTTATTTTCGACAACATCGTTCTGATGACAACACCGACCGTTCTATTTTCGATAACTTCGTTCGCATTTCAAGAACCTGGTAGTTATTTTGAGACAGGGTGGTATATTTTCAAGACCAAGTATTCTTTTTTTCAGAAAAAAATCAAGAACGGGAAAATCTAAAATTGAGACCTGTACATGAATTCCAGTTTTCGCTAATGCTTAATTTCCATCTCCTAAAATCTCTAAATTCATTTTGCCAAATTTTAGCGACTTTTGCGATTCCAGTAAAAGAAAATCTCTATAAATCTCCATCTTTGCTTCATTTTTTGGCATATTTAAGCGATGAACGCAAAATGAATCAGATAACGTAGCTCAGTTGTTTTTGACAGCTACTAAGGTAAATTTGCGATTCTGCAATTTTAGCCATCTGTAAACTAGTGTAATTTGTCCTTTTATATGTAAACGGCTAGTGTCGGACATTTCTCGTTTGATACCCTACGGGTACGGTCGGATAGTTCTATTTGAACGCTTATAAGGCTAGGCTCACACTGCAACTGACTTCGGCCGTCCGGCAACAATCACACATCCACACACATGTGTTTTAAATGAGTTCTCTATTTCATCCGATTTCACCCGAATTTAAACAAACTTTGGCCGCCCGATAAAATAGAACGCGTTCGAATTTCTCTGATGAGACCGGATGAAAAAGTCGGTTGTAGTGTGAGCGTAGCCTAAGTATGCTACATAAATTAAAACATAGGCATACCAACTATGTCCAAAAGAGACTTTTAATGATCAATTGATCAAAAATTAAGCGGTTATTATCCATAGAGATATGTCCCGGATTAATAAATTTCGTCCACAATGGGCGACGTAGTCATTTATGGGCATTTGACATTTGATTTACTCTCGTACAGTACTATTAACAAGTTGTAAATTACACCGCTACATTCCATATTTTTCATATTAGATAATATTTTATCATCATTATCATTCCATATACCTTTTTAAAAATAATAGACTGAATGTGCAAAAGCGCCAGTCTTCTGTTTAGGTTGTAGTTCGACCACTTGATGAGAACTAGTAAGAAAGATCTCGAGATTTACATGCATTTATATAAAAGAACTTCTTGCTTCACCTATACATTTGTATGTTTGTGCAAGTGAATATTTATGTATGTACATATTTTTCTACAACAGTACTGGAAAAAAATCAAATTTGATTATTTTTGAATTTTTGATTTTTTTTGGATTTTTTTAATTTTTTTTATTTTTTTTTTATTTTTTTTTAATCAATTGAAAAATAATCATTAAAAAATGAAAGTAATTGGTAATCAATCATTAGGTGGCTTCTCAAAAAATAATCAATGAAATGCTAATCATTACCGATTAGTAATCAGTTATTAACAGGTCTGCTTAAAATAAATAGTTGACCTTCCAAAACATAAAGTGATAATAAAGGAATGTCTATTTTTTCAATACACTCGAAGAAAAAATCGTTCTAAAACGAACGAAACAAGTCCAAAACTGAGAACATTTGTGCACGAAAGTCTGTCAGTAACGTTTTGACTTGACTCGTGAACGGTGTCTTATTTTGAGAACGGATTTTTCAAGAACATGTTTTGTGTTCCATGAACAGTTTGGACTTGATTTATGAACATTTGTAACTTATTCTGAGAACGTATTTGGCTTATTTTAGGAACATTTTGGGTCAAAGTAAAAAAAAAATAAAAAAAAAAACAAGTAAGGAAAGCTGTCTTCGGCTGTGCCGAAGGCTAAATACCTTTCATGAATAAGCGTAACGATTTTCACTGTTTGATCCCAGGACAGCCTGTGTAAATTTTACTTAAGCTCACACCGAAATTATCGGAACTATCGATTATATGAGGGCGATGTGTTATATTGGTCCAATCTCATTGATTTTTTAACACCGACATTCCCAATTCTAAAATAGCAATAGTTACGAAATTTCACGTTCCTACCTATATAACTACATGAGTTACTACCAAAATCCGTTTATTGGAACAATCGATTGTATGGGGGCTATGTGAAATATTTATCCCATCTCGATGATTTTCAACATTGATATTTCAGATATAAAAATAACAATACGTCCAAAATTTCACGTTCCTACGTGTTTACTTACAGGAGTTATAGCCCAAAGTCCGTTTATCGGAATAATCGATTGTATGGGAGCTATGTGAAATATTTATCCCATCTCGATGATTTTCAACATTGATATTTCACATATAAAAATAGCAATACTTACAAAATTTCACGTTCCTAGGTGTTTAATTACAGGAGTTATAGTCCAAAATCCGTTTATCGGAACAATCGATTGTATGGGGGCTATGTGAAATATTTATCCCATCTCAATAATTTTCAACATTGATATTTCACATATAAAAATAGCGATACCTCCAAAATTTCACGTTCCTACGTGTTTAATTACAGGAGTTATAGCCCAAAATCCGTTTATCGGAATAATCGGTTGTATGGGAGCTATATGTAATATCGGTCCGATCTTGCTGGTTCCGACAAATGATACCTATATTGGAAAATGGTGGCCGCATACAAAATTTCAGCCAAATATCTCAAAATGAGGGACTAGTTTGCGTTCAAACAGACAGACAGACAGACAGACAGACAGACAGACGGACATGGCTAAATCAACTCATCTCGTCATCCTGATCATTTCGGTATACTTATTGATGGGTCTATCTCTTCTTCTTCTCATACTTACAAACATCGGACCAAAGTTATAATACCATTTCATGTTCATGAAAGGTATAAAAATAATTTTTCAGAATTCTTCTGAATGACAATTATTTCTCACGTTGTTTTGTGGTTTGCCTCGACCGGGACTCGAGCTCACACTGATTTGACTGCGGAACGCGTACTTATCTTTGGTGGCGTCTAATTGCAACTTTTTTCTATGACAGCAATGACAGTATGTATCGTCGCTGTTGAAGTTGTTTACAGACTAAATGCCTAGAAGTATGCAACGATGTTCTAACGTTATTGTTATGTGTTCTGATGATAACACCGGCCGTTTTATTTTCGACAACATCGTTCTGATGACAACACCGACCGTTCTATTTTCGATAACTTCGTTCGCATTTCAAGAACCTGGTAGTTAATTTGAGACAGGGTGGTATATTTTCAAGACCAAGTATTCTTTTTTTCAGAAAAAAATCAAGAGCGGGAAAATCTAAAATTGAGACCTGTACATGAATTCCAGTTTTCGCTAATGCTTAATTTCCATCTCCTAAAATCTCTAAATTCATTTTGCCAAATTTTAGCGACTTTTGCGATTCCAGTAAAAGAAAATCTCTATAAATCTCCATCTTTGCTTCATTTTTTGGCATATTTAAGCGATGAACGCAAAATGAATCAGATAACGTAGCTCAGTTGTTTTTGACAGCTACTAAGGTAAATTTGCGATTCTGCAATTTTAGCCATCTCGTAAAATCTCCAATTTTCTCCAAAAGCTGGAAAATTTTGGCGACGAAAAAAAGTTGTTGCTAAAACGCAAAAAAATAGGAAAAATGGTAGAACTATGTGGTTTTAGGCCCTAAAATTACTCAAAAACAGTAAATCTGTGTAATTTATAAGAAAAATTTATATTTAATTATGTAGCTGCCCATAATTTTGGAAATTGTATTTTTTTCTATCCTACTAAAACTGCAAAAAACACGTCGCAAAAAGTCGGGAGAAGAATCAAAAGTCGAGTTTCAGTCCCAGAAATCATAATCCGGAGTCACAAAAGTAATATTATTTATCATTTAAAAGTTATAACTAAAAAACATTTTTTGTTTCCGTATAACAATTTTATAGAGAAAAACTCAATAAATAATTAAACTAAGGTGTATATAACAATTTAAAATCTGTTCTTAACCGACTTTAATAAACAAACACAAATCTTTTTACCGAAAATGGAATTTATTTTGTAATTAAAAAAGTAGAGTAACGCTGAAAAGTAAGGGATTAGTAGCTAGTAACTTCGGGCGTTTCGGTTTACTTCTGGATTTTTCTGAGTTGTAAAGGATCACAACTAAATTGACATCTTGCAGTGATGCCTGCGCGCCATCTATAGTGCAGATAACGCACTATTATCATAGCTAGGCGGATTGTGGATCAGAATCGCAAATAAGCGTCATCTCCTAAAATTTTGAGAGTTCATTTGCTTACGCATTTTAGCATATTTTAGCATTTACGAGAGTCAAACAATACACAAGTACCCTGCAGCGAAAGTAACTAGTTTAAAACTACTTTACAACTAGTTGGTGCACCGGGCCCAACTAGTCAGTGTTCTGTATTTTTTCCATATAAGCAACTGGTATTTTTTACGTGTTGATGTCCTACGAAATGTCAATTGTCAGATTTCGACCAGAACATACCAGTCATCTACTAGTCATTATATACGAGAATTATACTAGTTGTAAAATACCAGTTCCATACTAGTTCAAACTGGACTAGTATGATTTTCCAAAATGAACTAGTCCGAAATATACAAGTCCTATACTAGTCCAAAAAGCTTTGAACCTGGACTAGTATGATTTCAACCAGAATTTTCATGCTTAGCCTTTATTTTATCTTTTGCCTTTATTTTCATGTTTATTCTTAAGAAAGCAGCGACTATTTGTATTTACCATATCACGAAAAAGCATCTATGAATTATAAGACAAAAAATAAGCAACCGAAACGAACGAACTTTGTATTTTTTAACTGGTATGATTTCATCCAGAAAAATCTAGTTGTATATGTACTAGTATGGAATAGATATTTCCTGAGTAGTATGGGTTCAGCCAGAAAATTCTAGTTGTATACTAGTATTTTTCGGACTAGTTTGAGGTTTCGCTGCAGGGTTGACACTTCATTTTTCCTAAAATGCTTTATTATGATTGAATAAAATTTTTAATTTATTTTAAAGTTTAGTAAAGATTTTATCTAACACGAGCCAATATACATATGTAATGCAAAAAAAAACAGGAACAACTTTTTTATCTGGTCCAGTCTAATGTATATCTACAGTTACCCTGCAGCGAAAGCAACTAGTTGAAAACTACTTTACAACTAGTTGGTGCACCGGGCCCAACTAGTCAGTGTTCTGTCTTTTTTCCATATAAGCAACTGGTATGTTTTACGTGTTGATGTCCTACGAGATGTCAATTGTCAGATTTCGACCAGAATGTACTAGTTATCTACTAGTCAGGAAATACCAGTTTCATACTAGTTGTAAAATACCAGTTCCATACTAGTTCAACCTGGACTAGTATAATTTCCATAAAATAAACTAGTCCACATAATAGTCCAAGAAGGACTATTATGAAATATACTAGTCCCATACTATACCAAAAAAACAAGTGAACCTGGACTAGTATGATTTCAACCAGAATTGTCCTGGCTTACCCTTTATTTTATCCTTCGATTTTATTTTCATGTTTATTCTTAAGAAAGCAGCGGCTATTTGTATTTACCCTATCACGAAAAAGCATCTATGAATTATAAGAGAAAACGAAACGAATGAATCTTGTTTTTTTCAACTGGTATAATTTCATCCAGAAAAATCTAGTATGGGTTCAGCCAGAAAATTCTAGTAGTATACTGGTATGAAATGGATATTTCCTGACTAGTATGAGTTCTGCCAGAAAATTATAGTTGTATACTAGTATTTTTCTGACTAGTTTAAGGTTTCGCTGCAGGGTAGGTATGAGCAAAAGTAATAATAACCAGCAAAATTCCCATCAGCTGTTGTAAATACATTTGTATTGAGGCTGTGATCTAACATACTTTATTATACCTACAAGATATATGTACCTATATCTGTAGTGGAATTCAGTAACTTTAAACAATACTATGAAACGGGTTGTTAGCTTAACAATTTCGTTGTTTGCACTATCGATTCGGTAATTCAGTAGCTCTTCCTTAACAATTAACAGGCGATTGTCTCAGGTGAATTATAGCAAAAAGTAGCTGATTCTTAGCTAAGCATAGAACCAATATTCCTTAACAACTACCAATAGGGTAGTTATGCCAGTAACCGTACACCCCCCAATAACCGGACACTTTTGACTTTAAACGTTTGAAATAATAGACCAAGATCCCAGAGCCTAAAAGCGTCACTTATTTTATAATGGATGAAACCAATACCGATCGATAGTCCTCCCCGAATCTAGAAAGAATGTGAAAATTTTAAAGCTGTACCTATGACAAGGGCCTAGGAATCGGGGGTCAAAGTCGCCAAAAAATGACCCTAACTTCACTTATTTTATAATGGATGATTTTCACATATTTGACGTAGATTACCACCCCGCGTCAGTATCAAGTGTTGTTAGACCCGTACCAGTGACAAGGCTCCAGCCAGACACCCCCAGTTCGCGGATTTTCCTATGGAAATTTATTCTGTTTTACTAATTTCACGCATTTGGGCCACTTTGGCTGCTTTTAACTACCCAATATTTTCCCATTTTTTGTAGAACACTACCCTCAAGTAGTATCAGGAATTTTTAGACTTCGTCCCATGGAAAAAACTTCAGCCAGACACCTCAAAACTCGGGAAATTTCACTAATTTTTACTGCGCTTTCACATGTTTAAGCGGATTTGACCAACTTTGGCCTCTTTTAAATAACAGATCTTTACACATGTATCGTAAAATGCTACCCTTAAGTAGAATCAAGAATTTCTAGACATCATCCCATGGAAAAAACTTCAGCCAGACACCTGAAAGTTCGAGAACTTTTATTTTCCTATTAATTTGCTTTCTCTTGTTTGTCCCACTTTTACTAATTTTAAATGATAGATCTTTTCACATGTGTCGTAGGACACTACCCTTAAGCAGTTTCAGTAATTTTTAGACCTTGTCCCATGGCAAAAACTTCAGCCAGACACCTCAAAACTCGGGAAATTTCACTAATTTTTACTGCGCTTTCACATTTTTAAGTGGATTTGACAAACTTTGACTACTTTTAAATAGCAGATCTTCACACATGTGTCGTAAAATGCTATCCTTAAGTAGAATCAAGCATTTCCAGACATCATCCCATGGCAAAAACTTCAGCCAGACACCTAAAAGTTCGGGAACTTTTATTTTCCTATTAATTTGCTTTCTCTTGTTTGTCCCACTTTTACAACTTCTAAACGACGGATCTTTTCAGATGTTTCGTAGGACACTACCCTTAAGTAGTTTCAGTCATTTCTATACTTCGCCCCATGGCAAAAACTTCAGCCAGACACCTCAAAGCTCGGGATTTTCACTAATTTTTACAGAGATTTCACTTGTTTCAGCAGGTTTCTCCAACTTTGTCCACGTTTAAACGGCGGATCTTTACACACGTGTCGTATAACACTACCCTTAAACAGCATCAGGCATTTCCGGACTTCATTCCATGAAAAAAACTTAAGCCAAACAACCCAAAGCACGGGGACTTTTCATCATTTTTAATGTGCTTTCACATGGTCAAATGGGTTTACTCAACTTTGGCTGCTTTTAAATGGCGGATCGTTACAAATGTATCGTATAACACTACTATTAACTAATATTAGGCATTTTTAGACTTCGCCCCATGACAAAAACTTCAGCCAGACACCTCAAAGCTGAGGAAATTTCATAATTCTTGCTGCGAATTCACATGTTTAACTGCGTTGCTCTAACTTTGGCTGCTTTTAAAGGGCAGATAATTTCACATGTGTCATAGAAGACCACCCTTAAGTGGTATCACGTACTTTTTGACTTCGCCCCATGTCAAAAACTTCAGCCAGACACCTCAAAACTGAGGAATTTTTATAATTCTTACTGCACTTTCACATGTTTAAGCGAGTTTGTCCAACTTTGGCTGTTTTTGAAAGGCAGATCTTTGCACATGTGTCGTGGAACACTATCTCCAAGTAGTATCAGGCATTTTTATATTTCATCCCATGGAAAAACCCTCAGCCAGACACCTCAAGCCTGAGGAATTTTCATAGTTCTTACTGCTTTTTCACATGTTTAATCGGGTTGGTCCAACTTCGGCTGCTCTTAGAGAGCGGATCTTTTCACATGTGTCATAGAAGGCCACCCTTAAGTGGTATCAGTTACTTTTAGATTTCGCCTCATGTCAAACACTTCAGCCAGACACCTCAAAACTGAGGAATTTTTATAATTCTTACTGCACTTTCACATGTTTAACCGAGTTTGTCCAACTTTGGCTATTTTTGAAAGGCAGATCTTTACACATGTGTCGTGGAACACTATCTCCAAGTAGTATCACGTATTTTTAGACTTCATCCCATGGAAAAAACTGCAGCCAGACACCTCAAGGCTGAGGAATTTTCATAGTTCTTACTGCTTGTTCACATGTTTAATCGGGTTGGTCCAACTTCGGTTGCTTTTAAAGAGCAGATCTTTTCACATGTGTCATAGAAGACCCCCTTAAAGAAGTATCGGGTATTTTTATACTTCGCCCCATGTCAAAACTACAGTCAGACACCTCAAAACTGAGGAATTTTCATAATTCTTACTGCGTTTTCACAGGTTTAAGCGAGTTGGTCCAACTTTTGCTGTTCGTAAAGGGCATATCTTCACACATGTGTCATAGAAGACCACCTTAAAGAAGTATCGGGTATTTTTTATACTTTGCCCCATGTCAAAAATTTCAGCCAGACACCTCAAAACTGAGGAATTTTCATAATTCTTACTGCGATTTCAAAGGTTTAAGCGAGTTCGTCCAACTTCGGCTGCTTTTAAAGAGCAGATCTTTTCACATGTGTCATAGAAGACCCCCTTAAAGAAGGATCGGCTATTATTATACTTCGCCTCATGTCAAAAACTACAGTCAGACACCTCAAAACTGAGGAATTTTCAAAATTATTACTGCGATTTCACAGGTTTAAGCGAGTTGGTCCAACTTTTGCTGTTCGTAAAGGGCATATCTTCACACATGTGTCATAGAAGACCACCTTAAAGAAGTATCGGGTATTTTTATACTTCGCCCCATGTCAAAAACTACAGTCAGACACCTCAAAACTGAGGAATTTTCATAATTCTTACTGCGATTTCACAGGTTTAAGCGAGTTGGTCCAACTTTTGCTGTCCGTAAAGGGCATATCTACACACATGTGTCATAGAAGACCACCTTAAAGAAGCATCGGGTATTTTTATACTTCGCCCCATGTCAAAAACTACAGCCAGACACCTCAAAACTGAGGAATTTTCATAATTCTTACTGCGATTTCACAGGTTTAAGCGAGTTCCCTGCAGCGAAACCTCAAACTAATCAGAAAAATACTAGTATACAACTATAATTTTCTGGCAGAACTCATACTAGTCAGGAAATATCCATTTCATACCAGTATACAAATAGAATTTTCCGGCTGAACCCATACTAGTCAGGAAATATCCATTCCATACTAGTATACAACTAGATTTTTCTGGATGAAATTATACCAGTTGAAAAAAAAAAAATTCATTCGTTTCGTTTTCTCTTATAATTCATAGATGCTTTTTCGTGATTGGGTAAATACAAATAGCCGCTGCTTTCTTAAGAATAAACATGAAAATAAAGTCAAATGATAAAATAAAGGGTAAGCCAGGAAAATTCTGGTTGAAATCATACTAGTCCAGGTTAAAAGCCTTTTTGACTAGTATATTCCATACTAGTCCTTTTTGGACTAGTTCATTTTATGGAAATTATACTACTCCAGGATGAACTAGTATGGAACTGGTATCTTACAACTAGCATGAAACTGGTATTTCTGAAATTGACATCTTGTAGGACATCAACACGTAAAAAATACCAGTTGCTTATAAAAAGACAGAACACCGGGCCCAACTAGTCAGTGTTCTGTCTTTGTTCCATATAAGCTCGGTGCACCAACTAGTTGTAAAGTAGTTTTCAACTAGTTGCTTTCGCTGCAAGGTAGCGACATAAGAGTGACATTGTCTGAAATGCAACAAATTCCACATCTGAACACTTTGTATGGGCTGAACTGTTCTAATTTGCTTGATCATGTCCTATGGAGAGATCAATTGCGAAAAAAAAATCGAGCTCTGAGGTGTTTGGATGTAGTTTTTGTCATGGGAAGATCTCCAAAAATGCCTGATACCACTTAAGAGTTGCGTACTACGACACATGTGTAAATATTCGCCTTTTAAAAATAGTCAAAGTTGGACAAACCTGCTTCAACAATCGAAAGCAC